>JAUMJK010000438.1:2427500-2930000 GCA_033558105.1 Coccyzus lansbergi | reverse complement strand
GTAACTAACAGTGCAAGCATCTTAAATTTTAAGTATTTTAGTTTGCTTTAATCTACATCTGTTTGAAGTTGCCCAGGAACTAACATAGGTGACTGGGAGACCCCTGCAAGGAACAGGAAATAAATACTGAAAAAGAACGGAAGATTAATATCTTGAAAACACCACTGCACCTCATGTGGATGAATGATCTCAACTTAGCTTTATGTGATGAAGAAGTAATAGAAGACCACAGGTTTCTGAGCTTCAGCATTTTAAGAGACAATTGTAAAGGACATGCACTTAAATGCTGCAGTAAATTAATAGATATCCAATAGAGGGAAAGTGTTTGTGGAATATATGTTCCTCCCTGAATTAACTCCTAATTTCACCTAACAAATTTGAGTTGCAAAAGGTAGATCTTTAAGAGAAAACAAAATTTGATAATGGAGCTGGAAAATGTAATGAATATGATTTTTTTACATATATAAATAAATACTCATTCGATATTATAGAAATTTAGTATTTATATTCCACAACTTGTAGTAAATGTTCCATGCTGCAGAACAAGATCATTTATTATTGTTATTTACGGCAACAGGTTTGTTTCTTATACATTATTTATTTAGTGTTTTCTAAGGTATTAGGTACTTTCACACCTTTCTAAGTGCCTCTCAGCTGTAAGCTCATTGGAGTGCTAATAAATGCTATTTTTAATCTACCACACCTGCTCTGTCATCAAAATAACGAAACATACTTTCTCTGTCCTTGAAACATGAATATTTTACTTTTTAGCATGTAAAATTTGGAAAACTTATTGTTTACATGTGACAGACTGCATCTTTAATGTGCATCAATGTCTCTACACGTGCTTCTATATTCACAAACTCCATAAAAATAGGTGAGCAGTTGCAGTAAAGCCAACAGGATAAAGTACATGCTTAAAGATAAACAAATGCTTCACAGATTTATTGGGTCAGTGCCACATTGATTAATTGCATATTTCACTCAAAACCAACCTTACGAAATAATTTGTGCTTTCTAAATGAAAACAATTTCCTATAAAGTTTTGCTACTAAATACAGGTACTTCAGTCTCATAATATCAGAAACACAGAGGAATGAATACCAACTACCAACTATTTTTTATACTAAGGGGAAAAAAGATGTTCTTAAAACTGTATGAATTTGTAGCAGTGTGCATCACATCCTAAACAGCTGCAATAGCTGTTTTGTGTCTCTAGACTGTGACTGTTTCTCAGAAAATTCTAACAGTATTGAAAAGCCCTTTCTTTATGACATGTTATTATTTTCAATATAAAAGATATTGAGGCACTGTTTAAAACGAGTATATATAGTATTCTTTACAGCTACACCTCTGCAGTGTCCTCTGAAAATAATATTCTGTGTAAAAAAGTACATTCTATATGTAAACATAAGGTAGAAAAAACCTGTCATATTTACTTTTATAAATATTGTGTTATACACAATTCAGTGATATTTTCAGATATGTTTATTAATAAATTAATAAAAAGTACTCTGTTATCAGATAAGTTACACTAAATCATAGGAAAGGGGGTGTGTGTTATTCTGTAATTAATATAAAAATCTTTCAAAAAGTCAAATGAAGATGAAGTGCTTTAACTTCCTGGTAGCACTTAGATGAGCCTAAAAAAAAAAGTTGTACTTCAATTCCTGTGATTAGAGATGGCTCACCAGCTTTGTAAAACAGCTTGCTTACTGCTCATGAGAGGCAGATGAGTATCTGCTACAGCCACCCCTACTTTGAATTGCTGCAAAAGTGAAGTTATGAGTCTGCAGTTCAGTGGAGATGTGAAAAAAATATTGCTAAAAATACTTTTTTAAACCCAAACTACTACTGTTATTTTCTTTTGATGATTATTTAATAGGACATAAGTACCGAAACCATGTATATTTCATCTGTATGCATAGTCTTGTAACAAATTGTCTTAATTATCACTATTAACACAATGGATTAGGTCATTACACACCGAACACCTTAAAACTAGGTTTGCTTTTGGTGTATATGTGAAGTTGTAAAAAAATGTACAAGAAAGATTGACAATATGCCACTCAAGCCTTTAAGAGTAAATATCCTTCAAAGCACAGAAAGCTATAAAATGTTTAATGGATATAAATTCTAGTCTTCTACAGATTGACAATGTTACCAGTTTTTGAAAGAAAGTACTCTTGGAAAGAATATTGGAAATGTGACTAATGAATTATATCATAAAAATAAAACCTGTGACATTGTAAATTTTGATGGTAAAATAAACACAGAAAAACATGAAAATCTACCAGATTTTCCTTTTCTTTTTGACTTGTTTTATTCTTAGCTAAATAAACAGTGTGCACACAGAGCTGAATTAAATAAAAAAAAAAATCAGAATTAACACAGGTTTCTTTATCAGTTATGCTTGAAAACAAACCCAAGTACAGTAGATATTATTTCCATTATTCAGCAGCTACAGTACTGTGAAATCATGCTGGATTTATCAGCTGAGCTATATGTCTAAAAACCTTTACCAAAATAAAAAAAAAACTCTCTAAGTCTTCTTTTTACATGTCAAATTTAATATTCCTTTATTCTCAAATCCTGAAAAAATGGGTGTTGTATAAGGCTGTCAACATATATGCAGTATAATATTTTGATTCAAGAGATATTTACAAATCATCATATTTTGCTCCTGTATTGCCACTTCTGGCTACTGCAATTCTAAGATTGACTTTAGTTCTTGCAGTCAGGCAGCTAGATATTTGCTCATTACTGAAACAGTAACTCTTTCTTTATAGATGTCCTTATAAATCTGGCTAAACCACATCTGCACCTTTCAAACTTATTAACTCTATTTAATGTCAGTTTTGTGTCTTTCAGCTTCAGATTTTACTTTCCTCATTGTACCTACATTCTACATTGGAACAGTGCCTAACAATGACTTATCAAATCTTTAGCAGCTTTTAAACAGGATTTTTTTTTAAATGTCACATTTTGCCAGATGGGTTAGTACTGACCAGAGTGAATCATCACCATTTACTCTGATATTCGCTGCCATCTGACATTTATTACGCTCCCAGAATGCAAATTAACATACTCACCAATGGACCCAAAGCACAACCTTTTGCAGTACATGCCTGGACTCTGAAGGAATGCAGACTCCAAGGAGCAAGTCCATAACAATAAGAACGTAGCTGTGATGAATTTTGCATCAGAACACCATCCATATACAATCCATAGCTAGTAATAATACCTATAAAACAATGTAATATCATTCAATATCTAAAGAACTACAGAGTTTATTAGGAAACTTTTAATGCTATAGACATTAGAGTGGTGTTAGTACTAGTTCAGTTTGCAGTTAAGCAGGTGTTTAGCAGTACTATACTCCCATCTTTAACTGTTGAAAACTGCATCTTCTGAAAATCACTGCATTGTTCCAGTGATTACCCATTAACGAACTTCTTTCTGAACAGCAGTTAACATCAACTTGGAATCAGGAAAAATAAGGCAATTCTGTTTCATAGCACACTCTGCATATGGCAATTGAAATAAGAACTGGAAAGACACACGAAACCATCTCATACCTTAACAGCTTCAGACTTAGCAAAAACAAAAAAAGGGATCTACAGTGTAAATGAAATGTTGAAGGACAGCCCAGGCCAGTGCTATAACTACAATAAATCAATAACAAATAATTTTACCACATAGAACTCCTTATTGGTACTATTTTTTGTTGATATTAATCTCACACTTACTGCATTTGCCAAGAAATGAGATACTTCATTAATTTGGCATTGTTTCTTTATTGGAAAATGGTTTTACCCACTTTTCTGAACAAAACCATAAAACAGTATGGATTACTGTTTCCTTCACAGTATGCTGTAAAAAAAAATCCTGAAGTAAACTACTCCCTACCTATGCAATATTAAGAAAGAAAACATATTTGCAAATTCAAAACAAGTGTTGTCAAGACTTGTAGATAGAGGAGAGAATGGTCTTTTCGGTGTAATTTGCTAATACTAAGTCAAAAATCGCAGGTGATGGCTTATCTCATTTATGGGGAGATCTAAATCTGTTCTCCTGAAGGTGTGTGATGGTATGGACCCTGCACAGGCTATACATAAATAGTTTTTTGAATTCAGTGAACTTAAAGACTGCTAAGATGTTAGAAGCTGAGTTTGCAAAGGAATCTTTCTTCTCAGAGATAGTACTCCACCTTTTTATCTTCTGGATATTCTCCTTTTTTAAGAGCTATTAAAGTGTGAAAAATTAATGCTAGTAAATGCAAAGCTATAGGAGGATTCATTAGAAGTGAGTTGAGTTCGGAGGATGCCTTCACATCTTCCCATTATAGAAATCAACTTTGTATTGAAAAAAATATAGCTCAGGTCATCTTTCCTTCCCTTAAAACTAAATTTTTTGGAACTACATTGAGGAACATTCTGGTTTAAATTGAGAAAATATTTTCCCTTTTACTGAATTAAGAAATGCTTTGTAAATAGAAGTGCGTATGCAACTGCTGGAGCTGAACTTTGAAGAGTTATACTTCAAAAGATTTATATGCTAAAGCAACGCAGAGATGAGTATGCTGTAGTGATTCACTGTATCCTCAATTCTTTTCTCTTCTAGAGAAGTGAGAAGCTAAAACTCAACTCAGACAGCAGAGACGTGTGGGAGGAAGTCCTGGTAAATCTCACACTATCAATCCTACCGTATTTGACAGGCTTTCTAAAGCAAAAATCTCCTGGGGTTCTGTGTCTAGTTGCTTGTAAAACAACAACACTAATGGTTGATATTTGCACTATATTAAATAAACATATTTATCTTAAAAATATTATAATACCTCAGAGGAAAAATATTTAAATACAGACATCCCTAAACATGAACATTGGCACTAAGGAGGTGTTTTACATTAGAAAACCCCACTGAAGTACTTTAAGAACCTATACCGGTGGCATTATTCCTTTAATGTAATTGACAAATCATTCTTAAATCCTTTCATATTTACGTTACCAGCACGAATCATAATGAGATCATTTGATATTAATGTGGGTGTCATATCTACCTGAACACATTTTAAAGTGTTCTTGCAACCGTTACACTATGCAGCATCAACATTCTGAGAAGCAACTTCCTGGTCAACACTGTAAGTTTTCATTAGTGCTCCCAGTGTGTCAAAGAACAAACAACCATCTCTAATAAGGTATCTCTTGATTTTACTTCTGCTTTTGCCTTATATGGCTCTGCTGAAGAAAATTAAAGAATGAAAAGAAAGGGAACAAATTCATTTCAGAACAAAAGGGCAGTATTCCAACTTTGACATGTGAAACCATGAAGCCATGTTCCTAAATTAGGAAAATCTTCTTTTTGGCCATGGAGAAATAACTTAGCTTTTCTATTTCACCAGTGTATGTTTCCAAAGTATTCTGAGAAAAAGTTCAAAATTGATCAAAATTTTCTTACTTCTCAAAACCGGGTAGGTATTCCTGAAGTTTACCATCATGAGATATTGAAGATTATAACATATTTTTATGACTTAAAAGGCTTCATAAGCACCGTGGTCACCACTGAAAGATGCAGTTTCTTCATAATAATTAAGTCTAGGTAGCTAGATTAAATCTTGGCTTCACTGAAGACAATTGATTATAGTACAATTATGTTTCATTTTTCAAAAGAAACTAACAACACAAATTAAGCTTAAAGTGAAGAATCACAGAATCACTAGGTTAGAAAAGATCCACTGGATTATCGAGTCCAACCATTCCTATCAATCACTAAAAGCTACACACTACTCCTTTCTTTTTCCTCTCCCCTCCCTGGGTCAGCCAGACATATTCTGTCAATGACATTAAAGACAAAAAAGTTTTGAATCTAAAGTGCTACAAGCACTTTACTCCTATGGTGCAATCTAGAGGTCAAATCTTAAGCAAACATACTTTTGCTTCTATCAGTTTCACTGACTACAAACACAAGTAATCTCTCATAAGCATGAGAATTTGCAGGAACAAGTACTGGGTTATAGATAAGTTTTGACCATACTTAATATTTCCCATACAAGTTTCATCTAGCCTTAGAAGATGAGGTCCTTGACTTTTTCTATGACCTGTACACAAGTAAAATGAAGTTTCTGAGAAGCGGCCATCTAAGGAAAATTTTCACTGGTGAAAACAGATCACTTTTTTAATCTGAATGGATTTCAAAAGAGGAGACCTCAAATGATATGACAAGACTATAATGGATACATCCTGAAGAACATATTATTCTTTACTGAGACACTAGAATAGTGATGGCTAAAACCAAAATATTTGATGCTGCATGACATTTCACAAGCATCTCCATATCTTGCCCTCAAATAAATGTTCAATATTGCTTATATTACACTACCTGCTTATGTGACTTGTGTGAAATAGACATTTATAGAATTAAAGGAGGGTTCTGCTGTAAAGTGACATACCTCTGGGACATGTTCCATCAACCATTTCATTGTTGATTTGAATATAAGACAAAAGAAAATGTGCATATTACAAATATATTCAGCATGTCTTCCAAATGTCTTTTTTTACACCTGGTACATAAATGACATTTCAGAAGTAACTTTCCACAAAGAATAAGGTATATTGCTTTCTGTTTTCTATGAAATGAAAATTTGCCACAAAACTAATGTAAATTGGCCTTAAATTCACCAAAAATGGAGCCCAGAAATTCAATATCCATGTATGGTTAACATTAGGCTTTGATGTCTAGATCAAAGATAGACATCTAGATCTTATCTCAAAGCTTGACTCCCATCATTGTGCTATCTTTATGAGGAAGCCAAGTAGCCTTTGATCCTATTTGCTACCTTTTATTTCAAGGGTAGTGTATTAATCCTCCTTAATTTTTCTAATTGCTGGAAAGCAGCTGGGCTCCACATACAGCAGGAGAGCATAGTAAAGTATATCATGCCAAAATCCCAGTCAGTGTAAACAGTCATTCAGCATCAGCAGCAATAACAAGCTTTCCCAGTCCACGGAAATAAACAGTAACTTCTGTCATACAGTTTCAGAAAGAAGGAGGAGGGGGATAGTGGAGTGGCCCCAGAGATCTACTAAAGAGATGACAATTTACAATATGAAAATCTCTACAATTTTAAGGTTTTCCACCCAAAATGAAGTCAAGTTCAGTAATTTCAAAAAGCACTGCTTACATCTAGTAGACTGAAATTCAAGTTTAAAATCAATTAAGTAAAAAAATGGGAAACAATTTCTATCCTTTTGCAAAAACAAGAGCTACATTAGAAATGTTGATTAAGGAAATATAACAGTAAAAATGCTGAAGTAAGGAAAACTAGGAGGAATTTCCTTTTGTGGACTTCCTCAAATTACAGTCTTCTTAACTATGATATTATTGAGCCTTCTACACATTTTTAAAATACTGACACAAAGAGTGATTATGAAAGACATTGCCGGTAGGCAGCCCAAAAGATATGCTGAAAATGTACAAAACAAAGTCATGGAACAATGCAAGCTTTCCTGATTAAGCAGTTGCCAAGTGGAAGGGTTTAGAGCTTTTTTTTTTTTAATTCTTTTTATGAAATAAGGAAAGGGAAGGAAATAGGAAATGGGAAAGAAAGAAATAGGAGAATGGGAAAATGTGTTGTTACTTATGTACTTGTGAAACGCAAAAAAACTGGAGGAGAAGAAGGAAGAAAAGTGAGAGAAGAATTGCAAATCCCTTCTTGACCATTGTGCAAATGTGAGCATGCTATGGTGAAAAAAACGAAGTTCCTTTGCCCCTAATGCCCTTTTGGCTGCCAAATGCTTGAGAGCACAATTCTTCCTCCTCTTAACCACTCAGCAAGAGCTCACAGGTGGAAAGTAGCAGCCTTTCCCTGCAAGACAGGGCAGAGGCAGCTGACTTCACTGAATCCCTTCCATCAGTCCTGATGCTAAAGAAAACCCTAACAGCAACATACATGGCATTCCATGTATCACCAAAAAATAACAACAGTCACAATGAAAAACTACTCTATGGGCTTCAAACAACAAGAAGTTGTGAAAATACCAGAGAATATTTATAAAAGGGAGAAAAACACATAGGAGGCCTACACAGGGTGTATATGGGATTACAGAGGAGTAGGCTATATGGCAAATTTGGTAATTACCTAAATGCATTGTTCAAAACTCCAATATAGATGTGAAGAATGGTGTCATCAAGGCTGCTGAACCCTCCAGTTTCCACGCATAAATGGACAAGAGGTAGAAGAATATAATTTCTTTTATATAGCTCTCCTGATTTTTATTATATCTGTCACTCATTCATTTTAGATTCATATATGTCCTAACAAGTGATTTACTGTATTATCTAACAAACTATTTATTGTATTTAGAAGGTGAGCTAAGTTGTACGGGGAAAATGCTGTATTAACTACAAGATACAATGTGCAAATTTATTCATATATTCCCAACTTTTAGTTGTTTTAAAGGAAGCTTTTGGAAATCCATTTATCAAACTATAGGCCTTTTTTATGTATTGTTGATATGCATGTATAAATATATATTTGTATATATTTGTCCTTCCTTAAATAGTTAAAACACTGTTTAAACACTTCAGATTCTCTTTCCCACAATTCCAGGATAACAGCAGCAAGTCCTGACATGAACTATTACATGTGAAAAATGTTCATTGCATTGAAAATTATTCAGATTTTATGCACTAAGCCACATACATAGACTTCATGCCTTGCTTTTCCCACTCCCTCACCTTCTCCCTCTCTTCATATCCCTTACGCTTCCCCTTTTTTCTTCTTTCCTTCCTCTGAGCCTCTGCCACATATGCTAATGGGATTTTAGAAATGGGGTTACAGAGTTACTACGGGGCTAAGAGACAAAATCTTCCAACATGACTCCCATAAAAAGAACTATAAGTTATCAAATACATTATTTAACAGCAAATGACAGACTCTTAGTTCTTCCTAAAAGTCGTACAAGGCCTTACAGAGCATTACATATGTGGAGCTTTATAATCACCAGTGTTGGGGGAGTCATTTAAAGTGCCTTGTAGTGAAGTCATATATGTAAGATGTGCTTTACCACAACTGAAAAAGGGGAAAATCTTGCAGGGGAAAAATGAAATTAATGTGAAACCACTGTGAGAAAGAATCAATATATCAAAATGATAAGTCAATGAAAAAAAATTGTTTCACATTCAGTGATTTCTGCATATCTTCTGCAATTAATTAAACTGTTACAAGCATGATAATGAAATCAAGGTGAATTGCAAGACCATATGATACTGTGTAATACCATTAGAAATGTAAAATTTATCTAGAAGTTTTACACATGGATATTTCACAATGGTAAATATTTATAAATAAAAGAAAGTATATTATTCAACTTCTACAGCCATCAAAATGTATACCTTCAAGATAATTACATAGAATACAAGTCTAACGATTATATATCATATAATGTAAAAGAAATGAATGCCTTATTAGAAGCAGAAACGAACACCCTAGACTAATACTCTCCAAGAACGCCTATTCCTCAGCTCAATTGTCCTAGAAAACATTAAACAATGAGATGCAGTACACAAGAACTATCAAAAGGGAGCACTTTTGAGCCACTGAAACTGTACGATAGCTGAAACCACAATCTCCTAGCTGCAGACAATGATACTATCTCAGGTATTTTATGTGCTAAAATGATCATTAAAAATTAAGCACCACATATAAGCTGCCATTTAGAATATTAATTTACCTTTACTAATCATCTTTTTAACTTGAGGCTAAAAGAGTTCACTTACCGTTCGGATACTCAGGCTTAGTCCATGAGATGTTAAAGGAGTCAGATGAATATGACTGGACTTTTGGAGCAGAAACACCTTCTGGTGTACTCTCATCTGTTATAGCTCTGCTAGCTTCACTTATTGTACATCCACCTCCAGTGCAAGCCTTAAGATATAAACAAAAATAAATAAGCAACTTTCAGTGTAATACCAATAATTTTAGCACTTATTTTTTGTAAACTTTTATAATTTTGACAAATCTTTTATAATTTTTGACAAATAAACTTAATAAGCCTGTGCTTTTCATAAAAGATACTTTTCTTAGCATATATTTGTTTACCTTATTTCTTAAAGAACAGTATGTACTACACATGATACTTAATTTTTAGCTAAAATCTTGTTAAAAGGCTTGACTCACAGCATTTGCATTTGACTGGGAGCACTGATCACAATTAGATTTTCACTGCTTTTGCAGCTGCAGTTAATGAAAATTACAGTACAATATATATAATTTACTGTGCAAAACTCTCCTGGAATCGACTAAAAAGCTCCTACAAGTTCTAGATGCAGAATATACTGCCCAACTTAGCACACACTTAAAAAAATAATCTCAATGAATAGTCATTGAGAAAAAAATGCCATTCAGACTTGCACTTCATGACAGCACACAGACTATTGTGCAGATACAATTAAAATAGTGAAACCCCCACTCTATTATAAATCAATATGAAATAGTTATTATTATATGTTTATAGATAACAAGTCAAATAATTTGTATTTCAGTTACCAGAGAAGAAAAGATTGATTACATGATCTTCACATTTTGCTGGATGATGTAACAATACCATGTACAAGAATATGTGCCTATTGTCCCATAAAAAAGGCTATAAAAGTTTTACATGCACAAACATAAGACTACACAGCTATGGTCCTTACGTGAGCTGGTTTTACAATGACTTGTACTAAGATCTTTGATAAGAGACAGGACTTCTTAGGGAAGTCAAAAAAATGCTTAAGAATATAGAAACTCTTCACTGGATTTAAAGATTTGTGATTCAGTGTGTTGTTTATTTTTAATTTTATTGTTTAGGAATAAAATCAATCAAAATCTGAATTCAACAGAGATTCTGATTCAGGTATAACCTTAAATTATAGGATAACCTGTGTTTTCAAGAGTTGTCTGAGTGCTGAAGCACCCAAGTAGCCCTCTCTGGAACACCAGCACACAAAGGAAAAATAACCCCACTGTCCAGATTTCCAGAAGTAAAATGTTTCTCTCAATCTAGTACATTCTGTTTGAAAGGATTAGCTTAATTTTCCAGTTTTCCAGTGTGTTTCAAACCAGACAGCAATCAACATGTTTCCTACTATATGCAAAAAGTGTATGCTAGCCTCATGGGTAAAAATAAGAACTGTTTGTAAGCAAGAGGCTACTTCACATATCAAGATTGTTTTGATTTCACTGGAAATTACACTCCCAACACAACGACGGAATTACTCCGTGTTCAGTTTGTGCGATCAAAAGAAGACGAAAGAATGCAACCACAGTTTTGGGAACATCTGAAAATGGCATTTAAACATGACAGTGTTTATTTAAAAATAAAATCATCCTTCCAGAAAAAGGCAGAGAATTCTTGAAGTGATCTCACTTCTATTGGCTTCAGGAATCAGAGAATCATAGAACAATCAGGTCGGAAGAGACCCACTGAATCATCGAGTCCAACCATTCCTATCAAACACTAAATCAAGTCCCTTAGTACCTTGTCCACCCATGCCTTAAATACATCCCGGGAAGGCAAGTCAACCACCTCCCTGGGCAGCCTCTACCAGTGCCCAATGACCCTTTCTGTGAAAATTTTTTTCACAATGTCTAGCCTAAACTTCCCCTGGTGGAGCTTGAGGTCATTCCCTCTTGTCCTGTCCCCTGTCACTTGGGAGAAGAGGTCAGCTCCTTCCTCTCCACAACCTCCTTTCACGTAGTTGTAGAGAGCAATCAGGTCTCCCCTCAGCCTCCTCTTCTCCAGGTTAAACAACCCCAGCTCTCTCAGACGTTCCTCACAGGGTCTGTTCTCCAGCCCCTTCACCAACTTTGTTGCTCTTCTCTGGACTCACTGCAGAGCCTCAACATCCTTCTTGTGGTGAGGGGCCCAGAACTCAACACAGGATTCAAGAAGTGGTCTCACCAGTGCCAAGTACAGAGTGAGAATAACCTCCCTGAACCTGCTGGTCACACCACCTCTGATACAAGTCGGAATGCCATTGGCCTTCTTGGCCACCCGGGCACACTGTTGGCTCATGTTCAGTCAGCTGTCAACCAACACCCCCAGGTCCTTCTCCTCCAGGAAGCTTTCTAGACAGACTTCTCCTAGTCTGTAGCTCTGCAGAGGGTTGTTGTGTCCCAAGTGCAGGACCTGGCATTTGGCCATGTTCAACCTCATGCCATTGGTCTCAGTCCAGTGATCCAGCCTGTTCAAATCCCTTTGCAGAGCCTCCCTGCCCTCCAGCAGATCGACACTTCCACACAGCTTAGTATCGTCTGCAAACTTGCTAAGGGTACACTCAATGCCTTTATCCAGGTCATTGATGAAGACATTGACCCGGGCTGGACCCAGCACTGAGCCCTGGGGAACATCACTTGTAACTGGCCTCCAGCTGGATTTAACACCATTTACTACTACTCTCTGGGCCCAGCCATCCAACCAGTTTTCTACCCAGGAGAGTGTGTGTCTGTCCAGGCCAGAGGCTGACAGTTTCCGCAGCAGAATGCTGTGAGAAACTGTGTCAAAGGCTTTACTGAAGTCCAGGAAGACAACATCCACAGCCTTTCCCTCATACAGCAGCCGAGTCACTTTGTCATAAAGGGCGATCAAGTTTGTTTGGCAAGACTCGCCTTTCATGAACCCTTGTTGACTGGGCCTGATCACCCAGTTCTCTTGTATGTGCTTCATGATAGCACTCAAGATCACCTGTTTCATGACTTTCCCTGGCATTGAGTCAGACTGACTGGCCTGTGGTTCCCTGGATCCTCCCTCCGACCCTTCTTGTAGATGGGCACAAGATCAGCCAGCCTCCAGTCCAATGGAACTTCCCCAGTCTTCCAGGATTGTTGGAAGATGATGGAAAGGGGTTTGGCCAATACATCCACCAGCTCCCTCAATACCCTTGGGTGAATCCCGTCCGGCCCCATAGACTTGTGGGTGTCTAGTTGGGCAAGTAAGACTCTGACCACCTCCTCTGGGACCATGGGAGCCTCATTTTTCTCTGGGGTTTGTACACGGAGGAACAACTTTCTTTACAATTAAAGACTAAGGCAAAGAAGGCATTAAGTACCTCAGCCTTTTCCTCATCCTCTGTCACTGTTGTTCCTTCTGCGTCCAATAGGGACTGTATGGTCACCCTAGTCCTCCTTTTATTATTTATATATTTATAGAAAGATTTTTTGTTATCTTTCACAGACTTAGCCAATCTGATTTCTAGTTGAGCCTTAGCCCCTCTGATTTTTTCTCTACACAATCTCACTTCCCTCCTGTAATCCACCCAAGAGGCCTGTCCCCTCTTCCAGAGCCCATAAACATTCCTCCTCTTCTTTACATTACTCAAGATCTCTCTGTTCAACCAAGCTGGTTTTTTTTACCCCTGCTGGCATTTTTTCCGGAACACAGGGATGGCTTTCTCCTGAGCTGCTAGGATCTCCTTTTTGAAGAGCTCACAGCCCTCATGGGCTCCCTTGCCCTCAAGTACTCTCTCCCAGGAGACTTTGCCAACCAGCCTTCTAAAGAGTTCAAAGTCTGCCCTCTGGAAATTTAATGCTCCTGTCCTGCTAAGCACCTTCTTCACTTCACCTAGAACAGAAAACCCTATCATCTTGTGATCGCTTAGTCCTAGGCGTCCCCCTACTGCCACATCCCCCACAAGGCCTTCTCTGTTCACAAACAGTAGGTCCAGGAGGGCACCTTCCCTTGTTGGTTCATTCACCAGCTGTGCAAGGAAGTTGTCTTCCACACACTCCAGGAACCTTCTAGACTGCTTCCTTTCTGCTCTATTGTACTTCCAGCAGATATCAGGGAGATTGAAGTCTCCCACAAGAACGAGAGGCATCCATCTAGAGATTAACCCCAGCTGTTTATGGAAGAGCTCATCAGCTGCTTCTCCTTGGCTGGGTGGCCTGTAATAGACTCCCATCACAAAATCTACCTTCTTATGGGCTCCTCTGATTTTAACCCACATGCACTCAATCTCCTCATCACCACAATCCATCTCAACAGTGTCCTGTCCAATTCCTCCCTTACAAAGATGGCTACCCTGCCTCCTCTCCTACCCTTCCTATCCTGCCTGAAGAGTTTGTACCCCACCATAACTGCATTCTAGTTATATAAGTCATCCCACCACATTTCCATGATGGCAATGACTTCATAGGCTCCTTGCCCTACAACAGCTTCCAGCTCTTCCTTCTTATTGCCCATGCTGTGTGCATTGGTGTAAATGCACTTCAGCTGAGCTGCTGAGCCTTCAGCCCTCTTAGAGATAACAGTGTTTGTTCCCAATTGCCTGTTAACTGGAGTAGCTTGCACCATAGTGCCGGTATCTCCCTTAGCACTCCCAGGTGTGTTCTCCCCAACTTTCTGTGCAGTGATGTGCTGGTGGTCCTCACCAGCACATCCTCTCCGAATCCCTAGTGCTCCACATCCAGGCTCGCTCCTGCCTAGCCTGGTCTCAATCCCCTCCCCCTCCACATCTAGTTTAAAGCTCGATTTATGAGTTTAGTTGGGTTTTTAGAAAGGGCCTTAGCCCCGCTAGGAGACCCACGTGTCCCAACCTTAGCAACAGAGTCAGGGAGTGCATGAGCCACCCCATGATCAAAGAAGCCAAAGTCCCTTTCCTCACACCAGGCTCAGTGCCAGGCATTAATCGGGTTCTTCTTTGTAACTTCCAGGTCCTCTCTATTTAGCCTTGGGATGGAGCAGAACACTACCTGTGCCCCAGAGCCCTCCATCATTTTCCCAATGGCCCTGAAGTCTTTCTTGATGACATTGGCCTCTTCTGAAGAAGCCAAAAAGATGAGCTCTGGAAGATCTCTTCCTCATGCTTTCCTTACCACCTTGTGGTTCAACTGAGCCTTCTTCAGCAGTGGTGGCTTTTTCATTCAAGGGCTCAGTAACAGCTGTTTTCCCATTCATTTATTTCTTTAATGTCATGTAGCTCAAATTTATGTCTCTGAGACTTGCTGGGGTATGATGTTTCTGATTCTTCTAATGAAAACCAGTTAAAAAATACCCCTCATCTGCATGAAACCCCTCATAATTCATCCAAATGGACTGGACGCTGCTGGGACACTGGCAATCCAGTGATTGTCCAAGCCACAAAATCCTACAATCGGACTGAATCTTACTATGCCATTCTGAACTTCACTGAAAAACAGTTGAGACAAAATTTACAAAAATACCTAAGTGTCTTAGAGAGCCAAGGGAAAGAAAGATATCGTGTAACAAGGCACCTCACAGTGATACTCCCGCTAGCACCTGAGCTAGCTTACTCACACAACACAGCTGGGGGAGACACTAGCTTAACAGTTAAATCACAAAAGCACTCAAGTCATATAAATGGATGAGCCACCCCAGCTACTAAATGCAGCCTATCCACCTTTCATTTGCTTTCAGATTGGCCAGGCTCACACCCATCCAGCTTAGAGCATAGAGCAAAAGCAAGTTTCTTTTCTCCAATCCACACAGACATGACCTTAAGGCTTCCCAGCTGACTTTTGGCAAGAAGTATTTGATTTGCTTATGAAAGCTGTTGCACTCATTTATGAGTACAATTGCTACATATTAAATGGCACTAATCAATTGTGAAAATCAGTAAGTGCATAGAAAGGTAAATATTTTGCTAGCTTTATTTTATGTACTTATATTAACCTTGTCATATAAAAGTTAAAGTCAGCAGCCTTTGATGTGCTGGAAGTTCTGCTCATGAGGATACTCATTCATGTGTTCATTTTTAAAGCCACTGGGACATTAAGATTTTCTAATCTGCCTATCACAGACCCTTGCATTTTATCCAGGTAAATCTGGTTATCTTCCTCAATGGATGAAATGATCTTTTTCTGACTTTCTGGATAGCACTGATGCAATGCAAACATTAAAAAAAAAAAAAAAAAATCACTGAAACAAAGCCACACAACTCCACACCCAAAAGAAAAGAAAAAACCACAACCCCAAACCAAACCCAACAACAAAAGTGTAATAAAATACAATGAACAAAGGTTCCTAAAACCTTATTCAGTAACTTCTAGAAAAGCTGTGCACATTGATGAAGTAAAGCCAGCATCCACACAACACTTCGTGATGTGGATGCCACATTCCAAGGCAAAGTCATCAAAAGAAGCATTCTCATTTGCTGTCCAGATCCTAGCTATTAATTCTCCCCGATTCTCTCTCCTTGTGCCTCCATGCACAAAAGCAGAGAAGAGCTGTGGCACAGTGATGGACAGCCCAAATTATTTTGGTAGTCCTGCTTGCTTATAAGGACATAAAAATACTTTTTGAAGTAGCGCCTCAGTTTTGGGCGTGATACTATTTTACATGCTATACACTTTACAGTGCTGAAATATCTAAGTAGGAATGAATTAATTTCAACATGAATTTAAGCTTTAATGAGACTGAATATCCTTTCTTTTTCAAGTTCAGATCCTTATCATTACCTGAAGGTAGCTTATTTTTTTGTGGCATAATATTTAGAACATTCAAGAGCATGTTAAGAAAAAATGAATGCATACCCAGTCTACATAAATGTAAATTTATTCATAATCAAGAGCAGAATATTTTTCTGTGGCATTTATCAAAGCAAATATCCCTATATAGATATTGTTATAAAATGAACAGTGTGCTTAAAACATGGGACAATCCTATGTTTTTATGCACATATTTTCAGCTTTTTTAGTGAGCTCAAGCTGTTCTATTTCATCACAAAATAAAACTAATGATAAAGAAATGCAATGAAAACACCAAGGTCTTCTAAAATGCTTTGAATAAACAAACTGCTTCTGAACTCTTTTCCTCTCTGCTATTTCCTTTTACAAACAGATGTTATGAAGAAAGAGCAGTGAAAAATATAAAAAGCTAACATTTTCAAATATATTCAACATTTTCTTGTTATTTGGGTGCAGAAGATATTTTTTAATTTTTTCATGTATTTCTCGTCAATTCTTTACTACTTGTCATCCACCTTATCCTTGAAGAAAACCTGTATTTCAATTACATACACATTTTTTGAGGGCCTCTGAAAAAAACCCCACTGTTGTTCAGGATAGCTCACCTACCTTAGTTTTAGACAAAAAGAGCTTGAACAAAGTGGGCACATGAACTATTAAGTCTTTAAGATGTTAAGCAAATCAGAATAATTTTCACCATTTTACACCTCTACTACACATCTTTAAAACTTACAGCTAGTTTTATGAGGTATTCAGTACCCGGGAAAAGCTGCTGAATGGTAAAATCAAGCAAAGGAGCTGTGCTGTTATAGATTGCATTCCACTCTGTAAAATTCTGCTCATTGTTGGTAATATAGACTATATAGCGATCTAGGATTCCATTTACTTCTACTGGTTCTTTCCATCTGCAAATAAAAGCAAAATATGATTAAGACCAACAAAGATTTAAACTGTACTGAAAAATGTAAGCTTTGTTTAGGGGACTTGGTGGGTTTTATTTTAAGAATTTGAAAACGTAGTTTCAAATGTGCAACCATAGAAATAAATCTAAGGCATATCTTTAATGCAGTATTTGCATTCAATAGATGATTACAATAACACACAAAGCAGGGGCTATGAAATGGGCACATCACCAAAACATTTCCTGCACTGAAGTTTGCAGAGGCTATGCCCGTATGTAGGTTATACTGATTGCGTAAAGACAAAATGGAAATTAAGTTGGCAAGTGATAATCAGAAGGTTCACAGAACCACTAAAGTAATCACTTCTATGCATTTAATCATAATAAATTTAATTTTATGTCACAAACCCTTCCCCTGATTGAACTCACTGGAATTCTTGAATAAACTGATGCACTATTGTGTTGTCAGGAAAGAAAAAATCCTTACTTACTGTACGTATAGTGTTCTAGAATCCAAAACTGTCAGGACAGGGGCATCTATGTGAGATGGTGGCAGCTGTGCTGTAAACAAGGTGACCTGGGAACTGTTTGTACAGCCAGCAAGCGTGCAAGCAGTGAGCAGAAACTGGTGCGGAGTAAAAACTGCTAAATCTAGGGAAGAAAAAAAAAAAGAAAAATAATTTACTTTGTATATTAATTTTATCTTGTTTTTCTGTAACTTTCAAGGTTTAATGAATTCAGAAAATCAAGAGGATTGTATCTCTTATACGTTTGAGATTTGTCCCAGAGAAATGAATAGGTTCTCACTGTTTACTAGCAAATAACTGCAAATTTTGACTACTAATAGATCTACTGAGTGCACTTCAGTTGAGATGACCCCATTGCAGAGTACATTTACACTACAATGTACACCATTCAAACGAAACAAAGATGTTAGCCTCTTAGGTACTACATACTGTATCAATTTGCTACAGTGACAAATGAACACTTTTAAGATGATTAAATCAAGTCAACTTAATAGAAAAACAAATACAAGTACATTAACACAGATTTTTTTTTGGTTTATATGTCCTATATGATACATGAACATCAAACATCAATAAAGACAATGATTCACTCCATGCAGATTTCACTATAAGCATGAACAAAAAGAAAGGTTATTGTTGCCACCACTCATACTCATTCGTTCCCTTTGCCTGTTTGGCTTCAGTTTTGTGAACATCAGACATTTGTAAAATATATTTTAATAAAGACAATTATCTAATACCATAGCAAAACCACTATTAACTAGTTATTTATTATGAAGCTATCTTGAGCTTCAGTTACTGCAAAAAATGGTGAAAAAAATGTAGCATTTTTGCTGAACAAATATTCTAAAATATCTTTAGCTTCATACATTCTCCATATTAATAGAAGGAATGTTTGTCAGAAAAATTATAGTAGGAAAATAATGCAGATGTAATTCTCTAACTTTTTTTTTTGTTAAAATACAAACAGCAGTTTTTAAATTAATTGATTTTTTCAAGAAAGAATTTACAATTAAAGTTTAGCAACAGTATAAAGAATATAAGTAAAATGTATATGTTATAAATGCCAGAGAAGTTCTGGGTTTTCACAGTATGTAACAAATGCTAGTGCTTTCAGAGTCAAATAGTACCAAACTATCATTCTGTGCAAAAATATTTGTAAGTAAAATTCAAAAATTGCCACTAAATGAGAAAGACATTACTGAAGCAGATCTTCTTTCTTATTAGTTTCCTTATCATGTAATGTCTCTGCTGCAATGGAATTCCTTCTGATTTACTTCACCCTGTGCAAGGAATGAATGAACTTGGGCATTTTGTTTGAGAAAGCGGTGTTACCCAATGGTATACTGTTCCATGGAGCACATGGCAAAATATGAGTTAAAAAAATGCCATAACTAAAAAAAAAATTAAAAAATCATGAAGTGAATGCTTGTAACGCAGTGATATGTCTAATCAACATAATGGGGCTGATTCTACCAGGGTTAAGCAGTGCTTATGTGGGTGAGAGAGAGCAAGCACACTCTAGAGCAGGTACTCAAGCTGGCTCAGCAAGCAAAGAAGCCACAGAAAGTATAGATAGAGACAGAAGCCTGAGACACATGTATCAGATACTCCATGTTATGGGCGGGCAAAGAAGTTACTAGAAGGATTTTACTTTTAGCAGTCCTAAATTGAACAGCTGAAAGCAATCCATGGCACCTAATTAACTTATAGTGAATATATAATTGATACAGTGAATAGACATTCTTCTCTCTAAATTGAAACTATATTGTAGGGCTTCACTTAGCAGACTTAATATAACACAAGAGAAGGGAGACAAGAAAAATATTAGATTTCTTCTTTCCATTTTTTATGGTGGATAACTGATGTCCTTGTAAACAGCTTTGGGATGGGGGCTGAGGAGAGGTATTTTTCTCTCCTTTTAAGAAAAATTCCTAATCAAGCAACTGCTTTTCTGAAACAAAGTAGCTTGTACTGAAACTCTGATTTGATGCATATTGGAGATGATTAGACTGCTTGAATGCACAAGAGTTTTGAAATATATCTAGTTAAATTTGAAGAGGGAGGAGCCTTGTAAAGAATTAAAAGAATGGAAGATGGACAAATATTTTATTTTCTTGTCTGGAAAAAAATCAAGTAACTATACATAACTGTATCTCAGTGCCTGTAATGGAAAAAGGAAAAAGACAAGCCAGGGAAACAGGCAAAGTTTAAAAGAACACGAATAACTAAGAACAGAAACATTGGACATATAAGCAGCAAGATCCTTTAGGATAAACTGCTAAGCATACTGAGAGGGGAAGGAAGAGAGAGGAGAGGTTAAAAAAATGGTAGAAATAAAATATGGGAAAAAAGCAATATGCCACCAAAATATGAAAAAAACCATGTCACCAAGATCAAAAGAAATCTTTATTCAGCACCTTGATTTAATACTGCCAATGTATTTTGATTAATAAATGCTAAATAGAAAGTTTCAATGGAATCTGAAAGATTTTGGTGGTGTAAGGGTCAAAAAGAAAAGTGAAGTTAGTGGGAGCAGAAAAAGAAAATACAGAAATTAAAGACTTGAAATGCCTCTCACAGCATGAGCTTTGCAGTCAATGAAAATCTCTCCATAGACTTCAACAAGGTCTGGATGAGCTGCAAATATAGTATAGGTAGTATTTCTAAGATATTAGAACCCGAAACTGACAAACTGAACAACAAAAACCATATTACATAATTGATGCAATTATTTTTCACAATCTGATTTGGGAGATATTTTTCTATTTAAAGTTCAGAGTGCTTCATAATAGTTCAATGGATTTTATCAACTACAGATACAAATGTGAATCTGAATGAGAAGGGATGAGGTTCTTTAAACTACAATGCTACTGTTTGTCAAGGTCCTCTAGCAACAACACCTTGTTTTCCATTTGCTTGATTGCATGATTTGCATAAGATCAAATGTAGGCAATTGTGGACATGAAAAACAGATCACTCTCAAACACATTAGAAATGGATCTACAAGCATTATCCAGAAATGCGTTACAAAACAATGCATCTCAGTGCATGGAAAACTCAGTAACTAATGTTAAACAAATTATATTTTACAATATAGGGCATAAATTTTGGGTTAGTCTACAGCTGATTTCATGCTGTTGCTGAAAAAAAAAAAGATTTACCTCAGTTTACAAAATGAATCCAATAAGCGGACGATTATTTTCTTTTTAACTTAGAGCAAAACTTGATTTTTTTTCTTACACACTTGCTTGATCAGATTTTATTCCTGCGTGTTCCACAATTCCAGTCCCCTCCATTACTTTAAAATAATACCAAATGCTTGTTATTGCAGTTTTCCAATAACTACTCTCTTAAATCTCTTACTTCTTACCAAAACCAAAATCTCTTACTTCTTACCAAGACCAAAATTTGGGATTTAGTTTGGTACTCATTTCTGGACTCAGAAGGGCAAAGAGCACCAAAGGACAAAGAAAAAGAAAGATACTTCTCTGGGGCAAAGGATTCCCTTAAATCATTCTATTAAGGTAGTAGGTAGCCAGAAAAATAATTCTCTACTTTTCATGTCAAAAACAGAACAAAAGAATAAATTAAAAACCCACACTAGTTTTAAAACAAGAAAAAACAAGAGGGAAGGCATTAACCTATCTTTTCTTCTCTTTGACCTTAGAGGCAATACAAACAAACTACATTATTTTCTAACTTGAATGTCAGTCAGAGAATTGCTAGCTATAGGGGCCATCACTAAGATCAAGATTTTCATATCACTGCATTCATTATACACATGGTATATGTGGGATTTCCCACGCTAACCGATGCATCTATCTTAAATATCACGGTACTACAGTGGTTGGTATATATACATTTTCTAATAATTACCAGCATAAGTCCTGGTAGCACAATCAATGCATGAGACACAAAGAATAAAGAATGACCCTGTTTGCATGGTCAATAAGAACACTCACTTTGCTTTGATCAGAGTTAATGGGTAGTCATTGAAAGATAATATGCAACACTACAGTGCTACTTTTAGCACGGAATTTGAGAGATGTTACTAAGATAGAGAAGAAAAACATGAGTAAAAAAACCCACAAGCCTGAAATAACAGATTTAATAGCTTGACTCAAAACATGACTGTTATTATCCAGATGTCAGACTACATCACAGTTCAAAAATAACAAAGACAAATTAACACATCATAGACATTACTACTGTAACATGCAGCATCCTTGTATTCAGGTTTACAGCAAGAGAGACATACGCCCTTCTTTCCTTCACTCTTCTACCCTATTTCCACTCTCCTGGGTTTCAGTCTAAGGACCAGAAATGGGAATATCCTGTCCTGGTGAGCACTCAGTTGAAATGTGACTTGCATAAGGAACCCCACATAGTTTACCACAGGAAAATAATTGAGACAATACCTATCCCATTGTCGTATTCAAAGGAAAATAACAGTGCACCACTGTAGCAAGGGATTGTTAGCAGCACAAAAGAGAAAACCTGCTGAGAGAGTATGAAGGTGAAAAACTTCCAAAGAATTCCAATCACCATGTTGTTTATGTAGGTAGGCTCTACAACTACTTCTGCTCATTACTCACATCCTTATTCTATTCTCTCATCTTCTCTCTCATAGTTTGTTAAATTAACTCACAATAACTTAATATTTAATTAGAAGGTAAACTCTCTGGGACCATACATTTGAATCACTAAATAAAACAATGTCCCTATCTGAATTTTATATACTACCAAAAAAACCCAAACAAATTCATAAAGGAAGTGCCAAGATCAGGCTTGCTCCATCAGACATCATTAGCAGTTCTTCCCTTCCACTGTTATGTCAAAGCAAGCAACAACTCATACATAACATTAAAAATATAGTATATCCTTAAAAATATAGTATATCCTGCTTTCCCTATTTATAAAACACAAATCACTTCATTATATTGACTCTGGAAGAACCATCACTAATATTGAACCTTCTCTGGGAAAGTGGTATACTAATGCTGCATCTTTTTCACACCTTTCCTGTAAACTTGATGTCATAGTCACCACTCCACTGAAAATATTTCAGCAAAAACAGGGCATTACAAATAAAACCACTTGCCTCCTTTGGGCAACTTAATCAAGCCCAACAAAAGAGTGTGCACATGTACCTAATTGTATCAGTTCAGGGCAAAAACAATTGTTGTTTTTAGCCATCAACTTTGGAAAAAACATTGCAGTTCTTGGTGCATTTTGTCAATGTCCTGGCAGTACTACTCTGCTATGCTGGTTTCTTCAGGGTTCTAGAAGTTGTAGTGGATGATTCCACTTTCCAATCACCAAACATTGACTACAACCTTCTTTTGATGCAGCTTTGGTTTGGGGAAGTGTTTTGATGCATCATCTTGGTGCATTCACTGCGTGGAACATCATTGGTTGTCATATAGAAATCATTTTTTGTCACATGTTACAATGTGATCAAGAAATTGATCAGTTTTGTTGCACAAAAGAAGCACAGAGCAGACTTTTTAATGGCGATTTTTTTGTTCATTTTTGTTCGGTTCATGGGGTACCCATTTGTCGAGTTTTTTTGATTTTCCAGTTTGGTGCAAGTGTTGAACAACTGTTCAATTGCCAATATTAAGTTCTCCTGCAATATCTCAAGTTCTTTTGCAAGAGTTCACTTCAATAAGAGCCCTCAATCAGTTGTCATCTATTGCAGAAGGATGTCCATGACCCTCCTCATCTTCAGGACTCTCGTTTTTGTTATGATATTTATGGAACCACTGTCAAGCTTTACATTCAATGATGGTCCCCAGGCCAAATGCTTGGTTGATACTGCTAGCAGCTGCCACTGCTTTATGTCTCCTTTTGAACACACACGATAAAGCCATTTGAATTTTCTTTTTTTGCCATCTTTAGTTTGTCAGTTTAATATAAAAAAACAGTGAAAACAAAAACATTATGATAAATAAGGAGAGTGATTTTTCCACTTTAAAATGGCATGCAATATGAACACAGTTAAATAAAAGTTTAATCCAAAATAAGCATCACAGTTTACAATAATACAAACAGCAAATTTTTTTGCACCAACCTAATATAACGTAGCAATGAATGGTCTTTCAAATGTGGAAGCAGGCCATTAATTGAAGAAAAAAGCTATCTTTCCAGACAACAGCAATTTTTGCTGGATATTAATAATTAAGGATATTCCAGAGTGAGAGTTAAAAGAATTTTGTGAAACCATGAGAACGAGCGCAAGAAAGAGAGATAGAAACGAACTTAGGGTCACAAATAACTGTTTACAGGAACACATAAGCTATTGTTCTACTCTCTAAGTGGCAGAGACTTTGATACAATGGCACACAGACTAAACAACTTTGCTTCTAGCTGGCCAACAAATGCTGATGGTTTTTTTTGCAGAAGCTATTTGTTCAGCAGTAAATACTGTTGGTTTTCTAAACTACTCATAAAGGAGTAAATCCTCGTTACATCTGAGGCTTAAATGCTTCATAAGATTTCAGGTAGGGTCCAACTTTCAGGACTCCTCTGAGGAACTGAAGAGCTTAGCACAAAACCATGTATCATATGGCAACATCAAAATAGTGACTATCATGTTGGCCTGTATAAAGAGTGTAAAATTACATTCAAAAAGAAAAACCCTTTGGCATAAATGTGAAACTGAAGGATCTTTATAATTTCAATTATTTCATGCAGGTGGTAGAACTTTCAGAAAAGTGGTAGCTTCAAAGTACTTAAATGCTTTAAAATTATAATCATATATTAACAGCAATGAAAATAAAGCCTATTTATTTTCACATTTAATAACAGTGACTCCTGGTTATGCTCTTGTAACCTTTAACTTTTGTAAGGAAAACCTTTCAGACATTTAACAGCCAAAACTCATGTACAGCAACCCTTTTTGAGCACAAACTCATCCCTCAAATGTTATGCTTCATCCAGGCCACATTAGCCTCCATTCCTGATTATGTTTCTTTTTTCCTGGTTTTTTTCAGGTACAACTGTTAGTTTTATCCTTACCCTATAAAGGTGCATGTCTTTTTAATTAAACCTGCATATTATTCTTTTTCCATTGCAAAAGGTGGACTACAAGGATTACAGACTTTTATTTTAAAGCCACATCCCCGAGATAGCTACTGTGATGGATTTTACAGACTTGTCCTCATCCTGTTAGGATATATTAACTTGAAATACTAAGGGTGCTCAGCTGAAGAAAATTCAAAACCTGTGGAGCGTCATGCACCACATTCCTAAGAAAAAGTTGAAGGGAAACATCAGAGGACATTTAAACATCTTTTAATTCTTTACCTCCAATTAATCTACCTGATTCCCTGTATGAGTGTAAAGACAGTACATGGCACTGACCACAGAAGTGTCATGGTGCATGTGTGAAACCCATTTGAACACTCCATCCCCTCACATCCCTAAACCATTCACCTGACCCATCATCATTAGCCACAATCATTAAAAACCAGACATTTGTGGTTTTCTTTTAAAAGATTTCTCTTGCTGCCAGAGCAACACATAGCCAGTCAGGAGAAACATTCAGCATTAAATGAACCTAATGAATTTCCAAGTTATGACCCTGTTTACTAGAAATAAAACCATGCATTTTCTCCCTAGTTCACTTCAATTATAACAATTAGGCAAATAAGGTGAGTTTGAAGATAAGAGGGGAAGAAAGCAGAAAGATAGCAGAGCACATTAATTTTTACATATAGAGAAGTAATTGTGGTCATACCAATCTTAGTTCTATTTCTCTTTGTCATTTCTTTGCAAATCATATAGCCTGATGCAGTTCTATTTTAAGATTTAAATGAAAACTTCCATTCATGAATACTTTCAATGCAGTTGCAGTATTGCTACCAGCAGAAAAGGAAGAGATTTTTTAGTATACATGACAAGAACCATGATCTCTCAGTTAATGTCAAGGCCAAAAAAGTGAAAAATTTTAAAAAAAGTGTTTTGCGCATTTTACCTCAGTATTACTTCCACTTTATGTTCACAACTGGAAATTATATTTGGACCAGGCAACTACATTGCAAATGTTAATCTCAGATATCTGCTGCAATAAAACTAGAACTACTCTGGATTCACATTAGTATGATCAAGAACCCCTTGGCTCACTAACAGCAGCACATTCTATGTTGCTAAGTAATTCCAATCTTGCAGCAGTGGGAGAAACAAAATTCAGATCAACCTTGCATTTGGTGCTGAGTTAATTGTATCAGGTTAAGAAAAGTGTCTGACTGCCAATTTTACAACCCACTGAAGAATCCATGTGAATGTACAGCTGTGTTAAGAGAAGCCAGTAGGTTGTGAAGTTATACAAGAATATATGGTAAGTGATACAGCAAATATTACTATCCATTTTATATAAATCAATAATGCAGTATGACCTGGAATGGCATATATTATAGAGAGCAGAAATAGTCTGGGAAATGGAAAGCACAGACTTGCAAACGTTGTCTCAGGAAGAAAGGCTGAGAAAACAACCTGAGAAAAGGAAACAAAGAAGTTGACACACTATACAGGTATGTAAGATAGAAAATGGTACATAGAAAAGCAATTAGGAACCTGTGTTTCCATGAAATCCCTTTCAATAATACAGGGTGGAGGAAAGGACATACCATAAATCTAGAAAGCGTAACTTTCAAAGAAACTCACCTCACCCAAAATCATAGAATATCTACTGCTGACAAGAATATTCACGTTTATCTTTATGAATAAAATTCTGGGGAAGAGACACTAAATATCAACATCACATTTTAAATTTTACTTTTATAAGCATCACTGTAATTTGAAAACCCGTGGAACACAGTCCTGCAAGAATTCTATACTTCTCTCTGTATTTGAGGCAGATGCAGAACTCTGCAACACCATATTATGTTTTATTTTTAATGTTTTCTTGCCTAAGAAAAGAAAAAGAGGGATGGGAAGAAGGAAATCCATTTCCAAAATAAATATTTTCTTTGTAAAAAACAAGCAATTTTACTAGTAGATTTTTAGTTATTAGAACTAAATCTGCATACTAAATTGCAAAATATCATTTTAACACCAAAATAATTGTTCTAGGCAACAAAATATTCAACAACAATGACAAAAACTATGAAGTAAGTAGAAACCTGAGACAGCACACTCAGATTAGAAATTGGAATCTAGACAAGAAAAATTTGACAATGGCTGTTTGAGCTGGTATCAGCTAAAAGTTACGGATAAGTGGTTTATAGGTTATGAGATTTATTTAGCTATATATGAATTTTTCAACCATTGTGGGAAACTTGTTGCACTATTTTGTATAGTACCATCCACACAAGATGATTATAGAACAGCTTTCACCATCCAAACAAGGCATCATAGGATTTAAGAATTTCTGTGCAAGAGATGGTATCAGCTTCCCAGGACAAAATGAGCAATATATATCTGAATTATAGTTGGAGATTAGAAGGGTTTACTAAAACATTACTATAGTGCTGGAACAAGGATAGGAGGAGGACTAAGCTTCTAACCACTGTTTTAAACAAGTCAATTTATAGCAAATTCAGTTAGTTGCAAGACTACAAAAGCTGAGCTAGTTTTCATTTGGCCACAGAATTAGTACCATAATAAAATATACTGTATTTCTACCTGCTCTCTTCTGTCCTTACTGGAACAATCAGACCCAGCTGTTCAGCCATTAATATGGTCAACATGTGGCTGAGGAAAATTACTGGGCTTTCTCTTCCCCTACCCCTTTTTGTGGTTTTTTTTTTTTTTTAAATTTACTTGTTTTATATTTATTTTCAAACACACACACCCCCAAAAAACCAAAACCCTGAAAAGCCTAACGTTTCTTTCCACCTGATATGTTGCACTATCCTGTTATGTCATATAGTGCTAGTAAAGTCATCAGATAACTGCCACAATCTGATGTGATGCATTAAACTGGGATTACCAGAATAAATCATGTTTGTGGGTACACAGATCACAGGTGGTGCAGTCAGCTGCTCTGTATTATGGTGTATCTATAGGATGTGCAGATTAGGATATAACGTTCAGAGGCTTGTTCTTGTTTGTGAAGTGCTTTGCAACCATAACTCAATAGTAAGGAGCCACCAAACAGTTATAATGGCATAAAGCATCATCAGGGAAAAATACAAATCGATCAGTGCCAGTGATATAAAAGAAAGAGCATGCATCTGTCCCCAGCCTCATAAATTCAGTGGTTGTTGCAGGCTTTTTCTCTATGCCACATGTACTTTATTAATAACAGTAACTACCATAAATAATAATAATGCAGAGTAGTTTATTTCAAGATGAATGCTCTGCTTATTATCTGTTGATCCTCTCCCTTATTTCTTACATCCTGTCTATACTCCTCCTGTAAATGGGGAGGGAGATATAGTTTAATTTATTGTTTGAAGTTTATGCCCTTTAATTTGCAAGTGTGCTACACCAAGAAAGTTGTCTATGTACGATCCCTGAAATATCTTCATACCTACCTGGTATGTTAAGCTTGTACAAAGGAGGCACAGAATTTACATTCTACTGCATGTTATAAATAAGTAATAAGAACAGATTAGAATTATGCATTTACGCCTACTACTGAGAGTGAGATGCATAATTCACAAGTGGTAAACCCTTAAGAGGCTTTAGCATTTCACCCCAGCCCTCTCTCCCCTTCCAATTTTGTGTGTGTAGAACATAGCATTTTTTTCAGTCCCACTGCTCCACAATTCTTTTTTTTTTCTCCCCAGATAGACTGGTTAGATATTATAATCACTACTTTTTCTTTCTTGTAGAAAAGCAACAGACACTATATGTTACCAGTCATTTTGGGGAATGTAACTGCTTTATGTTACAATATTGGTGTTATCTTTCTGAATTTTCTTGTGACACTCAGGGACAAGACTGTAAGATGCAGATGTTAAATGGTAGTGCTTTCAGAAGGTGCTTGAGTAAACTTCTACCTAACTTATGAAGAGAATGCATAACCTGCAACTAAAACTTCCTTACACTTTATAGTTAATGTGATGCACTAGTTGAATTTCATGAAGGAGCAGAATAACTTCCTGACCCATTCATGTCTTCAGCTTTTCTGCTGAAGCCTGTAAACCAATACCTGTTGCAACCACAATTTATACGGTAGCAAAAGAAAGTGACAGATTTTGCAGAGCATGAAGCTTTTCCCCACAGCAGTTCTACTTCTAAGAAGCACTGCTCTGTTACCTGGTCAAAAGATGTAGGAACAAGGAATGATTTTAGTCTAGTTGCTTTAATGTTTTTTCATTCTCTGGCTGCAACACTACAGTGTTGGTTAATGTACCCTCAAAAGAAGCATCGCTGAGGACAGGCTCTTTGGTGGAAGAAGTCATCTGGTAATTTATCTCAACTGGTTTGAATTTAGCATATTTAGTTCCCCAGATTTTCCTTTGTTCTGTGAGCCAATATTTTAAATTGTACTCTAGTTCTAACTACCATTTGTTTATTCTGCCTTAATCTCTCCCATGCAACTTCTTTTCATAGTCCAGCTAAGATTTACACCTCTATTTGTCTGGTAACACTTCTATTTGCACCTCCATTTGTCTGGTCTGGTTATTTCTTTATTTAATCTTTTGATTTCTTCAGTGTAGCTCCATTCAAGATTTCTTTGGCTAGCTTTACATGTTCTTTATCTCTGCATGTACACTTAGGAGAAAGACTTCAATTATGCATTTATTTTAATTCCCAGTACTATTTAACAGCTTAAAAATTGTTATGCAACATCACAACAATGGTATTATATTAAATCTCAAAAGCCAGGTCTCAATTTTTTAAAAAACATTGCTTGAAATGCAAATAATACTTCTACCCTAACTTTAGGAACAGCACAAGGATCCACGATCATTTTGATGTGCATATCATTCTTATCCTTGAGCTCATGAAAAGGTTGGCATGCAAGCTTGCGAAAATATGTGAAAAATCATGTCAATTGGATTAAATTATTGTTCCTTGATCAGAAAACAAATTCCTAACTTTATTAAAATTAAGTGATCTTGACTATATTTCCAAAACTGATGTCACTATGAAATTCATCTTTCAAAGGGAAGCTATTGACACAGTGTACCAATACAGCCTACTTTCTACTATTTGTAATTTCCTTCACTGTCTACATTTCTCCTAGAACAGACTATAGCAATTTTCACCACTTACACATCCTTTGTATGAACTCATCCAGTCCAGCCAATGATACTGGACAGGTAAGCAATGAGAACTCAGAAGTTTTAATAAGCTACATTCTCCAGTCAGCTCTAAATAAACCTTTCCAATGACTAACAAAGCAGATGCAAAGCTGTATGCCCTCTGTCCTAACAAGAAAGTTTTCAACTGTTGGCAGAGCTGGCTTAGTTGCCCTTACTATCTAATCAGAACTGATTCCAATTTTAATTTATACCAATTAGAAAAAAAAATTTAAAATAAAACCCACTAAGTTTTCCCCAAGGTATTTATATAAAATTTAATACATTTATGCACCTTTGTTGCTGGAACCCACATATGCTCACAGAGAGGACACAGACATATATTGAATTTATTAAAGAAAAAATTAGAATTAGAAATTAGTAATTATGTATTTCCAGATACAGAACACCAGCAGTACATTATCACCAGTGTAAAAACTCACTCTTTCCCACCTGATCAATTATGATCTTACAAGTGCAGACCTTGTGCAGTGCCACTCCTCAAAAAAATGACTGAATAGCACCATTCTTAAATTAGAAATCCAGATGCTTATTCATACGTAGACATATACATACCTAAGCATGCAGAAAACCAAGATATGTGTACTATAAATGTGACTAATATGTACCTCTGTAACAAGGGAACATGGTACAAAGCAAAGCAGCCATCACAGAAAAAATGTTTGTCATCCACTTTTCCATTCATCTTAAGACCATGAGTCTAAGCCTTACTTAAAGCATACTAATCTGACATTCTTCTTACATGTTTAATTTTCTGTCCACATAATTATTTTTCCCCATGCATTAAGCTAATTTCCCTAGTAACATGTCACTTTAGTTTTTTCACTCTTTTTATGCTATAAAAACCATGGAAAAGAAAGGAATTAAAAAGATAAAACTTCCAGTATCTTTCAAAGCTCAACTACAACTTATGTAAATGCTTCAATCAGAAGAATAATATTTCATGGAACACTAGTGAAAAGCATTATGGAGGTCAGTACTGACTAAAGTTTTATGTATACAATTTAGGCACAGAAACTTTGATTAGATTCCTGTCAGTGATTCAACGGGAAAGGAAGTATCTTAAAATGCCTTTCATGCTTTTTATGACATGATTCATGTCTTGCATGTGTTTTCACATTACCTAGGAGTATAGGGAAACAGATATTGAAAATATATGAATTCTCTTCCAATCATACAGGCCATCAAATATTTTTAAAATCAAACTTATAACCAACTATTCATGGACTTGTAATACTCAGTCTTGTGTTTTTACACACAAGACAAGACTTGTGAAAGATGAATAATACTCAGGGAAGTATGGACTTACAGTAACATAAACAAAAACATTAATTGGTGGAACATTTTAGAAAGGCAAGTTAAAAGGAAGTCGATCAGGTTTATTGAAACATATGCAAACACTGAAGATTCCCTTTTCATATAATTATTTCATTATAGCTTTCTGGGTTTGATCAGTAAATAATATGCTGGAAATATTTAGGCAATGGTTAATGACTCAACACTCTCACGACAACACATTTAATAAAACAAAGGGAAAGGGGAATCCCCAGTGGGGGACCCTCCAGAAGTATTACTGTAGTGTTACCTGCCTGTACGTTGTTACCATTTATTAATACACCACTAGTGTTAAAGGAAGGTTGGGACATCAGGTACAGAGAGAAGATTCTGTTTCTAGTGCAATGTTCATGTGCTGCTCATTCAGAATAACTATCACAGCTGAAAAACCAACACAATTTGTAATAGCAGCATGGAAGAATATATCTACCTTAAATTAAATATACATCAAGTGCTTGGCAGTTCAAGAGACCATATAGTCCTAAATGAGTAAGTTTAAATACAAGTGTACTTTCCAGGGCATAAGGAAAATTTCAGAGAGAAGCATTTGCAGCCTGCAATATGAAGAAAGCTGCCTGACTTTTCCCAAGTCTTTTAAATTAGAGATAAGTTAGGTACATGCTTATGAATCGATACCAAGACATTCGAACAGAAAGAGCAGGATTTGCCTTAGTACATTTGTGCAAGGGGCATCATGCCTTTATTTACATAGGTCCAGCATTACCTGAAACTAAGCACAGATTATTTACCAGGCATTTCAAAGCAATCCCGGCAAAACAAATCTCACAGGAGGGTGAAGATGCTCTTCCCTATCTATAGTCACCTGATTTTTAAGTTGAACAGAAAACATTGCGCAGTCTTCCAGGTGTTATAAAGCCCTTGATAAAAGTTTGATTGAATGAAATCTTGAGTTAAAATATAAACTCACATTCCTGTTTTATCAGCAAAATTAAGACCAGAATAGAACTCACCACTTTGCCTTGCTAGTTTCAGGCAAATCTACCAAAAGTAAGACCCCACAAAAAGTCTTTCGGGCTATAAGCACAACATGGCCAAGAAAGCATATTCTATTTCTTATAAATCTAAGGATACCTCTCAAAGTTTAACAGCAAACAATGGTCATCATATAACAACTGCTCACAAAGAGAAGGTAGTACTTGGTAGGGAGCTACATGATGTCCTCACTGACAAAAGACAAAACGCAGAGAAACATCCTTCAGAAGTTTCAGACTAAGGTCAATGAGATGCACAAGATTGGGTCAGTCTGCCCAAGAGAGGTTCACACATTACAACAAAGTGATCTCAGACAGTGGCAAAATAAGAATTTGCTGCTGTCTAACTGCAGTGGGGATGTCTTGGACATACCTGCAAATCCACACGACACCTCCAACATAGTATTTTGTGGTCATTAAGTTCTGCTGCTTGTGGGAACAGGGGGAGGGAGATAAAAAAGGTCATATTTAAATTGTACAAATTGAACTCAATGGATCCTTGATTTAAGTCTGTCCTCCTTATTACGCACTGTCTTTTGAAGAGATCTCAGCATCTTTAAGTCTGCTGACTACTCTAGATATCTGTGAAGGAGACAATAAACAACTAGAAGCCTATGTTGGTCTGACATCTAATTTTGAAGATCACAACAAAATAATCAGTGAGTTTTACATTTTTTTCATTAAAACTTGTCATGGAATTTAGACAAGCCTTGGAAATCAATTTTTCATCTCTTTATCTAAAAGAACAGAGCTCGGAGCCAAAATATTTCCTGTGCTGGAAGAAAGGAAAGGAATAGAAAAGGACCCTCCCTGTTCTACTGCTACGAGCTCTGGAGAAGCTATTTGCTCCAGTTTGCATAGGTATATAGAGAAGATTGGGAGGTACTGATCACTCTCATTTTATAATTTGTGTTGCATTTTAATTTTTAGAAAGCTCAAGCAACCTGAGAGTTCAGCAATTCCAGTAGGGTTAGCGTGAGTTCTCTCCTGGCTTGCTGTGTCACCCAAATCTGCTCAAAGGACAAGGACTCCAGAAGCTTGTCCAGCTGTGGTTTTATAATGACACCATTAGGTTTTTCTCTATAATCAAGGTCCCTAAAAGTCTGTGTAGCTTCAGGCTTAATATCTGTGACAAGGTTAACTGAAATCTGCAGCAAGGATAACTACTTTAGCAGATTGTATCAGCAGGAAATATTTAAACACTATTTAAAAGGATTTTAAATAAGCAGATTTTATTTAACACTGCACTAATGCACTGCAATAGAAAATGATACAACAGAGCTGCTACAAATAAACATAATGCTTTCACCCCTACCCCACCCCCCTCCCTTCTAAATTCCCCCAATCTGTATTATTAAGTCCAATGAGTGTACCAGATCTTTCTATCTGAAGCTGAAATGCAGGAATGCCAGGCTCAGACAGTCCATTTGCTGTTTGGTTTAGTGCTTGTTGAATCTGCATTCTGGGTCAGCAGAATTAATTACAATAACACTGGTCACTGGCAATGTCAGTGTTGCCAATTCAGGTGTATCAAATGTGCTTTCTTATATACCCCCCAACTTCTAGAAGAAAGCAACTTCTCCTGTAAGACCAGTGTACTCTGCACTCTAGTGCCAGGTGTACCAATATATATTTACTTAAATGCATACTCAGGCCAGAATAAAGCCTGAAGCAACAGGCTTTCTTTACTTATATCATTCTCGAAAACACATTACTTCCTATACACCTTATTAGTTGGATATGTCGCTAAACCAAATGCGAAAAGTGGGTGTGGAATGGTAGCATGGTATTGCAAGACCCTAAAATAAATAAGAGCCATGAGCGTGTATCTCATTGGGTCACATGCAAGATATTCTCAGATAACCAATTCTAAATGCAAAGATGTGAAGACTAACTTTTCATTGAACACAAAGGTGTTAAAAGTCTCCGCTTCAGAATAAAAAAATGAAGAATTGTGACATTCAGAGTTATATACACATAAGTCTCGCACTAACATTGTACTGGATAGCAAACTGCTCATTTCAAAACACTCTGGTGAAAGAACAGACTGGATTCAATTGGTATTTATATGTATTTCACTGCAACATAGAAGCTGGGAGATAAAATTGTACCAGAGAACTTTTCTGTTTGCCCTTTAAGGTAAAAGCTGTCTATCATCATAGGAAGGCAAATCTTAATGGTTGGAAATTAGAGGTTTTAAACATGGCTATAGCTTAAAACTATATGAAATTTTACCATGAGAACTACATCTTAAATCTAACATAACAAGTATTTTCTTCTCAGTGACTCAGCTTCTTGCAGTGATGCATCTTACTGCAATTATCCTCTCTGTACAGTTCTGTGGATTTTCTTGTTCAAATGATTTCACTTGGCAATTAGAAAAATATTGATATTACGGTGGATTTTGCTTTTATTATGATCTACAATTAAAACAAGCAGTAGTAGTCATAGAGATATAAAGGACAAAAAACTTTGCCAATTTTTCACTGAAATGTAATGACTGTGCATGGCTGTGTGCAATGTGTACTGAAATCACCCCTGGAATAGCGCAACACAAAAAAACACAGGTACTAATTTGAGGTGGTCCCATTTGAGATGCAGATACACTAAGCCCTGTTTTGCACAGATGTCTAACGCATGCCTCTTCCTCATAGAAAAACAAAGCTCTCATTCTGTCCTGGTTCTGTGGGATCCGTCTTTCCACACTCAGGTCAAATAACTTGAAAGAGCAAAAGCTTAGTTCAAACTCTTAGATATAATTGTGAAGACAGCTCTTTTTCTTCTTTTCCAAGGCTCTCCTTAATATGTTGCCCAGAAACCTTGTACAAAGCAGACTGTCAAAGTTCTTCAGGATCTTGGGCATGTAATTTAGGATAACTCTATACTTGTTTAACTCAGTTGAGGATCTGCCCTTATAACACAGCTGATGGGATTTCTTTCCTGAAAAAATGGAAACATTTCTTTCAGCTTGGCAGAGAAAAATAAGTTTCATACGGCTGAGTCTTAATAAGAATATCTTCCTTTTAAAGATTCATGATGAGAACTATTAGATTCTGCTAGGAAAATTATATGAATGCAATTTGTTAACATTGTCAAGTACCTAGTGCTGCAGAAAATGCAGATGTACACTCTCAATGCCAAGCTCAGTGCAAAGAGAATTTTATGTATTTTTTGTTTTCTAAAGACGTCTACATAGTTATTTCCCTTTGTAAACTTGTTAAGTAACACACATCTTTCCTTAGTCCATCAGATGCCCAGAAATTAAGAAAAGAGGAATGTTTTACTCTAATCATTTTTCTAAAGTTTCTACACAACCATAACATTTCCACCAACACAAAATTTAGCACTTGGGTCACTTCTGATGATTACTTTCTCTGTTTATACTACACCGTTCTACATTCATTAGACCACCTTTCTGCTGGTGATATTGGCACTACCAGCTGAAATCACTGCAGTCTAATACTTTTCAGTATAAAACTCACTCTCTTTTCTCTGTCATCTAAGCCAGGGGGAAATTTTCAAGACTAATAAAGAGAGGAAAAAAAAAGAATTCATACCTTGCCTAAATTTAAAAATAAAAAAATTAATTACAGTAAGAAATCTACATTAAGAAATCTCCATGTTTCAAAGTACAAGCTTCAGTTCTGCCTGTGAGCACTTGGATGGGTGAGAGAAGCATATTTTCCTCTCCATAGGAAAAAACAACTCAGATTTCTCTGAAATCAAAGGTCTTTGCAAGATCAGTGTGTATATGCTAAGAGTTTTGAAGATAACTGAACAAGCTTCTCCATCTCACAGTTGCTAGTTTTCTCTACAGATCAGTAAGGTACACAGTTTTGGAGAGCAGAAGCATACTGCAATTGTTTTCCTGAGCTGCAGCTGTTGGTCTTGGTTACAGGAGCTTCTACACTCTCACAGAGAGAAACTGAAGGCTTGAATAGAAGGGCATGGATCCATACAACCTAAATTCCATCTGGGGATCCTTTACTATGTCCTCTTGGCTTAGCCCTATCCATTGGAGACATTAAGTTTTCACTGGAATGATCTGAAATACCACCTAGATTATATGAGGAAGCAGTACCATGTAAGGCAAATCCATAAAGGTGGGAAACAGAAAAATTGCAGACAGTTAGTTAAGAAAGGTGTTACAGTATAGGAGTTGGCTTCATTGCAGTGCTCTATTACTCATAACAGAGAAACCAAATTCATCAATACGAGGGAAATATTTAAAGGCATTAATGGACAATGGATGCCTAATGTATTCCCTTTTCAATACGGTAAAGCATACATTTGCCATATAGGCATTAAAGGGTTACCTTTTTAATTAGAGTTCAAACACTAGAGGAAACAAACACTGGAATTTACATGAAAATCAGTGAGTACTTCAAGCCCTTCAGGGCTGGGCTGTCGGATAAGAAACTAAGTTAACAATGTATTTGCAGTTATGGGCCTAAACTGATTGCACTTTTCATGGGTTGAAGTGAAAGTCAGTGAATTTTTAGACAGAATTGATGCCCTTCTAGAAAGTAAGTCTTAAAAAAAATAGATTTTCATTTAAATAGATACAGCACTTGAAAAAACCGCAGAGAGAATATGTGACTTTCTGGTATAGACTACTGGTCAGGAACTCAGTTGTATAGTTATTAAAATAGGAAAATAATTTTGGTGAATGAATAGGGAACATGTCAGAGACAAAGAAGTTTGCCTCTTTGTTTAGGGTCAATAGCACAACTCCTCTTCCCCTTCAGGCATGGTGAGAAGCTGGTGGCTAATGAAAATGTATCCAAAGTAAACAGAGTGATCTCTGTACCATGTGTTCAGAACTGTGGGCAAGAGAGGTTCTTGTGCTATACCACATAGAACAACACAATCTGATTCACTAGTTGCCTCTTTTGAATAAGCAAGATTCACTGTACACGTGTGTCTGCCTAAAAATTAATTGAAATCAAAGTTATAAAATGTTTAATAGGACCAAAACTATCAAAATTTATAGAAAAAAACTAAACAAATCAATTTCTAAATTAAAGCAACAAGAGCTCCTCAAGAAAGTTTTTGAGCCAGATGGGTTTCCCCTTAGACTACTTTAGCTGAATGTATTCTGATGTATCATTCAAGATTTAGAGGTAATCTAGCACATGAAGAAACAAGTCCTGATTCTTTTTAATTTTATCCTTTTCAATATTTTTGAAGAACGATTATTAAAATTACGTGATCATCCTTTCCATCAATAAGCATTCATATTGGCTGGAAGTCAGAATACAGGCATGAATCTAAAACCAAGCAAACAAAATATATTGTGGTGAACACTTCCTTAAACATTTTACACTGGCCGTCAATGTATAACTAGGTTGCAGATGAATACTAGCTGTGATGAACTTATAGTAATGATTTTAATAAGACTGGAAGAACAACTATTTGCAGTTCAAAATTCTTAAAAATAGTGTATTATAGCATAGCAATAAGAGATTAATGGAGATCTTGCAAAAAAAGACAAATGGCACTACAAGAATACAAGAAAACTAGGGGGATGAGGGAAAATTAATTGAACCTATACTTTTTATAAATATTTATTTTTTGCAGAAGAAAAATGCACACCAGTTTGAGCTGTCATTATGCTAACCTATATCCTATTTTTCAAATTATTAGTAATACATAATGTGGTAGTTTATATTCAAAAATAAAACCAGAATGTATATAGATCATGTATTTATCCAGAAATACACTAAGGTTACTATGGTTACGAAAAATCCATTACCTTTGAATACAGAATGAAAAAGTTTGACTTAAAGTGTGCACTATTTATTACAGCGATCATCAACAGCCTTCAGGAGGTTCTCTAACTGGATTCATTTTTCAGTGTCAAAATTGACCCACCACACCAGCAGCTTATGGCCTGTGCAAGGCAAAGAAATTTGAACTATATGAATTTTTAAATATGTTTTATACTAACTCAAATCCAGAAATGGCTTTGAATCTTAAGACCTTGTATTAAAAGAAAAAATGGTCTTGGTACCCTTTTCCCCTGAGTTGTCCAATATGAAGTGCTTTTATGAAATGGAGCCAGATAGACATTCACAAGTCTATGGTGGTGCTGGAATGATTCCAGCCAATGGTATTAAGGGAGCTAGTGGAGGTACTCACCAAACTCCTCTCCATCATCCACCAGCACTCCTGGATGACTGAGGAAGTTACACTTGACTGGAGATTGGCAGAGGTTACACCCATTTACAAGAAGGATCGCAGGCAGGATCCAGGGAACTACAGGCCTATCAGTCTGACCTCAGTGCTGGGGAAGGTCATGGGGCAGATCAGCTTGAGTGCTGTCACACAACACATACAAGACCACCAGGTGATCTGGACCAGTTAGCATGAGTTTATGAAAGGTCGGTCCTGCCAAACTAACCTGATGTCTGCCTTCTATGACAAGATGATCTGCTTAATGGATGAGGGAAAGGCTGTGGACAGAGTGTACCTGGACTTTAGGAAAGCTTTTACACTGTTTCTCACAGCATTCTGCTTGAGAAACTGGCTACCACTGGCCACTGACCTAGACAGGCATACTCTATGCCTGCTTAAAAACTGGCTAGGTGGTGGGGTCCAAAGAGTCATGGTAAATGGAGCTAAATCCATTTGGAGGCTGGTCACAAGTACTGATCCCCTGTGCTCAGTGCTGGGTCCAGTTCTGTACAATATCTTTATCAATGATCTGGATGAAGGGATTGATTGCAGCCTTAGTAGGTTCACTGATGACACTAAGCTGGGAGGAAATGTTGATCTGCTTGAGGGTAGGGAGGCTCTGCAAAGGGATCTGAACAGGCTGGATTGGTGGGATGAGACCATCTGTATGTGGTTCAACAAGGCCAAATGCCGAGTCCTGCACTTGGGGCACAACAACCCCATGCTGCACTACAGGCTTCGGGAAAGGTGGCTGGAAAGCTGCCTGGGAGAGAAGGACCTGAGGGTGTTGGTTGACAACTGACTGAGCATGAGCCAGCAGTGTGCCCAGGTGGTTAAGAAGGCCAAAGACATCTTGGCTTGTACCAGAAACGGCTTGACCAGTAAGACCAGGGAAGTGGTTATGCCCCTGTATTTGGCATTGGTGAGGCTGCACTTCAAATACTGTGTTCAGTTTTGGGCTCCTCACTACAAGAAAGACATTGAGATGCTGGTGAAGTGGCTGGAGAACAAGTCTTATGAGGAGTGGTAGAGGGAAGTGGGGTTGTCTAGCCTAGATAAATGCTTAGATGCTGTTTTATCACTGTCTACAACTACCTGAAAGGAGCTTGCAGTGAGGTTGTGTTGGTCTCTTCTCCTATGTGACAGGATGAGAGAGAATGGCTTCCAGCTACGCATGGGGAGGTTCAAATTAGGCATTAGGAAAAATTACTTCACTCAAAGTTTTAGCAGGCACTGGGAAAGCTGACCAAGGCAGTGGTTGAGTCCCCATCCTTGGAGATATTTGAAAGATGATTAGATGAAGTACTCAGGGAGATGATTTAGCAGTAGACAGGTATAGTTGGACTCAATGATCTCAAAGGTCTTTTCCGGCCTACTGATTCTATGAATTTTACTTTTAACTACTAGCATATAAAAAGTTTAATCAGTCCAGAGATAAGTTTTTATTGTGCTATGATGATTCTAGCTCAATATTTTCTTTTTGTTGTTGTTTGAATAATGTCTGAACAAATAACTTGGATACTTAATTAAACGACACCAATTACATTAAAATAGGAAGTTAGATCACCATACTTCGCTGTACTGCCAAAACCCAAACTGTTACATAGAAGCAAAATGACTAAGAGTACTGATACAAATTCATTATTGACACATTGTGTAACTGTTATCAGAAGAAAACAGATTATTAGTTTACACATTAAATGAATTAATTAAATATAGGCTACTCAGGAAAGCAACAGAGTGTCTGTCTATTTAAAAAAATTTAAGGAAGGCAGCAGGAAAAACTATTAAAACTATGCATAATATCTCAACTTCAACAGCTTACGGTTTACATGTTTTGAGAGCTAGACTGTATGAGATAAAAAAGTTATAAAACCATTAAAAAGATGACTGAGGTCCTGTGAAAGAGGACAACATAGAACAGGATTTAACTACACCACAGTGGCATTAATTTCTGACAGAGACAACAGAGAGTTCTATGAAGGATTCTTTTAAAAATGGAACACATCGGGGTTTAAAGTGCATCCAGCCTATTTAAAAATTATTTTTCTTTTCATCTGAAATAAGAATGACTCAGTCATATAGTTATTCATAGCAACAATGAGATACACATCTAACACACCATCTAAAAGAGAACTCACCTTTCACGACGTTTTTAGTTCCGTTTCCAAAATAAATTGGTACTCCATTCATATATAAAATATATTGTGTAATAATACCATTTGGTGTCTTGGGTGGACTCCAGCTCATCAGCAGAGATGTGGGAAAAGACACTGCTGTGGGTGATTGTACATCTTCAGGGGCTAGTAAAAAACATTATATTGTATTGTATTATATTATATTGTATCGTATTTCCAAATAGTGAATTATTTCAGTAAGCAGCTACTACCAGAATGATATTTGTAAAGCTGAAATTTCAGAAGAGATTTTCTGTTTGCAAGATACCAGCATTTTGAGAACTTTCCTATTATATGTAAGTTTTCCTAGCCAGACAGAAGCTTCTGTGAAAGACAAGAGTATGCTCTTTGCTTTTTAGGATAATATTTATGCTCATATTACTTTATCTTTCCAGCTTGATAACAATGAGAAAGGGAAGGGGCGCATGATTCAAGTAAACTCCTTTTTAAAATATGAATTATTTTCTCCTCCTTACTTTTTATTTCTAACTACAAAGAGTTCATTCTTTCTAATCACAAAGAAAGATGCTGTATTCTGAGGCACAACTGCTTATTTCAGACTTTTCATAATTCAATACACTCAGTAATGTTTGTTTAGCGTAGATTTTATATACATAATATACTGGAAGTTAGCAATGGATAATAATTTAAAGGCCAAGTTCTCTCATCATTCCAATGAGTTGTGTACTAGAAGCACAAGCAACCCCACTGAATATAGCAATGGGAGAACTCGGGTCTTAGTCTGGGAGGGATATCTTGTAATTTACAAGCTCTGTGCTAGCAATTTAAAACAATAACTAGCAGTGGCTGGCAATGTGAAAACAATATAAAGTAATGAATGTTTCAATAGGGAAATAGGGATAGCTGGAGGGTGTGATATGGTGTCTGTCTTCTGTATCACCAATTTATTGTTATGAAAAGCATGCAACAAGAGCATCCAAAAATAGAAACTCCACACAATGACTTTTTGTTCAGTTCTTCTGAGGGATAAAAAAACATGTTCCCACAGCTTTATTTGATCTTTGGGAACTGTTCTTGTCTAAACCTTCCCAATATGACAGCATATCTGAAAACAACGGTTGTTTTCCTCCAACATCTGTAAAAATACCTGCTTTACTTGATTAACTGAGAAAATACGACATAAACAATTTATTTATTAACTGCTATAGTACATCACAAAAAATGTACAATACTGTATTTCATGTTTATTTCACAGGGTCCATTAACTACCTGGCTGTCAAAGGCTATACCCACTCATGGTTAATTCCACCAGACAAACTCAGTCAGTTTATTTAGAACTTCCAAGACATGATAACTGGGGTTTGGTTTGATTGGTATTACTGGAAGATGCTAATATGTTCACAACAAATTGTTGTTTTAGCAATGTTAGACTGTTTTCTTCAGGACTGTCCTCATTAGGGCAACTCCTTGCACGACTGGCTGCTTTGGCAGCAGTTCAATATTCCAGCATTCTTTTAATTATTACAGTTGTAATTCACATAACTTCAAGCTAAAATTTTATTTCATTTACTGATACTGTATTACTATTTAGTTTACATGAGAAGATAAAACAAAGAACTGTGGGAGGGTGGGAATTTTTAAAACTACTCCACATCATGGAAGATTAACTACTGTCCTATAAATACATGTCAAAGCCTTCATTATTCTACTGATGTAAATTTGGAATAACAGATGATTTTAAATTGATTAACATTGCTTTAGGATGACAGAACCAGGAGAGATGGACTTTATGTTTAATTGGGAAAGGCGTTAGACACGTCACATACATTTTGGGAGCATTTGCTCCAGTAACTGATCAGTATTATTTATCTGCCTAATCTCTAAAGTCAGAACTGTACTGTATTTTCTCTTCTTCCTGCTACAGTTCTTAATGTAAGCAGAGAAAACCCATTAATTTATACTCACAACCTTTAAGTTGGAGCACAACCACATGGAAAAGAGTTTAGAAAAAAAAGGAAACCTGAACAGTGATTAACAAATAACTCAATTGGCATCTGGAGGTTTCATGACAGTGAAATAATTGTTGCCTATTGCTGGTGTTTAGCAGTTAAAAGAAACCATGGAAATCAACCATTTGATTCTCAATTTCATACTGTGCCATACAATCAATTCTTTTTAGTCAGACTGTCTCTAGATTTACTTCTGAGCCATAGTAAAATGAGGAAGCTTTCATTAATCTTTCAGATGCTTCATATTAATGACAAGGCTCTTGCATGAACAATGTAACAGCAATTAAAAAGCCCATTAATCTGCATTACAGCTATTAAAGATGCATGTCATTAAAGGGTATGGAGTTTGATTCATTTTCGCACCCCCCCAAAAAATGGAGCAATTATGGTCTGGCAATGCACTCTGTCATCAAATTAGGTTGGGGTTTTCCAGCAAATGGCTTTGCAGCATTTAGCTCTTCTCCTGTTTTATTATTCATGACTGAAATGTGGAAGTCAAGACCTTTGAAATTACTTTACCTTCTTGTGGAGTGGAGATGTTCAATGCATGCAAGCTCTCAGTACAGCCAGCCAAAGTGCAAGCAGTTAGGGTTACAGCATAGTTTGTGAAGGGATGCAAGCCTGTCAATACACCTGCAACAGAAGAAAGCAAGGTGTTACACATGTAGAGTGTACAGACTGATTACATACATACATACACGTGCACCAGTTAAAAATTTAAGGTTTTGTGTTACAGGCTTCCACTGTTACAGGTGGAGATGTAAATTGATTTGAAGGTTTCATTCCTATTATGACATGACTTAAATTTTACAAAGTAAATAAAGAGCAAATGGTATTCTATTCTGTTCTTAATACTAATGATACACCTAAGTTTCTATAGTTATGCTCACTGTATATATTTTAAGGTATATATTTTAACCTAACAACGACAATAAGGAGTTCTGTTCTTTGTCCCTGCCCCATAAAGTTAATTTAGTTATTCATTTTGTTTTTCCAAGGAATTTCCACTGTGTTCAAGAATAATTTTTTTAATGCTTGCTCTCCAATATCGCTCCTATTGATCCATAAACTGAAATCTCTTTTTTGTATGAAACTTCCCACTTGTGTTTCATTACTTCAGCGGCAACATACAGGCCATATATTTGCTATAGTACTAGAGTAATATAATTCAGGTGATACAGTACCCAAGTGTTTACAAGAAAAAAAGATCTGTAATCTTATGCTTTTTCAGGTCCTGGTTACATTATCGAAGAGAAGTTGCTAGATTCCCACATATTGATCAGCTTCTTGTCATAGTGAACACAACAAATCACTGCTTACCCATTCAGGAAGCTACACAATATTTTGAACTGCAATATACAGAAGGACTATGTGGAATGACTGTCATGTTCAGAAACATCAGCACTTCTCATTTCAAAGTAGGTCTGACAATAAAGTAATATGGAATGAAAATGCAGTAGTAATCAAATAAGGCCAATTCATGTCAAGTTTTATTTCAAACCACGTTCTCAACCTTGACTCTCACAGCTTTTAGTAAAATCAATGGAGTGTTTCATCAAAAAAAATATGGCAAACTATGTTATTTCAGAACTGTCTGACACTGGGATTTTGTAAAGCAATTTCAAAAACAACAGTACCTCAGAGAATCATAATTCTTGGACAAACTTCCCACAGTACACTGAGACTGCAACCCCCCTCAGGATTACAAGTACATAAGCAGGTAGAAGCAATTAATCCTTACTATTACTCTTCATTGAGTTACTACATGGAATGAAACATAACTTTGGGGTTCATAAAAAATTTTTTTCTTTCCATGTAAGCCCTTTATACTCACAAAAGTGCCCTGGAGAAATTGATGCTGGAAGCTAGCAGTTTCAGGATATATGAATTCTTTTATGAGTAGGACAATCATAGTCTGTGAATATTTATATTGTGTTTGCTAATGGGTGTGTTCACATGGAAAACAGATTAACTTCTGCAAATTAGCAATGTTTGTGTCTTTTCTTGAATTTGATCCGAAAACTTCAAAGGTTAGCATTGCAATGATCTTTGTATTTGAATTCTCTCAGGTCCAATTCTACTCATAAGCACACAGAGATACCCAGAAGTAATCATATGTACTTCAGAGCAGGGTTAAACTAAAACCAGTTGATCACAATCCACTCTCTGGCTATAGTTTTGATTTTGCAAATCCCTGGTTAACAGTGGAAAACTGTACTGCCATCATACTATCCAATGTAAATGCGACAGGAAAGAAAAAGGAATATTGTGTCAGCCATAAACTAAGCAAATGTGCCTGTAATCATTTTGTGATGGAAGACAAATACTTTTAAGAGCATTCAAAAATCAGAAAAAAGAAAATAACAATGTTTTAAAACATTACTAGTCCTCGAAGTCAGGAAAATTGGAATCTATAGTAAATGCTTTGGCTCAGAAATTTCATCAGTCAAATACATATCCTTTCTTTGCATAACACAGGGCAAAGCACTTATTTCCAGATCATAGAGGGTTAAACACGAAAAGCATAAAAGGCACTATTGGAACCATCTTCAGCAAATAAACACATGCAGAAACCAAATCCTCTGTGACATTTGCAGGTTCTCTGTTAAAAGGAGCATGGTATAGCATATATGCCATCTCTCTATTCACTCTGCTGTGCTTTAGGAAGCAATTTAGTTTTATTTGTACATTTAGCACTTGTAGCATTACTTTCTTATGAAGCAGTGAATTAATGCTCCTTGTGCTTCCTGATGGAAGACATTCTATGAGGGTCACAAATGGCTTCAGGCACTGAGAACTGAAGTAGCACATATCCAGAAAGATGCTCAGAGCTGTTGAAGAGTTGAATTGGGCAGTTTGGTTTACTTTTGAAAAAGTAGAAAGGTTTTACATAAAGGACCTGTAGTGCAATAAAGTGCACATTGCACAGATGGGTTTGTGAAGGGCAGTTAGAATTTGGAAAAAATAGACAAAACAAAACAAAAAAAGCAAAAAAGCACAAACAAAGCCTTTTGCAATAGGAGGTCTATGTTAAAAACTGTATTCAGCAAAGGTACTGAGCTGAAAAGTTATTTGTTCATTTCCTAACTATTGTTTTTCCTTCATATATACTCTTGCACTGTTTTCTTTCAACAAAGAAGCAGATGTGCTGCATAGGTAGGCAATAGCAAGTGCACAGATTTTATTTACATACTTCAGCAAACTACTTTTTTCTCAGCTGCCAACCTATCTGTTTGGCCAGCATCCACTGTAATCTGTTCTCCTTCATTATGTTAATCTGTGGGCGGAAAGATTTCTGTCATCTTCAAATCGCTTGTACAGCAATGGTAAACACCTTGGCCTGTCTGTAATTGGACAGGTGTCTGCATTGGTGTCACCCAGCTTTTAATTCAATTAAAGAACTGGCTGCTCTGCTCTCATTACCCACTCATTTCCTCTTCACTTTTAGTCCGTCAGTGAAATTTACACTCAGTGCCTGACTGTCTTAGAGTACAAAGTCAGCAGTCCCATAGCAAAGATCATCATTGATATGTGAGAATTAATTTATAGCACAGCAAAATAAATTTTGCAGTAAAAAATAGCTTATAATCCAATGAAGACAGCTTCCCCCCTCCCCCCAACTCCTCAATTATCACACACTCAGACTGGCATCTCTTGTCTATACCCAATAATTGCTGATCTGATAAAAGTCCATCAGGCTTTCCAAGATGCAATGCTAACAAAGCAAAATTTGGCCACGACCACACTTGTATATATTCTATTAATGCTAACAGCAGAGTGGTAGATAAATTGTCACTTTGATCAAGAGACAGAATTAGAGGTGCCATCAATATTTAAGAAGAGGGTCAGCCTCCCACATTTGGGATACGAGTCTTATTCATTCAGCCTGCCACAACAGAGCAGCTGAATCCATCTAGACTTAAAATTTACATCATAGACTATGTACCAAGCCTTAAAATCCACATGGGGATTTGGAGATGGTAAATCATTCTAACACACCACTCCTATCTGCCCACTCAAAGAACCTTTGAAATAAATTAAAGTTCTAACACAGACATTTTGACACAGTGACCCCATGAAACTGAGTAATGTCATTTGTTAAATATGAATGTAAAGTTAACAGTCTAAAAGAATGATCTGGACTCACACCTAGAACATTAAGCCCACTTTATATGCAAAACTAGTATTTAATTTTCTATGCTTTTATTTAAATGATCTTTAATTATTTGTAATATTTAAAGTTGAGGCTTAGAGTTGTGTCAGAGAGAAAATGCTAGGTTGATTCTTGCAGACAAGGGATAAAAGCATTGACATGGACAGCAGAAAAGGGTCAACAATGAATTTATAGTAAAATGGATGTGTGGAATAGTCAATGTTTGTTGCATTTCTATTTCCACTCCATTCATCATTCTAGTGCAAACAGTATATAAGATTAAATATTGAGCTTCTTCCTTTCATTTCTCCATATAACAGACATTTCTTTTGTTTGGTTTATCTAAAAGGGACATTTCATATTTTTAGGTAACACAGCCAGATTCCATGGTATTCTGGCAAATTTTGAGTGGAAAAGTAGTACTTCTTATCACGGCAAAAAATATTTTACCACTAAGATATGACGGTTAATATTCTATTCACAAATGCTGAAAAACAGATTCAAAAGCAATTATAATATTTTAGCAATTTCTTCATCCAGTTAAAAGACTTTTATGAAAACAGTAACTTCACTGTTCCAATCTATCATCCCACTTCTTAAGAATGATTTTTCAGACCACCACCAGGTCAATAGAAATTGAAAGACACAGTTGCTGACAGTAACTTATAGAGGTTTTACTCTGCATAATGAATTAGTTAAACAAATATAAATTGAGGTGAGTGTTTTAAAATGCATTTATTGAAGAAGCCTTTCCAAAAAAAAAAAAAAAAAACCAAAACAAACAAACTCAAACCCACTGGCTTATACAGAACTCTCACAAAATAAATCTATGTAATCTTACAGATGTAACACAAATACTAAAATCCTTTTCCTCACTTCCAAAAAAAACCCAAAACGCAGCTAGGATGGTGGAAGAGGACAACTTTGCAAGGCTAGGGGTTTTTTTACAGGTAAATTTATCTAATTTTAATCACAACAAGGAATTAATTTCATATGCAGCCTGAAAACTCACCTCTGCTGCTGAATATTAAGATTCCCAAAGTCAACCATGGAGCTTATGCACATAAATTCCATTTGTTTCACAAGCTGAGTGTATTTTTTGCCAAAGGGACTTTTCCTTGCCAGATTTTTCATTGTTTTCTTGCTAATACTATACTTCATAAGGACCTATGTTGAAGTACATACATTACAATTGAAACAACATTCAATCTTACGGATGTACCTTAATTCTTGTTTAAGCTCTTAAAAAAAGACCACATCTCTCCTTCCCAAAACTAGAGACTATTTAGCCAACTTGAATGCCTGAGGTTGTACAGCATCTGTTTAACAAAGTCATTTGTGTGTCGAGATGCATCATTGCCACAGTCCACTTAACAACAGTCCACTGACCAGAAAAGGAAGTCCTCAACTGACTTTGTGTTTTCGACAGATTGTGGCAGAAACTATTTAAGTACACACATCTTCTACATATGCATTTCTGGACTGAAAGCCTGTGCACATCAATCTGTTACACACATCTGCATTTTAAAAGCCTCTTCTACCATAAGTATATTTATATTTGGACCCGATGATCTGGTGTGTCTCTTCCAACCTGGTTATTCTATGATTATATATATAAAGTCATAAAATTTTGACGAATTTTTGAATGAGAGAGCACATGTACCAACTCTTTGGCTTATAAGAAGGAAAAAAGGTTTACTTCAGATATTGGATTTTTTTGGCTTGGAAGACCCTTTTTTTTACCTCAACAGAAAAAAACCCCATATACCATACAGAAGCTCCACTGGCCTCAAAGATTTAGTGCAGGTTGCTGTGGTTCAAGGAAGCTTCTTGTAACACAGGGCAACACCTCAGCTGCTTTGATTTAGTTAAAAAGTTAGTCCAACAGTCCAACTTTGCACAAAGAGATAACTAGCCATAGAGAGTTTTGGTTCTATAATATCTATTGCTCTGTTATTGTTGACCCTTCCAGAAAACTTTGTCATTTTTTATTTTCTGCTAGAAGATTAATTTTAGAATTTTGCAGAGAGAAAGAAATACTGTTAATTTCTTGGCAAAAATTTTGAGTTTGCCTATAAAAACCTATTAATGATCCTTTCTGTCCTCACAAACATTGAGAAATTGATTTCTTTTTATTAAAAAAGTACTGGCATGTGGCTAAGAGTTGGTGTAATTTTTGTAAAAATTTAGGTTTATTTAATCAGACAATTTACATTTCAAATGAACAGATTTATATAACAGTATTGGACTGCAAGATTCATTTAGGTCTAAACTCAATCAAGTTAGAACTTTACTACTGTAGAATATTAATAACATTAATGTTTTAAAATGTCTATATTGAAACACATGCTGCTGGTCTACTAAAGCAAGCTAAATGAAAGGAGATACAAACCTACATTTTGCCACTCTACATCAGAGTCATCAGGAGCTCAAGTACTACCTGATAACTCTCAGAAACTCAAAGGGCGTGGACTGATCTATTGGGCAGTCTACGTTGCATCAGCTGCTGCAGTGAAACAGAGATTTGAGCAGGGTCTGCGATGTACTTTCTTGTATACTCCTGCAGCTCTTCCCAGCAAGAGAGCTGGAGATATCAAATTTTGTTAAGACACCACAGGGACAAAGCAGGGCAACAATGAGAATCACAACCTTAATCATTATATAGGTCTCAGTACATTATATCCTTTCATGTGGGAAGGATACATGCAACCTTCCACACCATGACAAGTCACCATAAAGTGTGTACCATGATTCATCTATGGGAAATATTCAGATGTTTTCTGTCATCTATCTGTGCTTCTGACAAAGATTCCTTCTATGAAATGGTGATAAAAATAAAGAATTTACCTGCGAATGGCAACCATTCTTGTATTTAAGCATGGTTCAAATACCTGATTAAGTAGCTCTTGAAAACCAAAACTTTCAACCCAAAATTTCCGCTTTTTTCACTTGAAATGTTCTGTCAGATTTTAGTTTTAAGTATATATAGGCCAAATACACCAAACCCAGCTAGTATGTTGTGACTCTTTCTGTTTTCATAAAACAGTTTAGAGCATTAGAAATGTGTCCCAGTTTGGAGTATGGATTTGAGAGTCCTCCTAGTGCTCTGGTCCTATATATGTTTACATTAGCTCATTTGCATTCTTTTCTGCAAATTTACAGAAATCTTATTAACTGCAGCATAGGAGTGTTTTGAGTGTAAACTATTTCTGCAGACCAAGAGTTTTCATATGATTTTGAGTGCATGAAAGTAATAACCAAATAATTCATCAAAGGTTTCATGTGGCAATCTACCTGGCTGTGGTAAGCTGCTTATAAGGCCCGACATAGGTCAAATTATCGAAAGAATGTAGTACTTTTTGCAACAACGGGCAGCAGACTCGTTTGAGACTGAACTGCTGGTGTAGGTGCTCCTCAGCCTGTGATGTGACTATCCACATCTCCTAGCCTGTGGGGAGCAGTTGCCCTCAACTCTTGCAGGACCCTGAGCAGCATCATGGGGTCCTGGGGTTGCCTCCACAAGCCCTCTGATTCCCAAACCCCACCAGAGGTGATGCTCACAGCAAAGAGGCTGCTTTGGCAGCTCCTGCTGGGGCCTGGCAGAGCTCATCCTGAGAGGTAGAACCTCTCAGCCAGCTCTCATTTCTCTGAGTGTGGGCATTTGCCACTCCCACAGTGAGCTTCCCAGGGCCCCACTGGCGAGCCCAGGTCTATCAGTCACTGGCAGGAGCCTCTATCTCCTCTTCTGAGAGACTCCCTAGCTAGAGTGCTTTCAAAGCCGAGGCACAGCCAAGCCACTTTGATTAACCATATTAAATTGTTAAATTAACTTTTCCTGAGATATTCATCTGCTGAGCATAAAAGACTAAAAGGTGAAAAGTAATTATAAACACGTGTCAAGGGAAGGCGGGAACAGCAACTGTGGGCATTCAGAGGGGAAGCCATCAACAACAATTTTCTCGTTATCATGCACGCAGCCACAACTTCAGCACTTGGCAATTGCAGCAACGACACAAGTAGGATGAACTCCAAAAACCACACAAAATTAAAAGAGGAGTCTGTAATAGGAATTCCAAATGCTTGTGAATTCTTTTGCAGGATATTTATTTAAATATACAAACACTAGACTTTGTTAGGGTTCTTTGCCTGCAATTGGGAGTTGGTAAAATTTATAGACTTGTGGATCTTGTGAATTATACAATGAGAGTGATCTGAATCATAAAACGTTTTTCTCTTACATGATGAACAAGAGGAGCATCAGAGTATCGTAATCAGTAACACAAAATCTGGCTAGAGGCAAGACAGTTGTGGTGTACACCAGGGTTTGATATGGGAACCAATACTGTTCAGCATGTTCATTACTGATCTTGACTATAGGTGAAACATGTACCCTCAGTAGGTTTGTAGATGATACAAAAAGGCCTCTGAGATGATAAAGGAAGACTTTCTTAAGAGGGGAAGTCGAGAGTGTTGAGACTAATCAGCCCAGAAAAGAGAAGGCTCAGGGTGATCTACCAATGTGTATAAATATCTCATAGGAGGCAATAATGTAGAAGAAGGAGACAAACTCTTCTTGATCGTTACCAGTGACAGAACCATAGTCAATAGGCATGAATCAAAATATATAAAATTCCACCTGAGCACAACAAATCACTGTTTTACTCAGAGGGTGGTCAAACACTGGAACACCCTTCCCATATAGGAGTATCTCCATCTGTGGAAATAATGCAAAACTTAACTGGACAAGGTCCTGTAACCTGGTCTGGCTGACCTGGCTAGAGCTGGGGGTGTGGAATAGATTGAATAATAGAATCAGAGAATAACCAGGTTGGAAACAACCACGCAGATCATTGAGTCCGCCAATTCCTAGCAATCACTATACCATGCCCCTCAGCACCTTGTCCACCCGTGCCTTAAACACCTCCAGGGAAGGTGAATCAACCACCTCCCTGGGCAGCCTGTTCCAATGCCCAATGACCCTTTCTGTGAATTTTGTTTTTCCTAATGTCCAGCCTAAATCTCCCCTGGCAGAGTTTGAGGTCATTCCCTCTTGTCCTGTCCCCTGTCACTTGGGAGAAGAGGACAGCTCCCTCCTCTCTACAACCTCCCTTCAGGTAGTTGTAGAGAGCAATGAGGTCTCCCCTCAGCCTCCTCTTCTCCAGGCTAAACAACCCCAGCTCTCTCAGATGTTCCTCATAAGACTTGTTGTTCTCCAGCCCCTTCACCAGCTTTGTTGCTCTTCTCTGCACTCACTCCAGAGCCTCAACATCCTTCTTGTGGTGAGGGGCCCAGAACTCAACACAGGATTCAAGGAGCGGTCTCACCAGTGCCGAGTAGAGAGGGAGGATAACCTCCCTGGACCTGCTGGTCACACCGTTTCTGATACAAACCAGGATGCCATTGGCCTTCTTGGCCACCTGGGCACACTGCTGTCTCATGCTCAGTCACTGTCAACCAACACCCCCAGGTATTTCTCCTCCACACAACTCTCTAGACAGACTTGTCCTAGTCTGTAGCTCTGCATAGGGTTGTTGTGCCCCAAGTACAGGACTCGGCATTTGGCCTTGTTAAATGGACTGCCCAGCGGTCCAGCCTGTTCAGATCCCTTTGCAGAGCCTCCCTGCCCTCCAGTAGATCCATGTTTCCACCCGGCTTAGTGTCGTCTGCAAACTTGCTAAGGGTGTACTCAATGCCTTCATCCAGGTCATTGATAAAGACATTTAACAGGGCTGGACTCAGCACTGAGCCCTAGGGAACCCCACCTGTAACTGGTCTCTAGTTGGAGTTAAAACTATTTACCACCACTGTCTGGGCCCGGTCATGCCACCAGTTTTTCACCCAAGAGAGTGTGCGCTTGTCCAGGCCAGAGGCTGACAGTTTCCATTGCAGAATGCTATGAGAAACTCTGTCAAAAGCTTTACTGAAGTCCACAGCCTTTACTTCATCCAGTAGTCAAGCCACTTTGTCACAGAAGGAGATCAGGTTAGTTTGGCAAGACCTGCCTTTTGTAAACCCATGTTGACTGGGCCTGCTCACCCAGTTCTCTTGCAAGTGCTTCATGATAGCACTCAAGATCACCTGTTCCATGATTTTCCCTGGCACTGAGGTCAGACTGACAGGTCTGTAGCTCCCTGGATCCTCCCTCCGACCCTTGTAGATGGGCACTACATCAGCCAGCCTCCAGTCCAGTGGAAATTCCCCAGTCTTCCAGGATTGTTGGAATATGATGGAAAGGGGTTTGGCCAGCACTTCTGCCAGCTCTCTCAATACCCTTGGATAGATTCCATCTTGCCCCATAGACCTGTGGGTGTCTAGCTCGGCAAGCAAGTCCCTGACCACCTCCTCTTGGATCATGGGAGCCTCATTCTGCTCCTCTGACTCCTGGGTTTGTACGCAGGGAGAACAACTTTCTTTACAATTAAAGACTGAGGCAAAGAAGGCATTAAGTACCTCAGCCTTGTCCTCATCCCCTGTCACTGTTGTTCCTTCTGCATCCAATAGGGACTGTATATACTCCCTGGTCCTCCTTTTATTGTTAATGTATTTATAGAAAGATTTTTTGTTATCTTTCACAGACTTAGCCAATGTGACTTCTAGTTGAGCCTTAGCCCTCCTGATTTTTTCCCTGCATGATCTCACTTCCCTCCTGTAGTCCACCCAAGATGCCTGTCCCTTCTTCCAAAGCTCATAGACATTTTTCTTCTTTATGATGTCTCTCAAGATCTCCCTACTCAAACAAGGCGATTTTTCCTCCTCTGGGTCCTTTTCTGGAACATGGGGATGGCTTTCTCCTGAGCTGCTAGGATTTCATTTTTGAAGAGCTCCCAGCCCTCATGGGCTACCTTGCCCTTAAGGACTGTCTCCCATGGGATGTTGCCAACCAGTCTTGTGAAGAGTTCAAAGTCTGCACTCTGGAAGTTCAATGTGACTGTTTAATGCGATTGTCTCAGGAGGCCCCTTCCAATCCCAATGATCCTGTGATTCTGTGATATTCCAAAGGAAAGTAGAAGCAAAAGTTGCTCATCAACGACTCTGAAACAATGTGTTCTAAAGCTTCTTTTGTTTGTTCAAATACTGATTCTAATTTATATTCCAAATTTTGATGGCAGCATAGTAATGGCATATGGAATGCACTGGAATACAGAGATAAACAACCCAGCTGCTTGGAAAAAAAATGACATGATGACCTTGTGTGTCCTTTACTACTCTGTTGAATGTGACTGGCTGTACCTAAAGTGTATCAGTGCTATTACACATCTCTTTGAAGGCAAGATAGACTAGCACAGTATTCTTTGAACCCTAAATTTACACTCAAACTTTATACTCTCATTCTTTTAACATAGGTCCTGAACATCATGTTGAAATATACTACTTTATCCAATAAACTCTTGGTTCAACAGTAAGAACCTCATTTTAAGGATCTAAATCTGCTAAATATTCCTTTTGTGGATGAAAGTGAAAAAACAATTTGACATTTTGAATATTATAAGGGTCAGATTTTGAAGGATTTTGGTTTCTGAGGAGTCAAAAAGAGGACATTTGAGACTGTGGGATACTGCTCATTTAAAGACCTACTTTACCTTCAATATTTAGCTCAGTTTTCCTTCTTCTTGAGAAGGGTACAATAGGTTCTTCTGAATTTGACACACACAGGACAGCCTTCTGGGAAATGGTAATGTTATTAATAACTTTTTGTTACTGGCCTCCAATTGTGACTCAGAACTCTACTGCACAGAACAGACCATGGTATTTGTTCAAAAGAATTTACCGTCTAAGTATAAAACAAAACACAACAGATTGGTTTTAAAAGGTGCAAGACAAAAATAAGATAAAGAGAGTTGTCAGTGCCCTCAGATGCATTTGCAAGCAGCAGATTAAGTGGTGCGTAGGCTTAACAATGAATGAAAATTTGAAGGGGGAGTGGAAAAATATAAGTTCCTTCATCAGTGATCCCACTGAGAGCTGTGGTGCTTTCCTCTTTCCTGTTCCATTTTAAAGCCTAACTGATGGGTTTAACTGGTAGCATCTTCTCATGGAATTCAACAATGGAATTTTTAAAGACATTTCCTTGTAACTAGGGAGAAAATAAACAAAATTTTCCTTCATAGCAAACTCAAAAAAAAAAAAAAAGTGAGCAAAGACAGCATCTTCTGGTTGGGTTCTGTGTTAACTTTTGATTAACCAGGAAAGATAATTCAGCAGAAAAAGCCAGGTCTTGTCTTGAGAGTCTCATATTTGTGGGTAACCATTTTGCAAAGTCCACAGATTGGTCCATCTAGCCAGTGGAAGGAAAAGTAGTCGGGTAGCTCTCTATGTTAGAGAGTGTTTTGATTGCCTTGAGCTCAATCGTGGTCATGACAAGGTTGAGTGTCTATGGGTAAAAATCAGTGGAACACTCAATACGGTGGATTGGTTGGGGTCTGCTATAGACCACCCAGACAGCAAGAAGAAGCTGATTCTATAAGCAACTGCGAGAAGTTTCATGATCACTAGCCTTTGTCCTTGTGGGAGACTTCAACTTGCCAGATGTTTGCTGGAAGTATAATACAGCAGAAAGGAAACAATCTAGGAGGCTCCTGGAGTGTGTGGAAGACAACTTTCTGACACAAATGGTGAGTGAGTTGACAAGGGAAGGTGCCCTGCTAGACCTGTTGTTTGTGAACAAAGAAGGCCTTGTGGGAGGTGTGATGGCTGGAAGATGCCTGGGGCATAGTAATCACAAGATGAAAGAATTCTCAGTTCTAGGCAAAGTAAGAAGGGGTGTCAGCAGAACTGTCACCTTGGACTTCTGGAGCGCAGAATTTGGACTGTAATTTGCACTGTTCAGAAGGATGGTGGACAAAATTCCTTGGGAGGTAGTCCTGAAGGGCAAAGGAGCACAAAAGAGCTGGATGTTCTTTAAGAAGGAAATCCTGGCAGTGCAAGAGCAGGCCATCCCTCTGTGCCAAGAAAATGAGCCAGCAGGAAAGAAAATTGGTTTGGCTAAACAGAGAGTTTTGGGTAGATCTTGGAGACAGAGGAAAGTACACGAACTATGGAAGAAGGGACAGGTATCTCAGGAGGACTAGAAGGATGAAGTCAGATCATGCAGAGAGAAAATCAGCCAACTAGAACTTAAATTGGCCTATTCTATGAAAGAGATTAAAAAATGTTTCTACAAATATATTAACAACAAAAGGAGGGCAGAGGTGAATCTCCATCCTTTACTGGATGCAGGGGGAACAATACAGAAAAAGGATGAGGATAAACATACTTAATGCCCTCCTTGTCTTGGTTTTTAACAGTAAGGTAAGATGTTCTCCAAGTATTCAGCCTCCTGAACCAGAAAACAGGGAGGGGGAACAAAACAACGCTCTCATGAGCCAAGAGGAAATGGTTAGAGACCTGTCCAGCCAATTAGACATTCACAAGCCTATAGTGGGGCTGGAATGGATCCAGCCAAAGGTATTAAGGGAGCTAGTGGAGGTACTCACCAAACTCCTCTCCATCATCCACCAGCACTCCTGGATGACTGAGGAAGTTACACTTGACTGGAGATTGGCAGAGGTTACACCCATTTACAAGAAGGATCGCAGGCAGGATCCAGGGAACTACAGGCCTATCAGTCTGACCTCAGTGCTGGGGAAGGTCATGGGGCAGATCAGCTTGAGTGCTGTCACACAACACATACAAGACCACCAGGTGATCTGGACCAGTTAGCATGAGTTTATGAAAGGCGGGTCCTGCCAAACTAACCTGATGTCTGCCTTCTATGACAAGATGATCTGCTTAATGGATGAGGGAAAGGCTGTGGACAGAGTGTACCTGGACTTTAGGAAAGCTTTTACACTGTTTCTCACAGCATTCTGCTTGAGAAACTGGCTACCACTGGCCACTGACCTAGACAGGCATACTCTATGCCTGCTTAAAAACTGGCTAGGTGGTGGGGTCCAAAGAGTCATGGTAAACGAAGCTAAATCCATTTGGAGGCTGGTCACAAGTACTGATCCCCTGTGCTAAGTGTTGGGTCCAGTTCTGTACAATATCTTTATCAATGATCTGGATGAAGGGATTGATTGCAGCCTTAGTAGGTTCACTGGTGATACTAAGCTGGGAGGAAATATTGATCTGCTTGAGGGTAGGGAGGCTCTGCAAAGGGATCTGAACAGGCTGGATTGGTGGGATGAGACCATCTGTATGTGGTTCAACAAAACCAAGTGCTGAGTCCTGCACAACAACCTCATGCAGTGCTACAGGCTTGGGCTGGAAAGCTTCCAGGAAGAAAAAGACTTGGGGGTGCTGCTTGATAGGCAGCTAAATATGAGTCAACCATGTGGCCAAGAAGGCCAATAGCCCCTTGGCTTGTATCAGAAACAGTGTGGCCAGCGAGACCAGGGAAGTGGTTGTGCCCCTGTACTTGGCTTTACTGAGGCTGCCGCTTGAATATTATATTCAGGTTTGGGCCTCACAAGAAAGACAATGAGTTCCTGGAGTATGTCCAGGACCAAGTGACAGGTTGATAAGATTAGAGGGAATAACCTCAAATTACACCAGGGGAGGTTCAGATTAAAGATTAAGAAAAACTTCTTCACTGAAATTGTTAGCAGGCCCCAGGACAGGCTGACCAAGGCAGTGCTTGAGTTCTCATGCCTCAGGATGGTGTTTAAAAGGAGGGGTAGATATTTAAAAGGAGGTTTTTAAAAGACAGGCAGATCAAGTGCTTCAGGATATGATTTGGTAGTGGACAGGTACAATTGGACTTGGTGGTATCAAAGGTCTTTTCCAGTTTACCAATTCTATGATTCTATGATCTGTGTAGGTTTCACTGAAATCAAAAGAAGGTAAAAACATTTCAAGATCAGTTATTTAATCTTTCACTTGTTTCAGCTCTGACCTCAGCATGAAGACATGAATTACATATTTCATACAGTGCCAAAATTGAGAAATACCAACTAAAATATTGGGTAGAAGTTATAAATAATAAAAGGTAGCACTTCAACACTCACAAAATTGAATCAGTAAACTTAGTGCCTTAGCAAGTTACAGGTGCTAAAAGCATAAATAAATTAAAAAAAGGCAATTCTACCACAGACTATTAAGCATGATGGTTCAGATGCAACTTTCAGCTCAGGAATTCCACAAACTACCAGCTGAATTTTATTAACAGGAAGACTCCAGGCTTGGCACATTCCTACCAATTTTTATATAGGCATCTAAAATCTGACATTGTCGGAGAGGACAATGGTTGAATACAATCATTCCTAAGTTCTTAGTTTAATTTTATTTTGCAGTATTCTGCAACTGTCTACTATAATAAAGAACCGGGATAATTTACTACCTCTATTTAATATAAAGGAATGTCTTCTGTTTCCTGCATGTAGTTAGCCTCTTACCCATCTAGCCTGGTAGAGACTTTTTCACAACTCTGACAAACACTTATTGCACAATATCAACAAAAACTAAAGAAAATTTTGGTTCTGACCATCATCTGTGAATATGGTATCTAGTTCATACATTTCTAATTACTTTAATTACTACTGCCCTAATTTGTATTGCTTTACAGCATAAAGAATATTCAAACAACAAGTTCATCAAAGAAAGCACAGTTAGAATAAAAAATCCATGCAGTTTTGTTATTGTAAGCACATTACTCACAAATAGACAAGAGCTCTCAAAGCACAGAAAACAAAATATATGCATGTTTGCTTTTGAAAAATATATACATATGTTTTACTAGAGATAAAAACCCAACACATATAGTGCATATTACTTGGAATTTGGGAAAGTAGAAGTAACATAATGTGTGAGCTACTTTCAAAGATTGTTACATTATTCAAAGCTGGGCCAAACCAAAGCACGAGCTTTGAGTGCTATGTCATTAGAATTTTTTAAATTGTTATGAATTACATATTTAATTTCAGAGAGTATATCAACAAATCTATTGGTCATAGTTTGTTACAACAAAAGTAAGATTTTGCACTATTGCCTCATTCAGTCATCACATAACACAAGTCAGACTGCTGTCCATATAGTACTCCCTTCCCAGGCACCTTTGTAGCAGCAAGCAAAGGCAATCTGCTAGCAGAAAGCCAGATCCGTGCTATCCTGACAGGAAGAGAGGTCCCAAAATATTCTCTTTGTAGCGGAGAGTCCAATGTTGCTCCTAAAAGACCTGAACTCCAGAAAACATACCTCATGCACAGCGGTTTCTATAGTTCCTGTCCACAACTCATAGCTCAACAGTCATCAGATCTCATAAACTCAAAGACACAAATTGCTTCACTCCATAATAACCTCCACATCACATACACCTTCTCACGTACACCTCCACATTAACCAAAGCATCTGAGTAATATAAATATATCCTAGTTCCCACCAAACTCAGCTAGCTTTATACAATCAAAACCAGGTAAGTATACCAAGTGTTTCCATATATCAGGTCAAACCAGATTTTATGGGACCCACATTTGCAGTTAATTTAGGTGAACTGGATGTAATAACAGGGAAGAGGGGGAAAAAAATCATATATACTAAGTAAAAACCAACCAAACAATAAAAGACTTTTCCCCCAATTCATCAATAGGCTGTGAAGGTATACTTTAAATAAAATTGCTTTTTAGTATTTATCTTGTATCTTAATTTCTATTGTTCTTCGAAGTCAGTACATAGCTATATATGTGGATGCTGACACAAATACTGCCCTTCTAAACGTTATCTATGCTGTGTACACACAAAAATAGACAAGTAATACTTTATGGTTCAACAAAAGGAGGTATAAGCAAATATTAGACGTGCCTAAAAAATGGTACTTAACAACATTTACCTGTGAGCGTACCAGTGTCAGCCAGCTCAGCACTAGCGATAGGTACATTGGGACCATCTTCTTCATATGCTTTCAAAATGTACTTCTCAATTACACCTATGACCCCAGCAGGTTTGTCCCAGGTGACCTCAATGCTGTAACCATTTATACTGTGAACTCTTGAGGGAGTTGGCACATTTTGTGGAACTGTAGAAGGATATAATAGAAAATAGAGAAAATGGCAGTTCTAAGGAGACTACTGCCCCTATTCTTCACTTTTAATGGCTGCAGTAAATCAGACTCAACCATTAGCATAAATACAATTTATTAGAGTTGTAACTTTTCAGCATTGATTTAATATGCCCGCACATCTTCAGCTATTCAGTTTAAGCTATATTTCAAAACCATCAAAATTCCATCTACATAACATTCCTTCTTGTCTGGTTGCGATTTTCCAAAAACATTTAATGTATCAAACATATTTAAGCATCGTTCAGAGAGTGGAGGTAGATCGTATGTAGCTTACAAGTTCAGGCAATATATGCATACAATTGAATGAAGCAAGACAGTACTGCAACAGAGAAGAGTTCAATATTTATCTGTTGGATATTTAAGCCACAGAATGCCACAACTATAAAACATTTCTAAAAATGTGCATTCTCATTGACATTTTTAGCTCTTCCATTTTTTTTAATATTTCCATAATACGATGCAACCATCTCAGGGCAAAGCAGATTTTTTAAGTTCATTTTGCAATACCCTCAGCATCTGATCATTTCATAGTATAAAAAAGGAAAAAGAGGGAGGGGGGGAAAGGAAAATTTTTTAAAAGAACTGGAAAGCCAAGCTCATATATGCGAACAGTCACTAAAACAAACAAACAAAAAGCCCACCATCATCCCATTTCCCATACCTTTAACTATTTATTAGATATTACTATACCAAGAAAAGGTCTGGCCAGTAACAACTTCATCACAGATGACTGCACAAGGGATGCAGAGCAAAGGCCCAAGGAACACTGTGGCAGGATGATGGATGATGAGTTTGCTGTAAATGCATGTGGACTCCCTAGCCCTGTTGAAGATCATTTGCTTTTCTTGCCATCAAATAACCTTTTTATTTTTTGTAATTTTATCACTTAGTTGCATTAAATATAAATGGACCCTTGCTTTTTATAAGAAGGGTACCAGAATGTAAAGTCAGAAAATACCTGGAAGTTGTGATTCTTGTGTAAAGTAAGGATGTGATACTCTAGGAAAGCTTCAGTTGCTACAGTAATATATTGATTTTATTAGTTTTGAAGTGTATCACAGGGCAAGGTAAGGTACTAGATAGCAGATGGTCTTCTCAGAAGGGACATAACAAAACCAACTCAAAAATAATTAAATAGTGCAGTTATTCTCCAACCCTGGGGAACATATAGCTGCTCAGTGCTGTGGTCAGCTTGCAAACATAAATTTATGGTGAACCTTAAGGTTGTTAAATAGTTGATATAAAAACATGCATTATTTTTTCTCTGCTGCATCATACACAAAATTTTGCAAGTCAAATATTTTTGAGGCATTGTATCATTTTTTTAAGATCATAAATTGAATATCTGCATCAAAAAAATTCTCTACATTGATGGAGTGCAATTAGGCTTCAGTTTACAGAAGTGGGAATATTAGTAAAGTACCTCATGCAGAACTTTAAATCTTCCTTGATGCCTCAATAAAGTTTTCAAAAACACTGAACAAAAAAGGAAAGGTCCTTTACATTTTCTTCATGAAATATATATAAAAATCTTATCTTTAAGGTTCACCAGGTATTATGTCCCTACTTTGAAACCTCCTCCATAGTCCACATCCTTCTTTTCTAGTAAATATTGCCACACATTCACACCTAGTTTATAGGCCACTTGTTAAAAGAATCCATATCCAGTAGCACTGAGCAGGATACTCATGTGCAGGCAATAGAAAGAAAAACTCACAAAACCCTCTTCTTCCTAACAACAGCATGCTTCCTTATCTTCCAGAGCTTGAGTGTTCTTTCTCAGTATCTCCCTTCTCTACATTTGATTTCATATCATGAAGTTATATATAGGAAAACACAGATTTACTCACTCCAGTAGAGTCTTGTATCATGAGTTTAGATGTATATGTACAAATGTACCTAGATGCATGGCTGTTCCACTCAGTCAATGCAGTTCAATCCTTTCACATTCTCTGCTCTCACGTAATTACATAATTTGACACACATTTGGAAAAGGACTTTGAATTACATGTGGAAAATATGTGCCTGAACATTATATAGACAAAATCAGTAATTGGTACCTACTCAAAGCATTGAACAATTTTACTTCTCCAGAAACACTATGTAACTTGCTCTACTCAAAAGTATTTTCATGTTTTTTTTCTCCAAACTGACATTAGATAACTAATGAGAAATGGTAATTACTAAGTCTTAAAATTATATTTACCTGGTTCTCTTGTACGAACACGGGTCCATACACTAGATACTGATCCTCCTTCATTTAAGGCAACAATCCTATAAAGGTATTCTTCAAAAATAATAGAGAAGGGGAAAAAAAAGAACAAAACACAACCACTGAACATGGTAATACATTAATACAGAAGAAAATTAAAATTATGTATTTCTTTTAAGGAACTGATGTGTTACCTGTAAATGGTTGTAGACCACTCTCATAAACACTCAGCTCTTTTCCTCGGTGTACTAGGATGGAGTCATTTCCCCTGCAGTTAACAGCACTGTCAGTTGATAGGCATCCATCCAGATTGACTCTGACAGCACTGCTGGACACAGATGCCAAGTTAACGACAGCACCTCGTGTAAATTTAACATCCTTCATGCAACCACCGAAACCTAGCAAACAGTAGGGGATTAGTATCACATAAGACTTCAATCATTAATTAAGAATCACTTTTGCCTCTTTAAATTCTATATTTTCAGCATTTAAGACTATAATATGAATATGTTGACTTCCAACATGACATTCTGTACCCTCTTTCAAGACACTAAACTGGTAAAAATTTCTAGCATTCTGTTGTTGAATTCCTGCCTTACTGAACTATACTTTCATTGTTATCAGTTCCATCCCACAAGCAAAGAGCTTTCTGTTTTCTGTCACTTCTTTTTGCAAATTAAAATCAACCTCTTGCTCATTGGTGCTTTTTGCAGCTTTGTGAAGACATAGTGTTTATATCTTGTGTATTTGTATTTAGACACCTGATCTGGGACTTTAACATCCATACATAGCTCATGCAAAAAGAAAAGGGCACTGAACATGTAAAAGCATTTTGAATCATCTTCTAAAACATCTTCTCTCTCCACAACATGAGGAATTTAGACAAACTACTGCTTAAAATGAATACATCCTACTTAACTCCTGCTCCACATTGATCTGCTCAGTTTCTTGTGGGGTCTGTGGCAGAGGAAAGAATTAATCCCAGTCTGTGCGGGCACCTTTATCATTGGACAAAATGAACAGGTGTTTACTTTGCAGCGAGATGCATACTGTAAACCCCATTTTAATATATTCTTTTTAGCTGCATTTAACATTTCTGACCGACACCAGCCAAGAAAACTTGTTTACTCTTGGGTAGCTGCAGAATAAGTAATGAAAGTGTGATTTATCACAAACATTCCTTCCAGCTCCTTTGCATCTTGGCCTCTCAGGAGGGCATATGATGGGCAAATGTCTTAAAATAAAGTTGTAAATTACATGGGGGTGGGACAGGAGGACAATATATATCTCTTATTTGCTGTGAGTAAAACAATATTCCTTTATTCAAAATTAACTACCAAGAAGCTATTGATTGAGAAAACCTTTTGTAAATATTTACTAAACTGGAAAGGTGTTCATATTTTATTATCATGCCATTACATCATTATAATTCTAAATAAAAGTATGTTTCAAAGCCGAAATGAATACTCTTGATTATTTAAATCAACATTTAGGAACACACAATAATGTTTTTATCTTCAGACTCTTTGAATATAAATTTGCTACCATGACCTTACTTTGCAGCATGCAAAGGAAGGCTTGGTGAAAAAGTAATGTTTATTGATGCGCCTCAACGTATACTTCAGATATTCACTTTAGACATTATTTTGCCCTAGATTCTTTATTCACTGATCTCTTTGCTGTAGGAGCTGTGAACGCATCCGCTCGTGAGGCTATACCATCTGCTATGAGGCAACATTGACAGGGTACGTCTGTCTAGCTCTTTTGGGCCATAATATTATGCACAAAGAACCTGAAGGAAGATTATAACATACATGATTCCTACAGCTGGAAGAATACTTAAAACACTTTTTTGAGCTATCTGTGAATACTAGTGCATGGATTTTGTGCAAACCTTTCTACAGCTGTAAAATCACAAGGCTTCAATGCAGCTCTGCAGAGCTTACTTGAATGCACACATTCAAAGCCACTTACTAAAGACTGCTACTTATTTGCCCAAAGCATCTGAAAAATACACCATGACTTATGACTAGTTTTATATGTAATGAATAAACCACACCCAAACCACAGCAGAAACTTATTTACTACGTTTCAAACAGTGGATTGTTTTGTGGAGGCCATCAGCATCATGCTGTAACTGATGCTTCTCTCTTTTCCTCAGAAATCTGACCTGTTCCAGAACAGAAAGATCACAGTGATGGCTAATGTCTCCCCTCCACCTGGCAACATGGAAAACATCACAGTAACAGCCAAAATGCAAACTTGGGGGTTAATACTCAATTTTTTAGACCAGAATCAGTATCGTGTAAACAAGGACTAATAAACTCTCAATAATTTTTCAGTGTCAGACCATCCCACCTCATTACAGTGATTTAAGTTATATATATACTGTCTTCCACTGGTTTTCTATTGCAGATCTGTGAGTGACACAGCTGACCAAGTGAAACGAGTTTATCATAACTGTCTTTTTCTGATGCAGGTCTTTTGTTTTGGACGCCACACATTACCATTTCCTACTCTCCAATACCTCTCCTATGAGTTAAATCACTTCAGATATTACTGGACTGGAAAAATTTCAATAGGATTAGAAAGGATCAGGACTAAGTAAAGCTAGATGGGTAGGTATAAAGCAACAAAGGGTGGGAGAAAAAAATCATGTTACATGTTCATGGATTTACCCTACCAGCAGCAGAATGTCTAACTTGTGCAGGAGACCAGTGTTTGAAAAGCATATGTTCTCCTTGGCGTCACCTTACCTTGTTCTAACCCCAGTTCCTTATAAAAATTCTGAATGTGAGGTGGGATCCCTCCTACATAGATGGGTGAGTTTACTTTCAGCTGCTGAATACGGGGTTCAAACGTCTGCTCTTTCAGTTCATTCATACTTGCTGAAATTACAGAGCCCTCCTTGTTCACAGTGACTTTGTTCCACTTTCCATCACAGTAAGACAGTCCTAACCAGAGATCCACTTGTGTGAAGACAATGTCAGTTTTTAAATAGAAGTTCAATATTCCACTTTTCAGTTCAATCTGTATATTTTAAAACAGAAAAAAAGTTTTTTAAAAAGATAGCACACATACACCAACAACAGACAGTTGTTTTTAAGCAAATAATCAAGGGACACAATGAACAAGACATTTTTGTCTTCAACATAGAAGAGATTACAATAAAATTGTTTACACAAAACATGCTAAATACAGTTAATTCAGAATGTAGGAAAATATATTCTGATTTTTTGACAAATGATTTGGCACTAATGTAAATAAGTAAAAAGAAAAAACAATGAACCAGAACTGTTTTGCTGGTTTTGAGAATGAAAAAACAGTATTTTATCTATCAGTTCATTTTTTATAAGGATGTAACAAGATAATAAGGAAATGAAATGTCAGACACGATTAGGGTCTCTTTAATTGCCTGGTGAAATCAATTTCAATTTTTTCCCAGCATACTTGGATACTATATTTCATCCTTATTCTTCTAAATCTCTTAAGAAAATAATTGTTTTTGTATATGCTTTTAGAAATTAATGTGTCAATTCTCTAATACCAATAGAATTTACTTAAATTTTCATTGCAGATGTTTCAAAATGCTTTATTGGAAGACACTTTATCCTAATTGAATGAAACATAAGTGGGCCAAGACTGTAAATTGCCAGATGTAGAGTACCAAACAAGTAGATGATGAACTTGAGGCTGAAAAATATAGATATGTTCACAAAAAGGCATTTCTGTTTCCATGTCAAAATCTTATTAAGTGAAATAAAAACTATGCATTCAATATAAAAGCCTGCCACCAGTACTTACAACATGACATATTTAGATTACTCATAATACTAATACTATAGTATTTGTAATTGCTTGTATTTTCTTATAGAGAGACTCCAGCTAAAGAAAGAACTCTATACTTGAGATGTCATAGGCAATACAGTTCCTGCTTCAGAGAGCACACTCACTGCTTGCTCATGAGACTGAGAGACTTTTTTTGTTTCTTTGCGATCACAAATTTTCACATTTCCATGAGTTCATAGCCTTTCGTAGCTAAGGACTCTAAAAGAGAAGTGAAGAACAGATCAAAGGCCTCAATGCTGATGAGTATACTTTGGAAAACCAGTCCATTGGAGAAGTTTTCTTCACTATTTTTCTTCACTGATGACAATTAAAACAGCACAATGCTAGCGTGAAGGAAGTGTTTCAGCTGCATGACTGCAGCAGTACACCAGCAAGTCTGCCAGACCTCGAAGCTGGAGAGAGGACTTGGTGTTTGACATAGGGTCACTACTAAGCACATCTCTGTTACAAGTTACTCATCGTGGCATAGTCTTAAAGCAGGCACAGAGTGATGATTGTGCGTTTTGTGATGACCTGGATTGACATTTGGAATGCTCAAGTGCAGGTAGAGATAGAGAATCACTAGTGACTTTAAACTGTTCTGCATGATGAAGAGGAAAAAAAAGCAACATATTGCATAGATCTAGCACTCACTTGGGTATGGAGCATAGGTTCAGAACAATGAGAGATAAATTGCTTGCTCCAGATAAAATTCTGACATCACTTTAAAAAATGCTTAATTGTTAATCAGGCTTGAAAAATACCTTACGGCATTAAACAAAAAATACACAAAGACTGTCTTATTTTTCTGCCAGATGTGTTAGTTACCCTCTCTCAGCAGAACAAGACTATTTAACATTTAACAGCATTAAATCATTGCCCTAAACCTGAGCAGGTTCAATTTAATGGTTAAAAGCATAATTGCTTTTTAGTATTTGAGGTAAAGTAAGCACCACTGCAAAACTTTATTAAGACTGTTGTCTACACACAATTCTTATTTTGATACACCTGAGCATGCAAAGTTGAAATTAGGAAAGCCAAAGCTTAGCTTCTATCTGAGAAAGAACATGAGGGGAAAGAAGAGCTTCTGTAGGCATACATGCAGGTGCAACAAGCAGTTGGTTGCTTAGACTGATACAGGGACTAATACTGAAAAATTTTACCAATGACCTGGGAAATTCAGCAGAATGGACTCGGCAAGTTTGCCGTTGATAGCAAAGGTGTCTGCCACTGATGCTCTAGACATAAAAAGCAGCTTTGAAGGAAAGGACTGAGGGTCAAGATGGATAACAAATTCAACACTGGTCTGCAATGTACCCTTGAAATGATGAGGTCCAGCCATGCACTGGGTTGTATTAGAAATAAGGTTGATAGCGGGTCCAAGGAGATGACTCTTCCCCTCTATTCATCATATAAGGCCACATCTCATCTACTGTACCCAGTTGTGGATGCTCCAGTATAAGAAAGGTATTGGCACATTGCACTGAATTCAGTGGAGTGACACCAAGTTGATCATGGGTTGGAAAACCTGAAATATGAATTGAAGCTGAGAGAACAGGGTTTGTTCAGTCTCAAGACTAAACAGGAAGAGAACTAAAATGTTCAATTACCTTATGGGAGGATATAAAGAAAACAGACCCAGACTCTTCTCAGAGGTGCGTATAGAAAGGATGAGAGGAAAAAGACAAATTGTAACAAAAGTAATCACCATTAGATATCAGAAGTTATTTTCTCTTTCCTACAATGAAGATGGTCAAAGATTGGAACAAGCTGCAGAACATGTGAAGTTGTGTGCTGTCCATCCATAGTGAAACACTCAAACAGAAAGCAACCTTAAGTTGGCTCTGCTTTCAGTGAAGACTGGGAACAAATTAATTCAAAAGGTCTCTTCAACCTAAATAAGACTGTGTTTCTTTTTTCCAAAGGCAACAGCCTCTACCTCAATCTGCTTATAAACATATGATTTTGAAGATGAAAGAAAGATCTAGCCATAGCTCTGAGAAACAGAAATCGGATAGAACAGGGACTGCATTGAAGACTGAATGAGACTTTGATAAACCTGCCATCCAAAATGGTCTCAACCAGTGTAAGAGTTGGCTTCACTTCCCCTGAACTGGGAAGTCATATGGAGATTCAGGGATATCAGCGGAGATGAGCAAGAGACTTCAAAGAACTAGGCAATGACAGTTAGTTTGTGAGAACTTAGAATGAAAAAGTATGTGATACTGAGGTTGATGTTTCCAGTAACTAATCTTTCCAGTTCAAAATCAATAAGGTTAAAGATATGTTCTGTATTGGTGCCAGCCCTGTTAAGCCTTGCCAGTCAGAGAGCAGAGGCTCAAACACAGACAGCTGAAGTAACCTCCTCAGAATTGGTCGGTTATTAACAGAAAGGGAATAGGAATCTCTTCCTCACAACCAACAGAGAGATATCCCTGGTGATATATAAAAACATAACATTCAAGTGTCCCATATGAGTACCAGCTGTTTCTCTGAAAATGAATAGATTTGGATTTTGCATCCACAAAATACTTATTTTGTACCCCTCCTTAGCTCCATCACAGGTAATATTTTTATCTTGGATACTGTTTATTTCACTTTGTGCAGATAGTTAAGTACAATTCTTTTGAAATGTTCCTACAAGACTTCTTTCTTAATTTGTCACTTTGCAAAAGCAAATCAGTTTTTGAATTCAACATCAGCTTTATCAGCTACAATGTCTTAGGAGCTGCTGACGCTTTTGCGGCTGTTGAAGTGAGCATCAAAATCTGTAACGCAAGCTCTACCAGCAGTCACAGGTGCAGTCTTTCAATCACAAACTCATGCGGAAACACACGCCAGAGTAAGAGCTAATGATTTGTACTAGTCTTTCTGGTCATAGTTAGCTCATAATTATTGTGACTGGATCCAAAGAGAATCAGATTGACCTCTCTAGTTTGAGTTAATTCTCAGGGCACGGAAGTAATGGAAGAAGTGACCTTTACACATAGCACCTTTCCAGGACATAATTTTGTCCTGGGCAGAAGACAAGACAGGGTCTTTGGCCATTTGGTAGCAGGCCAGACATGTGTCTAGTTCAGTCATTCCAAAACCACAAAGCTAATAAGAGAGCTGTGACCTATGCAAAGAGAAGGGTCAGGGAATACCGTCTTACATTGGCACTCAGGATAAGTGGTAAGGCTTCTAATCTGTTTTGCAGTGCAAGCGTCTCCTGACCAAAGCTCCTAACAAAGACATCATAGCTCATGCGCAACATGCTACACACCTCATTTTCACTTTCTATTAACCTTTTTTGTGAGCTCAAGTATACGGAAAAACCTTCTGTCATCATTATGTATGTGCAGAACACAAAGCTGCAAAGGTTGGAAAAGCATGCGTATGCTCATCCTCTCTAACATTCCTTATCTGAAGACTATGAAGATGTTGAGATCAGGAGTAAAGTGAGATAAAAAAATCTTATCACAGTTTTCAGTGCTAGAAATAATATAAATATAAAACTGCCAAAAATCTGGAAGTATGAGCAAGTACTATGTCTGTGCTTTGACTGCACTTTCAATTAAGTCAAGTCTCCTTCCTATATAGTCAGAAGGTATTTTCTTGTATTTCTGTTAATTCTTCATGGAGCAATAGAAAGGAAACAAGGATCATATACCCCAAGAACCTCCAGAAGAACCCAAACCCCATGTTTGTTGCCATGAACACCATTCAAATAAACAGCACCTCTGCACAGTGAATTACACACATGTAAGACTTTTCAGGGTGGGACAGTACTGTATGTATAGCATCCTATGGTATTAGTGCACAATCTTGGTCATTACTTGAGGGCCAAACTGAAGTAATAGGATGTAACTAGTAAGACTTGTTATTGGAACTCCTTATAATTTTTGAACTAAGGCTGTTTGAAAAAGAGGACATAATCAGATGTAGGAGAAATCAAAATCCAGAGGAAAAAAAAGATCTGCTGGAAAAGTCAGTAATCTAAAAAGTAAAGATAAAGTAAGTTATAGTTGACCCTATAAAGAGAAAAATACATTTATACAGTTTAGGTCAGAAGTTTAAAAGAAAAAGCACATTAGATTTAATGACATGCAATAAAACAGGCTGTGACATAAGAGCCATTAGCAAAAGAGGTATATAATAATAATAAATACATAACATTCAGTAAAAATGCAGAAGGGCAGATTAGGTAAAGAAGAGTAACAATACACTCAAAAATATCTAAATGTAAATGACAGCTTCTTGGACCAAGTAAAATAACATATTACTTTCAATATAATATCTAGTAGTTGATGCAAGTAGTAACCATATTTGACCCACTAAGCACTAGTAAACACAATCTAATGAAATTCTTCCTTAAAGGAAGAAAAATATGAAAATCCAGAGCCATGTAACTAATAAAAAATTTCTAAAACTGCCACAAACATATTCAACATTAAACAAAATCATTGAAAAGACGGAAGCACAAATACCTCTGAATATAAACCAGTCTTATTTAACAGGCTCCAACAAGAAAGTTCATAGAAGTATTTCACAAATTTGCCAAACACAGTATTTGTGTAGCTCCCTCAATAGTGCTGGGAAAACAGTGATAGGGATGAGATGGGATTCAGCTGGACTGCTAATTTTTGTCTGTACGACAATCCTTATGCTTCAAACCAAAATGAAGAAATCATATTAAATATAAAAAATGCATAAACTTTATAGAAAGTTTTACTAGGATACAGGACAATTTTTCGTTACCATTTTGATTTACAATTAAAATTATTTTGTTCTAGTCTGAGAAAAGGGAAATAGAGTAACTTTATGCTTAACAAAGAATGAGCCAAAAGTTTTTAGTATGTCTTTTATTCACTTTTCTAATAACTTCTAATTCAGCAAAAAGAGTAATTCTGTTTTTCATATATTGATATCTTTAGTGTCCAATATAAAAATAACACAAGGAACATATCAAGAGAATTTTGGGGGTCTTTTTGCTTGCCTTATTCTTTGCTGTGCATAGCATATCAAAATAAGTAAACTACAAAAATAACTTATAGTTTGAAATTTGATGCACATATCTTAGTAGGCAAAAATCACAGGTTATATCTGAAATTACTTATTTGTATTTCTGAACTTACTGCAAGATAGTCTGGGCCATCCTTATTGTAAACAAACAAAAGTAATCCATTCAGTTGATCTGTTCTAAATTTGAATGAGATCTCAAATTCTAGTCCACCACTGAAAACTCCTGAATGCAGTTCCAGAAATCCTTGAAAGAAAGTGAATACATGCACAGGTTAATCAGACACATAAAAAGATTCAAAAAAAAAAGCAAAATCTAGGTGCTATTTTTACATTGTTATGAAGAACTTTGAGGTTTTAAGACTAAACTTTACAAGTGTATCAATCAGCTTTGTAATGGGTAGTTAAGCACAACATATTGCAAAAAGCCAAACTGAAGCAATGTCCTGAATTTTGCTACCTGACATAATTTTATATTTTATAGGCAACCGTGTCTCTTCAAAAGTGAAACTTCACCTTTTATATGCATACCAAACATCCATAGAGTCAAAGCAGCACTGCTTCTCTGTAAATGCAATTCCTCTGCCATATGACAGTCTTCCCTAAACCCAGAAACCAAATTTTAAACCATTTCAAAATATTCCTTTATAAGTAAAACTGCTTGGAAAAAATAGACTACTGCAAGGTATTTGATATGATCACCTTATATATCTCAAGACTATGCTGGCCTAGCGCAATAGCAAAGCAAATTACCTTTGCCAAGAAAATGTGCTCCTTCAGAGAGGTCAATGGGGCATCCTTCCCAAATATGATAGACATTGTTTTGCTCTTCAGCATCCTCCCAGTTCAAAGATTCCCAGTTTTCATAGGGAGCATGTAATTTTTTCAAAAATATGTCACTGAGACAGCCCACAAAGCCTTTCTGGACCAACTTCTTCATCCCTGCAGAAAACCGAAAATATTTCTAAGCCAATCACCTCCAGCCAAACACAAGGATTAATTTATAAGTTTTTTACAGCCTCACCCTATCATATATATGTCGTGATAAAGAGCCATCAATCATTTCATAAAGCTGGACTTCAAGCAAAATCCAGATTTCTGAATAAGTCTAGTCCCTAAAGAGGGTAGCTACTGCTGTGTAGCTTGAAAATATTACACTTTTTGACATTTGCATACAAGTAATTTCAAATCAACAGTGTAAATCTACTTAATGAAGTTTCCAAGGAAAGTTTTCAGGTTTTCTCTATTTAAGCAGAAAAATAACTGTGATGAAAGGCATGCATCTGCTCAATAGGAAGAAACAGCATTGCAAAAGCTAAGGCAGATAAATACATGGTTAGAAATTTCATCAGGGAGGTTTTCTTCCCTTGTTTAGATTGAAAAAAAACCCAGTAATTCATGGTTGCTATCTTTTTTTTTAGTTAATGGGGACAAAAATATAAAGTAGGTTTTATAAATGGTGTTCACTTGAAAGGCATTTATATTCAATATCATTTTGATTATTTAGCTAAGGTTTTTGAGGGCGGCATCCTGGATTACTTTATGAATCAGTTCTAGAACACACGCACGTATTTCTGCTTTAAGTAAAGTGAAATAAAGAAGGAAAGAGGAAGTTGTACTCTAGTATATCTCACCTCAAGTCATCAACTAGGTTTAAAATCATTATTAGTGGCTGGAATACAAACTTAACAAATAATCTGGCTTTCAGGTTAATATGAAAACAACCAAACCACAATCTGCTGGTAGAATACACTATATATATATATATACACACACACACACCAGGCTTACATGAAAACATATGCCTACTTATTCTTCTGGAAGCCAGTTACGATCCAGCTCCACATAAATACAGCTATAAAATACAGATATATTCATAAACGACTGAGTTCAATGCAACAATCCCTGAACGTTCCAAACTTGCACCAAAAAAGGGCAGCATGTTGCAACGAGGTGGGATGCATAGCCCCGTGCTTAGGCTAATAAAAACAATTTGTATGTGTATTTTGGAAAAGAAATTGGGAATCTAGAAGGTAAAACATACACAAAAGTTTCACACGCATACCAGTTCTGTGCATAAAATTTCTTAAAACATATACAGACCTCACATACTGTTTTACTACTCATGAGATCAGCTATATAGATAGCTGAATCTATTCCAGAAGATAAAATTCAAGAAACCGTAGAGACCAATTTTTATTAAAATAATTATATACATAATAATGCAAATTAAGGACTGTCCTCATGTTTCTGACACAATGTCAATGCAGCCTATAGTACTAAAAAAGTACTAAAAGTACTAAAAATCCATGTCACTGTATAGGAGTCATTATATTATACATACCAGAACCATACTCACCTACATCCTTTCTTACAATCGTATAACCCTGTGGAAGTCCTCCAACAAAAACTCCCGTATTCTCTCCAATAATGGTACTGCCACTAGTGGCTAAGGAGGAACCTGAACAAAACATGTTGTTATTCTTGTGTTTGATGCTTTCAACAGATATTCAATAACAGAGTATTGATATTTGACAAAAGAGGCTGATGTAGCACAATATCCTTATACTTGCTCATATATTTAATTTCTATTTTACCAAAGAATATTAACACAATTATAGAGTCACAAACACAAAAAGTTGAATGCCTCATACTTGGTATTACATTACCAAAGATTCAAGTGAGCAGACACCTCAGATGCATGGACAAAATAGTAGTTATTATGTCAGAAAACTGAATCAATTTTTTCCTGTATGGATGAAGACAGGCAGTGGAGAAGTAAGCCAGTGAGCAACACACTGAATAATATCAAAATAACAAAGCAAAATGGAAGTAGATTGATTACCTGTGTACTGCCCATCCACTGTGATATTTCCCAGTGCTTGAATTCTCGTAGCAATTATTTGGTGCCAACTGTTATCATTGTACTCTTTTCCGCCATCATTAGTTGGAGTAACTGCTACTGCAGATCCCTTTTTATTAACAGAAGAATCTAATTTAGAATATTATGAAGGCAAGATTTAGAATTACACCTTACTCTTTACATCACTCTCTGGTATATAACATCTAAAAATAAAGACAGAAGTCCTCTGTTTAACTTCTTTCAGAATACTGAATGATGTTTAGGACTGACTTCCCCACTAAATTAACCTTCTCAAATAATAAATGAGGGATCAAGGATCCAGCAGTTCAGTTTCTATTAAAAATATAAAACCCTGTGCAGGATGAAGCACAAATTACTGAGGGTCATGTCACTCATTTTTTTTTTTAATTTTTATTTCTTTTTTTAATGAACTCTATTTAACCACTTCACAGATTGATTTGGTTGTGAAGTTTGATGCCTATGATAGAATGTGCCATCCATAGAAAGCAATTGAATTAACAGGACTGTTGACTGTAAAGTCGGTCTATATGAAGTGAGTCCAAAAAAAAAACGTATTTGTAGAACAGTATGACGATGCGTGTTCTGTATCTGTCAACTTTTTAGGTGAAAGAAGGAAAAGATCAAACCAAGAGAATCTGCATGGGGGCAAGAGGAGTCAGGAAAAGGGAAAAAGAGGGTAGTTATTGAGGATGTTTCTACTGTACTAGGGATGCTTGTGAAAATGTTTCTAAATTTAACTAGAACTTTTACCTGGTCTTGTTAAATTAAAAAATATAACGATACAATGATATGAGGGGGTCAATTTAGAGAGAAGCATGACATATTGCAGAGAAATCTTTTCTGAATTGCTGACTAAGAGGAGTATAACAGACACTGCTGCCAAATTAAATCTCAAGACTGTAAACAATTGAATACCCCGTAAATTCATGTAACAATGCAATAAAAATAAAATTAATGTATTTCAAGAATTTTCCTGAGATTTTTATTCAAATAGTCTTCTAACTTCCCAATAATTCCCATAACTTGCTTCAGAAACTTTTATTGTACTTCAGCCACCTGGGAACTCAAAGTTACCCTATTGAAATCACAAAATAGAATTGTCCTGTGTAGCAGGCAACTCCGAATGAAAAAAACATTGATTTCCATAAGCACTACTAATACAAACACTATCATTAAAGAATTGCAACCTCTGCAGCTACATTATGGCTTAAGACAGGCTTCAATAATCAATTTCAAAAAAAAAAAAAGTGAAAGAAAAATAAAAAATTCCTTATAATTTGGGTGTCTAGGTCATTACTTCGCAGTAACAAACTTTACAGTTCTGATTTATTTCTAGTACCCTTTCTGCCTCCAGGATCTTAACATTATGCATATGAAGAAAACCTGTTGATAAAAACAACCACCTATTGTGATTAACACTAAAAAGGTTTTGTTAAAATCTATTATTCTGCCTTTAGTGATGTGCATCTATTAGAAGTTACTTCCCAGCATATAGATTTATAAGTATACAATACTTTTGACAATACAGTTTGACTTTAGGTCTCTCAATGTTTATCCTATATCTGAAAATATACAGGATGTGTACATATGTACAAAATTACAGAAAAAAATATTTTCCCATGAATATTTACAGCATGTTTCCCTCTCCATTCAGCCAAAAACTTGGTACTGAGGTAGACCACACAGCATTCCTCTGCCCAATGATAACAATACAGAGCTATATGCCCTTACATACTAATGTGCACTTTTTCATATACTATTTTTTATTGTCTTCTCTCCTATTTCAACATTTTAATATTTTACAAACACGCATTTCATTATCGTAGTTTAATAATTAAAACCAGAACTGGTGTCATGCCCAATTAATGTGCCCTGGTAGCATGCCCATTAGTTTTTCCATTAGTGAATTCAACAATACTAATGGGATTACTAGCATGGGATGCTAATTGGGCGTGACATAAGAAACTGGCTTACTTCTTAGCATACCCTTGCTAATGATGAAATTAATGAGCATTTTATTAAATGCTGTCTCATCAAAGTGTACTTAGTTAGCGTTAAAATTGTTACAAACGATGCAGCATTCTAAAGATCAGGTGCCTGAATAAGTGGTTCTTCATATTATGTTTGGCAACAGTCTAGAGCATTAAACAGTTTTATACGTGAGAAACCACATTTAGTTGTAACCAATTCAATCTGGGACCACACAACCATATGTGCGAACCTGTTCTTAATTTCAGAAAAGAAAGGAAAAACAAAAAAGAGAGTATATTCACTGGAGGGCTTTGTATAACATTTTATCCAGAACTACTTAAGTGACCCTGTGACCACATTCAAATATCCTGAGTGAAATGACTTCAGACAATTTCAGACACCAGACACAGGGAACCAAATCTGGAATACTTTGCTAAGCCATACAATAAGTCTTAATGTTCCATAGGACTCAGTAATAATTAAGCAAATGTGAATCTCCATGGCAATTCATGCTGATGATTACACTTATGAAAACATGTGGAAACATCACAAATGTGGATCTTCAAGCTATTTAGCTGCTGGAGTCTGAACGTAACCACACTTCTCCCAGACAAGTTCTTTCAATGCCCAAGCTCCTATGACTTAGAAGGTGAAGTACCAAAGTTTTGCCAATGCCAGATAGAAAGATATAATCAGGATTTATAGCTAGGGAGTAACAGCTCACCCTCAGACTGCTTCAGCCTCTGCACAAACCACAGGCAACAAGAAAAGTATCAAGTGCCTCTCCTTTTTTTCTGTGAAGTTTAGCGAATGGATCACCTACTGAAATGGAAGAGTAGGATTCAATTCATAGGATCATGGAATGGTTTGAGTTGGAAGGGGTCTTAAAGATGATCTAATTCCAACCTCCCTGCCATGGGCAAGGACACCTCCCACTAGATCAGGCTGCTCAAGGCCCCATCCAACCCGACCTTGAACATCTCCAGGGAGGGGGCTTCCACAACTTCCTCGGGTAACCAGTTTAATTGTCTCACCATACTCAGTGTAAAAATTTTCTCCTAAAGTCTTGTCTAAATTTTCCCCCTCTACAATTTCTAATCATTCCCTCTAGTCGTATCAATGCATGCTTTTGTGTTCCCTCCATATTGTGAGAAGCATCCCAATACTCTATTCTCAGAAGTATGTCTTAATTCCTAAAGAAAACAGTGCTCCAGACTGGTCTTAAACTTCCATTGTTAGTGATTTTACTTTGTATAAAATATTTGCTGCTTTCCCAGGATAAAAGACAGAACAAAACACTTGCAGTTGATGAAAGATAACTATAAGATTAGCTAGAGAACTATAAGATTAGCTAGAGTTGATTTATGTTGTTCAGGGGCGGACTTTAAGGCATTGTGATGAGAAGAAACTCCATGGATAGCTGAAGGCTTGCAGACATGGTGAGTTTGGAGGATAGACTATGAAAAAATACAGACAGAGGAAGACACCTGTTAATGAAAAATCTCATGCTTCCTGGACCATGAGTAGAAATCTGCAAAGAATCACAGGGAAACAAACAGGAAGGAAAAACCAGCAGCTAGATAACACCAAAAAAGAGACAAAAGAAATTGTCAGACAGCAGCTAGAGGAGTGGTGGTATACATAAAAGTGAGAGAATTATGAATGGACAGGAAGAAAGGATTTGAGATTAACATTAAGGGAAGGAAGAAGTTAGGCTACTGAAGACCCCCTGCTGAGAAGGCTTGGCAGGGCTATACCCAGAGTAGAGACAAAGAAAGAAAGAAAAATGCACTGCGTATCATGAGCAAAGATACATACAAGAATCCTGACAGGCACTAAGGGTACAAATAATTAACTGGCAACATGGGACAGAGTTGTCCCAAGCTGATTCAAATGAAACACAAAGATAAACAAAGATATATTCATAAACAAGTAATTTGTTTAAAGAAAAGCCCCAAACCGGTCACACTCCCACACATCCCTGTTCCTCCCTATCCCCCAAAACATCTTCTAGGTCCAACTTAGCTGATATAAAGATACTTCAGAAGGAGCAAATCTGCAAGGAGATCTAGGAATACTACTTGAAACACTAAAATTCTAGTTGAAAGATATATGGTCCAAGTAAAACCAACAACAAACACAAAATTCCTTTTCAATTAAGTGAAAGTATAAGTGTAAACTAGTAGCTATAAAAATATTGATGAAGGGAACATTAATAACAATCTTAAGCCTGGTCCCAAAATTGAAGTAGACACTGATTCCTTTTGCAAGGAAAAGATGATAATGTCCATGCACAAATGCAGTGGAAATAATAGAAAACTATATCTTTGGTACAGAAGTAGAGTTACTGTTTTCTGTCATGGGGATCGTATGCACACTAGGCTCTGTGCAGCACTATTCTTCCCTACAGATTGTCTAGAGCTGAGGAGCTTCACTGCTGTACACCAACTTTGCATGGTCACGGAGCATCAGTGCCTGGACCATGGCAGAGTTCAGGAAGCAAAGTTTAACAGTGCATTGTCAAATCTCTAAATCTTCACCATTTTATACTGTGAAGCATTTCTGTTCAAGCCCCTGAAGCAGTAGATGCAGTGCCAATCACATAATTAGACTCTGAGGCATCACGGGGTTGATACCACAATTAGGCCTTCCAACAATAGAGGCAGCAGTAACCTTACGAAAAGGATGCACATATATGGATGTATTTGATACCACATTCTGTTAATATAGTTAAAAACCCCCAATAATTACTTGCATATGCATGAAATATGACTATGTCTGTATGGTTTTTTATTCCATGAGGAGATCCAACTTTGGGATGCATAGAAAACAGAAGATTCCCAAACAGAAATGCAAGGAATGTGGTTTTATTTTTAATTTCGTGGAATTTACTAGATAATATTTTCCTTATTATTTATGTTTTTGATATTGTCATTACTACTAAAAGTGAAAGATTACTTCCATCATATTAATGGCATCATTCTAATTTCAGTAAGAAAAGAAAGTCTCAAGATGGGAGGCTTAAAAGTAATTGACTAAAAAAAGTATGACATACATTTGCTAATTCAAAAACTAGTCTGCCCATTTTTGAAATCTTGGTACTTTAAGCTGTCGTGGTGTGGTATTGACAAAAAAACCCAACCCACAAAAATGCAAAATTTAAGTCATGCATTGCAACAAACATAACAAAAAATGAGCAAAGCTTTGGTGTCTCAGTGTTTCCCCAAAACACCCAGTTACTGAAGGGTTCTGAAGAGACAGTTAATTTGTAGTAGTAGTAATAATAATGATATTAAATGGATGAGTATGTAAATAAGTACTGAAAAAAAAATAACATAAGCTAGATTTATAAAATCCTGTCTTTTGTTGTACCTGTGGATCAAAAAGAAAGTAAGGACGCCCACTCCTCAGTTGAAGTGCAATGTACTCCTCTTGATTCCCAGGTGATGCAGAGAAAAAAATCAAACCATCAGGTTCCTGGGTTCTAAATTTCACTTTAATACCTGGTTAGAAAAAGTAAGCAAATGGTTAATGCCGGAAATCATTCTTATGTATTCTATAACAGTGTTAAAACAAACAAGACTTTTTTTAAAAAACAGTAGTAAAATGGCAAATGAAATCCTAAAAAAACACCTAAAACCCCAGAAGAAATTTTACTAATCCAAACTCCACCAGCCTCTGAGTGAAATGTCTGATTTCAGAACCCTTATTCATCCGAAAAAAAAAGACATGCCATTGTGACTTGTGCTGTTCAGTAACTTCTTTTTTTGAAAAAAAAAAAGTAATTCAAATATTAGAGTACCATCCTAATTGTTGTATATTTTACATGTGGATCAGCACTTACTCCTTAATATTTCTATTTGTAAAGTAGGAATGAGGTTCCTGCATGGAAGGATTTCTATGAAGAAGAGTGGGGGGTTGGTTCCAGAAGATATATGAATATACACACCCATATTTATACGTATATTTATATATATATATTCTTCCATAAATACTAAGTGCACTTTCATATATCTAAGTGCACAAAGAACATATGAAAAATAACAAGTTTTAACAAAAATTGGGCATATCCCAAGGAATAATTGCTGAAATAAATTTAATTAAGAACATTCCAGATCATTATCAATAGCCCTCTATTTGGTTTCTCATAAAGTATTGTCTCAGCATATGAAATGTCATTCAAATGACATACAAGAAAAAAACCCCTTAGATGTTCCATATTACTTTTTACCACAAATAAAACACCAAAACAACAAGCTAATTAAACAGCTTTTGGAATATTGTTGTTTTGAGAGTATAATTATGCATAAACAAGTTTTGGAAAAAAACACCAATCTTTTATGACTACAATGCCTTTCTTTTAAGACACCTTCTGGAACATCACCTTATAGAAACAAATAAGAAAATTAAAAAAAGATACGTCAAACTTTTCTAATGTGCAAATCCAGGTAATGCAGACTGAGTTTGTGATGAAGCCATGCCTTTACTATAATCATTTTTTGCAAAGGGAATTGAAAAGGCAGCAGTAGCAACATCTACCTATGTCATACATTTCATGACATTTCCGCGTAAAATTCTTTTTTACAGAACAGAATGATTTATTGGGTTTTGCCCAATTCCATCAAACTACTCAGTCTTTTCACACACATTTTCACTATCTTATGTCAGGCAGAAAACAATAAGTGACAAAAGTTATTCTTATAGACTGCATTCATATTTTAAAAAATTAAAGAATTGTAATTCTGATGCACAATTGTGCTTGCTAATTACCTATACTCATAAGAAATATCCTTTGACCCTGCTTCTTAATCACATAAATGTTTCCATGCAAACTGTGCAATGCACTCACAGATAAGAAACATATCTCCAGGCAATGAAAAATCAGTCACACTATTAAGATAAGTGCAGAAAAAGTTGTAATAAGTAAGCCCAACAAGCAGAAATCTCAATAAATGGCGTCCATACACGTAAGGAAAAACATAGATTTGCCTGGCTCAGAAATTACTACTATGGCTAATTGGCCTCCAGTCCCAGCACTGGAGAGCACATATAATTTTAAAAACTGCCAGTATTTTTATCGAGTTGCCAAGACACTTCTGAAGACCAGAGGATCCTTTCTTACACCTAACTCAGAAGGACACATACAAGCAGAAGAACTAAGTTTCTTAAAAAAAACCACTATAATTTTATAATACCACGTTAGAAAATGTAAATTGAATGGTTCATCATTGCAGTAATGCAAAATTTTGCAGTTTTTATACAATCAGCTTTCTTTCTTCTTTGGAGGTTTACAAACCTTAATTCCTGCCTATAGAGCTGCCATAGCTTCATATACAACGTTGATGAGTCAGGAACATTTTCAGTCACAGCCCATACAGCAAATTCTTCTAAATTCGTCACATCCTCCATAATTCAGACAAGGACTCTTGCCCCTTTAAGTTCAGGTAACTTTGGAGTTTCTCATGAGATAAAAAAGTCTGTATAATCAAGCTCTAAATAAGTACTTTCACATCTCAATATTAACATTTTCTTGTATTTCTAGATGTGAGTACAAAGGAGATACCAAATTGATTCACCTTCCCTGGAGGCGTTTAAGGCATGGGTGTATGAGGTCTTGAGGGACTTGGTTTAGTGTTTGATAGGAATGGTTGGACTAGAAGATCCGATGGATCCCTTCCAACTTGGTTGTTCTATGAGTCTAAATACTAAGCAAACTTCTGCCCCACAGATAATATTTCCACTGGAAGATAAAAACTCATAAAATTATTATTTTCATGGGAACATACTAATTTAAAAAAAAAAATCTGAAAAGATTTCTCAATGCCAGGTGCAATGTCCTCGTCAAAACAAAACTTAGCCAGAAATCCTATTCAGTCGTTTAACAGTTAAGTGTATTTGATTTTTCTGCTTGACCAACACTGATCACTTCTTAACCTGAGCATGGTAAACTTTCTTTTGAAAATCTGAAGTTTCACATAACTTGAAAACTACATTACATTGCCAGAAAACTTTCCACTATCTCTGGAGAAAGATCTTGCAAGAAAGTTTGTAAAAGACCTATGTTAACTATTTCAGTATGTATATCTAAAGCCTTAACTTCAATGTTAACTAGAACAGATAAAGAGAATAAAGTAAAACAAAATCGTGATATTACTTGTGTCACATGCAGAAACTGTATCTAAGCCATAATAATGAGGCCACTACATCTTGGATGGGAAACAATCATCTGCGCAGCATAGTATGAATGTATTTTTAGTCAACCAAATCTTGAAATGCAATTGAAGAATTCAGCTAAAGGTCCAGTTATGTGAAAAAAAATGATAGATCCACAAGGACTTGTTATCATTTCTGAGGTAAAAAACAACAGGAAATTCTACTTCAAATTAAACATTAATGTATGTCATTAAAATAAAATCTTTAATTCCATTTTGAATTACAGCTGCAGTTCAAGAAGATGTCAGAATTCCTTTAATTATAAATAAATTTCTTCTATTTCAGTAACTGAATTTCTTTAATTACAATAGCATTGTACAAAATGTAATACGAGTGTTATATACAGTGAATGTACAAGAAAAAATCAGGACACATAGTAATAAAAGGACAAGTAAATTAAACTACTAATATTATTATTAATATTCTAAAGTATCCCAAAGTGTTAGGGCAGACTAACCTTCTGTCAGTATCTACACTGTTTCAACTTGTGCAGTAGAGGATTGTGATTAGAATTTTTATCCTACTTTCAAAGTTGGCACATCTCGATTAGTAGAGGAACAGGGATGTAAGTGACCAATGCAGGTATTTTAAAGGCATTCATCTGAGAAGCAATATCAGCATGCTGCCCTGTGTGTGTGCAGTTTTCAGAGTTCCCTTCAGTAACAGGTAGATACTAAAAGTAAAAAGATGTACTAGTACTATATTGTCAGATCATTTGGAATCCAGTTTTTTTGTCTCATAGAAAAAATGCATATGGAACAATTTTTTTATGCCATGTCTTTGATGTCTTCATGTAAGTTTAGAAAGACTGAGAACTTCAGCAGCATTTCAGATAGATTCATATTCACTTCTGGATTCAGCTTCTTCTGTTACAATTCCATACGGCTTGCAAGATCTGCACAAAAGTATTTAACAGGCAAGGATGTGCTCTTGAGAGGCTGGCTGTGGGGTTTTTTTTGCTTAAAGCAAGTTTACAGAGCACATGGGATTATTTTGAGTTTAGAAGAGGCAGATGGTAGTCAGAGAGAGGGAAAATATTAATAAATTAGACCAGCTCCTTTGTTAGCATAACATATACTAATAATTTATAATTATTACAGCAGTAAAATTCACATCTGACTAACGTTAAAGGTTTCTTTCTTGCAAAATTAGAAGTTTAAAATATTTTTAGTTTGCCCAATAAATTATATTCTCCTAGACTAAAGAGCTTTTTCTTCCTGTGAAACAACTTTCCAACTTAACTGAACCAAATTCAGGTGGGTATTTGGTTTGGTTTTGGGTTTGATTTTGGTTTTTTAAAGTAGTATCAAAACATAAAAAATTCACAATACTCAAAAAGTATTTTTGTTTTTACTTGAAATTTTGAGCATGAGGAGTTGAGGGGAGAAGACAGGCATAGAGGCTTATAGAAATTTTCTAGAATAACAGCTGAGAGATTTCAGCAAAGTGACCTTCTCTGTCCCATTCATTCAGCTAAAACACCAAGTACCTTTTCTCTACAAATGGATATTCAGGGTCCAGCAAATAACAAGGGAAAGAGTTAGGGTTGTCCCTGTAGAGAGTTGTCCTAGACCCACATGAACACACCTATCTAACAGGGTCAAAAATAGCCATGTATTTCCTGCCTGGACTCTGTCAGCAAGAATAGTGTTAGTTAAATTTTCATAAATACATAAAGTCCAAATCCATGTGCTTAAGATTAAAAAGTAAGAACTATAATCAGATATCCTAGTATTCTGTGGATAATTTCTTTCTGGACTTAGGAAATCATAAAAGGAAAGCTGGGTACATTATGATTGGAAAAAAAAATGAAAGAAACCAGACCTGCCTAATATCTGGAAAATTGCAAAGCAATATTACAAATGAATTTTGCATTATCTGTGAAGCACATGCATTTTCACTGCAATTTCTCCCAGAATTGTACAATTGTGCAAACACAATTTGCATTCCCATTCTACTTATATCATTATATGAAACCATGTAAACAATTATATAATTGTACATTCCAGTTGATTGAAAAGAAAATTGTTGGCAAAGAAAGCAATCTCTTTATGCTTACTAGAGTGTTTATTTGTGCAAAACACCAACTAAAATGAATAGAAACTGTATATAAAATTTTGACTACTGCATTAGGCTCCCAGAGGTACCTTCAGGATAACAAATGTTAGGCATTTGCTTAATATTAGGACTGTGCACAAGTGCTTTTGCCTCATCAAAGTACATTTTCCAACAAAAATTATAAAAAGTGAAATTTGGGTTTAGCTGGGGAGGGGACAGGTAGGGAGTAAAATTCTCAGTTATTTCCATTGAATTAATATTTAGTCATTAGTCTCTGTGAGAGTGATTGTGCATGACCTATGTCATTACAAAAGCTAAAACATATTTTAAAATCTTTTGGTTAGCCTTTCTTTTTTAAGAAAATGCACCTTTCAAAAAAAAAAAAAAAAAAAGGTACACTTCACAAAATAGACAATAGAAATAAAGAATTGAATACTGTGTTCAGTTCTGGGCCCCTCACCACAAGAAGGACGTTGAGGCTCTGAAGCAAGTCCAGAAAAGAGTGACAAAGCTGGTGAAGGGGCTGGAGAACAGGCCCTATGAGGAGCGTCTGAGAGAGCTGGGGTTGTTTAGCCTGGAGAAGAAGAGGCTGAGAGGAGACCTCATTACTCTCTACAACTACCTGAAAGGAGGTTGTGGAGAGGAGGGAACTGGCCTCTTCTCCCAAGTGACAGGGGACAGGACAAGAGGGAATGGCCTCAAGCTCCACCAGGGGAGATTTAGGCTAGAGATTAGGAGCAGGTTTTTCACAGAAAGGGTCATTGGGCACTGGAACAGGCTACCCAGGGAGGTGGTTGAGTCACCTTCCCTGGAGGTGTTTAAGGCACGGGTGGACGAGGTGCTAAGGGGCATAGTTTAGTGTTTGATAGGAATGGTTGGACTCGATGACCCAGTGGGTCTCTTCCAACCTGGTTATTCTATGATTCTAAAGGAAAAGAAGGAACCTAAAGGGGGCCTAAAAGAAAGCTGGGAAGGGACTTTTTACAAAGACTTGTAATGACAGGACTAGGGAGAATGGCTATAAATTGGAGAGAGGCAGATTTACACTAGACATAAGGAGGAATTTCTTCACAATGAGAGTGGAGAGGCACTGGAACGAGTTGCCCAGGGGAGTCGTGGATGCCGCATCCCTGCTGGCATTCAAGGCCAGGTTGGATGGGGCCTTGGGTAGCCTTACCTAGTGGGAAGTGTCCCTGCTCATCACAGAGGGCTTGGAACTAGATGATCTTTAAGGTCCCTTCCAATCCAAACTATTCTATGATTCTAAGAACTCAGAAGACAATTTCCTGGACATACTTTTGAAGAACTTCTACTGAAAACTAGGAGTTCTTGACAAACTGTGATGGCACACTGGACGCCAAGAGAATAAGCTGGGACCTATTGTTCCCAATTCTGTCCAACAACTTTTTTGTCTTTCGTATAGGAACAGGTTCCTTCTTTTACTCTTACCAAAATGTGTTTGAAAATATTTTCAAAGTTCATCATCACAAATGTTACACTAAGTTAGCAATTATATTAATGAAGTAAATAGTATTCATTTTTAAGTTGCTTTAGTTTTATAGTGGATATCTACATTATAGACTTAAATGTCAAATATTTATGATCTGATACATAAATACACATATGTACATATTTGTACAAGCAAACACACAAAAATAATTACCCCAGTTTTTTTCAAACTGTAACTTGACTGCCCAATTCGAGGTCACCAGTACCTTTTCTTTTGTGATTATAGTAAAAAGAGAAGTTAAAAATCCACTGCTTTTAAAATTACACTGTAAAACTCCTCCATGTTCTGAAAAAAATCTAACTTTATTCAGAATGGCACAAATCAAATATTTTTTTTAATGTATTCATAATACCTCAAACTTCCCCAAAGTTAAGTCAAACTAAAAGCCTAAGCACAGAATATGAGTGAATGAGAGTGGGAAATACGTAACATCTCCTGTGGAAACCAACCACCAGGCAAACCCCCAAATCCTCTTGATGAGAAGTGAGGATTGCTTTTCCACTAAAATGACTAATTTAATACCTGTTTTTTCTTATTTTGCTTGCTACCCCATTATACCCACTACTGGTAAAACAAACAGGACATTTTAGCTCTAATCTTCTTACTACATAACCTAAATAACTTCAGTCATGTTTGCATTAATGCTGCATTAATCATGTTGTTGCGTATTAATGAGTTTTCAGGCTATGCTAATTACTGTCATAGATTCTGCAGCAGCCCATTAAATATACAAATTACAAAATTAAAGAGCCAGAGCTCTTCATGATTAATCTTTAAATGGAGAAAAACTAATGATGTCTGTACAAAGTTTCTCTCCACTTTTGGCTGACTGAGCCCAATGAACAATCAATTAGAGTATTTGAAGAATAAGAATACTGCACACACTAAAAGATTTCTTATGCTGTTATTCTACGCAGAAGACACACATTTATGAGTTTCTATCAAATGGACTTCTGTAACATACTCCAGTCTTTAAGGTCTCCCAAAGTGTTGCATGGGGGTAAAAGCTACAGGATATTCCAATTCATTATTGCATACTGATAGGAAGCTGCTGGTTCGGTGTGAATATAGTAAATCAATCTCTTCCTTTTAGCAAGGACACAAGTCCTGCTTCTCCCTAGTAAGAAAGATTTACAGCAAACCTTGGTGAAAAGAAAGCTAAGATAAGTGTAAAGTTATTTGATAAGATTTGATGTATTATTAGCACTTTATTCCCTCACTTAGAGAGTAATGCTTTTTCTGGAATAGTGTAATACCTAGTGTTAAATCAAGAGACTGAAAATTAGGAGACCTTGAGTCTCTCCTACTCAGCCAATGACTGAGGTATAAACACTCAAGGATCATCATTTAAACCCCTCACTTCTATAGTCCTTCCTGACGAATGGTAGCCTATATCAGTTGTGTAACATTCTGTAATGTTTGAAAAATTCATTACTGTTTTGTTCTCCATAGCCTTAAAATAGATATAAAATCAGCAAAATGCCTATGTGTATTCAGAAAAACTATGTAGACACTAGATATTTACTGATATTTGAGAAACATTAATATATACATTAAAGAGTATTAGTTTAGCCTTCTCCAAATGTTGCATATTATGTGGAACATCGAAAAACTGCCCTGAAGAGTAGATTCTCAGATTGTATTAACATCACTCTGCATATCAATAGCTGCAGTGTAGAACTAATTGGGCCATTCCAGACCTGTCCAATCATTTTTTATACCATGGAAAAAAATAAATAAACTATACCTTGTACAAAAATAAAATGTTTAAAATATATAGTTCTCTATATATTGACCGGCTTAGAACAGATCATTGCATAAGAATACTCCTACGTGAAGATAAAGTGAAAAAGACTGGACTGCTGCACTTAGTCCACAAGGAAAAGTACATAATACAAACATATGAGATTGTCTAGGAAAGTCAGATAAGGAACAGAGAGGCTTTCCAACACAGCTCAATACAAAAACAAGACAACATTGAAGTAAAAGGGAAGAAGTTGAAAGCAAAGATGTACCTTTTCAAAGCTATTTCACAACTTCTTAGTGACAAGAGAAGCCTAACTAGGACTACCTGAAAAATATTGACACAAAAATTATCAAAGAGTTTACCAAGTCCTGAAAGTAACCAGACAGTCTGACTACCTAGATTTAGCTAAACAACTAAGTGAAGTCCTCAGGAAAACACAGATGAGAGATCAGGGTGAAGCCTGACATGGAGATGCAGGTGATACCACTATTGGTTAGTATTCCTCTGCCATTAGACTTAACATCCAGGTCTTTACACGGACGTTTAAAGCAATAGAGTCATTAAAGAAACTAGTGTCCTGACTCAAATTCATCTGTTAAGCAAGTCTAGGAACAGAAATCACAGCTGTCTTCCACTTGTGTTCATTGGGACGGTATACAGCAATCGTACATCCAACCAGCATTATCTCTCCAGAACATAGCTACCACGGTGGAAATAACTGTAACCTTTAAACTTCAGGAATCAAGTCCTGCTTAGGCAAGGATCATCTGCAATTTTGCTCCACTGTTGCTCTTGAAATTGAAGTAAAATGGAAACAAAGAGGAAACAAAAGCTCAATATTCAGCTAATGCTTTCTTTGATGTTATTGTCCAACTCAAACAACATCTGAGAAAAATATCAGTCAAATATAGTCTCTCTATCTGTAGTCTTTAATTTTATGTATTTATCTTTACATTGGTTAGAAAGAAGTTAAACCAACTCTGACTTTGTTAGAAAAGGAAGAAAATCATGGTTGGACTCAATGATCCAGTGGGTCTCTTCCAACCTGGTTATTCTATGATTCTATGAAAATAGTTTCCCGGGCTAAAAATATTTTATGAACAATTTCATTAAATTCAATGATATTTAAAGCAGGGGGAGAGAGGTAAGCTTTCTTCTCCATTTCAGGACAAATTCTTCATAGATAAAACTATATTCTGTTACCTATATGTGAACTGGTGCATAAAACCCTGTCATCTTATGAAATGAGTGTAAAGTGGGAGAGGCTTCTAGGTGTTAATACAATAATTACTAGAAATATGATGACAAGGATAATCACTTCAAAGATTTACAACTGTGCAATCTATAAAAGGTCAACATCACAGCGAAATCAGAAATGAGCTGGAGGTCAGTAGTTGTAAATAGCACTTCAATTATAAGCCCCTAATATTTCCAGCTGCAGTACAAATGTAACACTGCACAGACAGTAATTCGACTGATCAAGAGGAAAGACTAAGACTACAACTGAGTTAAACACAAATACATCAAAATTAAAGTCAGTGTAATGATCTGAAACACGGTAAATTTAGACAACAGTGCACTAGCCAAGACAGAATCCCATCACACAGCGTCACAGAAACTGGAAGCAAAATAAAGTGGAAATCCTGCAGCAAGGGAAGATGATTATTGATTAGACCTGTATGTAAGGAATAGAAGAATAACTGATATAAGCCAATCAGTGTTTTGAGGAATACCACAGGACGCCTTTCAGACATCAATACAACACTATAGAGCAAGCACTCAGCAAAAGGCACAGTTAGAAGTTACATACTCAGCAACAATTGTTACTCATAGTCCAAATGCAAAACCAGGTAACTTCATATGCAAGTTTGTGCAGAGCTTTAAGGCAGAGCAATAAACTGTAACAAAACTGCCAAATTAAGAATAAACAGAAAGGAATATGTAATATTTTCATCTACGAGTATTTGTGGCAGTATTTCCCATGACTTATTATTGACATAATAAGCTTTTCCAAACAAAGCCTAAAACTAGTTTCATTTGCAGGAACTAAGTTCACTAAAGGATTTCTATGGAACAATAATGTGCAATTTTTTTATACGTAGATAGCAAATCCACTTTTCTCATGTTTACAGGGGAATGTGCTGAACATAACATGACGTACTTGCTGACAGTGAACAATTATTTCCTCAGCCTCCATCAGTGTAGGTAGTTGTAAAGTTTTCACTCACTTTCTTCTAAGATATTTGCTGCCTAATGGAACTACAAGTTTGAAGTGCAGCAGGTCCTACTTTAAAGGAGTTAATAACATTCCCTTACATTTTGTTCTGTTACCCATGTGGCTCTGTACCTAGGAACTGTACACTGTAAATTAAGTGCTTTATGGGGTTTTGTATGAAATGTTCACTGAAAACATATCTAAACACTTGGTAGCACTTGAATAGAATAATTTACTTAGAACAGGATCCACAGCTACCAAATAACTGTCTTCAATGCTTCAAATGCAGTTTCACTGAAAGCATCACCCTTACAGATCAGTACAGAATGGAAGAAGAAAAGTTCAATCCAACTTCACTTGCATCAGACATGTAGGGTTAGCTACAATCCTGAAAGATGGCCTCAGCCCTGCTGTCATTAAATGATCATGTGATTAGGGGCATGAGAGCCAAAAAGATAAGTCTAAGATACTAACTCTGTTACTGCAAAAGTAAGCTACTGCGCACAATCTACAATATGCAGAAAACAGAGGCAAATCTATGTGGGAGGCTAAGAAATCTACGAATATTCTTGTAGAAACTAATTTAGCATATGTATGGCCACTGCTTACTCACCCTAATTATAGAATTATAGAATAACCAGGTTGGAAACAACCACCCAGATCATCGAGTCCACCCATTCCTATCAAACACTAAACCATGTCCCTTAGCACCTTGTCCACCCATCCCTTAAGCACCTCCACGGAAGGTGAATAAACCACCTCCCTGGGTAGCCTGTTCCAGTGCCCAATGACCCTTTCCGTGAAAATGTTTTTCCTAATGTCCAGCCTAAATCTCCCCTGGCGGAGCTTGAGGCCATTCCCCAGTCACTAGGGAGAATAGGTCAGCATCCTCCTCTCCACAACCTCCCCTCAGGTAGTTATAGAGAGCAATAGGGTCTCCTCTCAGCCTCCTCTTCTCCAGGCTAAACAACACTAGCTCTCTCAGGTGTTCCTCATAGGGCCCTCCAGCCCCTTCATCAGCTTTGTAGTTCTTCTCTGGACTCGCTCCAGAGCCTCAACATCCTTCTTGTGGTGGCCCAGAAATGAACACAGGATTCAAGGAGCGGCCTCACCAGTGCTGAGTACAGAGGGACAAGAACCTACCTGGACCTGCTGGTCACACCACCTCTGATACAAGCCAGGATGCCATTGGCCTTCTTGGCCACCTGGGCACACTGCTGGCTCATGTTCAGTTGCCTGTCAACCACCACCCCCAGGTCCCTCTCCTCCAGGCAGTTTTCCAGTCAGACTTCTCCTAGTCTGTAGCACTGCACGGGGTAGTAGTGCCTCAAGTGCAGGACTTGGCATTCGGCCTTGTTAAACCTCATACCATTGGTCTCTGCCCAGCAGTCCAGCCTGTTCAGATCCTTTTGCACAGCCTCCCTGCCATGTTTCCAAATGCACAGAAGTATTCCTACACCAGTCACAGCCCCTGGACTGCTTTAGAAAACAGAACTAAGGAGAGAGGGGAGAACCACATGTAGCAGTCCTTCAGCATTAACTGCTGTTACCATTTCCATTTCCTTTCATGGTGTGTCACCATAAGTACAAGGCCCAATAATCAAATAGGGGATTTTGTGTTTTTTATCATACATTAAGGTTACATTCACCAAATTCACTACCCTTCTCTGCTCTGCCCAGTTTCTGTAAAGCGTATGCCACAGAAAACATGACCCAGTACAGTAGGCCAGCTGTGGAGTTTTCATCATCAATTTGTAGTCTGGCTTATTCCCAAGAATGAAACCCCCGCACTCACTGTAAGAGTTAAGCCTATACAGAAGCATAAAATAAAACTAGTGTGATAATGAAATAGCATTTATCTATCAGCTGAATAGTCACACACTATGAAATACTTTCAGAGTGATAAAAACAACTCAAAACCTCCTTCTCCTTTGGTTTTTGGCCACAGCAGTACAAAGGTATGCTGTGGGCATGGGAAACTGATATAACACATAACATTATTAAATACCATCATAATTCTGTTTGCCTAAACTTAGTTAAATTGCAAGCCTAAACAAGGAACAAATTAAACAAGGATTAAAAAACCACCTTTCATAAAATTTCCCTTTGTTGACTATTAATTCTTAAGGGTAGACACTGATGACATTTTGTTCCTAATATAAAAGACACATGTAAAGATTTAAATTCAACCAATTTTCTTAATCTAAATAAAGAGACAAGAACAATACTGAAAATTCTTTCCTTAACAATTTCTTTCACATAGCATGATGTCATTTAGCCTCCATAAACTGTGATATTTTCAGGCAGTTATCGATTGATTCTATGTCATCTTTTCAGAATTTTAATTCCTTATGGGATTCTTGAATTAAGACCACTTTGCTATAGCCTGCCTTTGTGTTGATTTTTACATTATTGCTTAAGACATGAGTGATTACAGAATACATGGCTGACTAATTCTGAATGATGGTAGGAAGGAAATTTCTCTTCTCCTTCTACAAAATTCACTGATAATTTTTTCTTTCTTCTCCCTCTCCCTTTCTCTCAAGGAAGGAGACTTTCTGCAACACAGAAAATCATGATTGATTACAATATTATAGCAGATTAAATAAAAAAGTAGGTGATTGGAAATACAACATTACTAAGAAGTATGAGACTATGTTCTTTTGTTTCCAGCATGACCAGTGTCGTATCTTTACCACTTGCAGTGTCTCATAGAAAGACACCCATATTCAAAACAAAACAAAAGCAAACAATATTTGCCCGTGTACTGTAACAATGGTTCCAAGTCACTTTTTTATTTCTGTCCTCTCTGTTGCCTGAGGATTCAAATGACAGCCAGTTTATTTAACTCCCACTGATTATTTTGAAGGTTTGTTTGCAATGCTAGGGCAGTGCAAGGGAAAGAGAAAATAAAAAAAAACCATTACTCACCTCATCCTCAACAATGCAAAAACCTTATTTATAGGGGTAACTTATAACACTAAATAAAAAAGCCTCTACAAAAAATCCAATCTGAACTACATTTTGCTACTAATTAGTGAAGCATGTGACTGTAGCAGCAAGGCCTATCTAGTGTAAAATATTATAGTCTTAGACAAAAGCTGGGCAATAGCTCTTGAATAGTATTAGGTTCTCAGCTATGTAGGTGGAGGAGTGCTGCCACTGCATCAGGCTGCTGACTCGCAGGGCTTTCAGGCACAGGGACTGCCAGTTAATCTGGATCCCAAACTACTGTAGAAAGGAAGTACTGGGCTATCAAGGATGACTCCAGAGTACCCTGAAACACACCCAGCTCAGCCTTGTCCCATAGTAAGAGCTCTCGGAAGCAACTGCTTGTGAACTCTTAACATGTTTCCTCTTATAATAAGCAGTAGGAATCCCAAGGCTCTTGGCTACAGGAAGAGTTCAGTCAGTGCATTATAAAGCCAGGAGAACTAGGCATTTCTGTCTTAAAGCAACTTTGAGCACTGTCCATTTCTCTGGCTGGCTGCAGCTGGCAGTCACTTTGCAATTCTGCAGGAGTACTGTCTTGCCCTGATTTCCACCTCTGACATTTCCCTGGTCCTTTCCTGCCTATGTGAAAGGCAGAAGGTCTGGCATAAAACCAATTATGCTGTCTTTGGTTCACCCAGAATTCCCATTCAGCTCATTTCCCCCTGGTGGATGCAGCCTAGAAGCATAAACAAGTTAACACAGGGATATCCTAAGTTTTTGAAAATTAATGATGCTAACATGAAAAATTACCATGGGTTCAGATTAAGCATCTCAAATTGGTACACTTCAATCTCTCAACTAGAAGAATTTGGGAAAGAAAAATATAAAATAAAATCATAGAATCACAGAGTCACCAGGTTGGAAGAGACCCACCAGATCATCGAGTCCAACCATAATGGAACAATGATTAAAGAATTCTAAAGGAGGAAAATAAAGAGGAGAAACACCTACATTTGAAAGATGTAGAGCAGAGGCAGTGTCCTCATTATACACCTCATCTTTTAAAAATACTGAACAAACCCTTCAAAACATATTAATTAAATGTGCAAACTGTTTGTAAAGGAACTCATTCTGAATAGTGCTGAAACTTTCACAGAAAGGATAACTTTCATCCAAAGATAAAAGTCTCTTTTTTCCTTCTACAATGCAATAAATCTTCCCAATGGTATACATTCTCAAAAAGACTTAGCCCCAACTCCATCCTTGAATCTTCCCAAAAAGGTTTCACCCTAGTTCTACAATTCAGTTAATAATTTGTTTCTGGCTCAAAAGGTGTTACCTACCAGGTTGTACCTGTCAGTCTAGTCTTCGTTTTGTCCATCCATTTATGAAGGTTGATGGGAACAAAGACTATAACACGCATAAACAGATTCTCCCTTCTCCATCCCCTTCTCTGCAGCAAGTCACTGAATGACTTGAAAATGCATAAAATAAAAGCCCGCAAGGACTAAAACTCCACTACACCAAAATTCTCACTATTTACTACAGAAGAAAGAGAAAGAATTACATTAGTGCCGGTACCTCTGCTGGCAAAGTTGCATTTTTAGCAGATCATCTAACTTTAAAACGAAACCAGAATAAAAAAAGCACTATTAATTACCAAGCCTGAAAAAAATATCTATATAAAAAATGTGTCACTATTTACAATTCAACCAATTTTTTCTTTACTCAAGAAAATATGAAGACACATTCCTTTCTAAGCATCGGGTAGTATGACTAACTACCCCAGAATAACAACACTGATCCCAGTTTATCTCCATGTAAGCATTATCAGAACAAACAACTTTGAAAAGAGAGACTTACATATAAAGTATCAGGTCAAATTCAGATTATTTCTCCTCCCTGAACTAGATAGTGTGCTACTATCTGAACTCTCCAAGAATACCATTCTGTACAGCACCTAGGAGTGCCATCAACATAAGTAACATTGACTCGTCGTATTTCTGTAGTTCCCTCCCTGTGTTAGTATAGGGAAATACATTATGCTACATCAACTTGCTTGTACAATGTACAGATTCTATAGGACAGCAGAGAAAGATACCTTAAAAAATATTCAGAAAGCAGAAGGCTACCAAAAGCCTGTTTTTCCCCACAATTAATACAAAGTCAACACCACTTTTCTAATAAATAAAGCAAAATTAACTCCTTCATAAGAATACAAGCAAAAAGGAAAAATCTTTTCTGCAAGAACTATAGTAAGCAGAATATAATTTGCAGACAGCACTGAAAAATTTTTGAAGTAGATGTAAAGACCACTAAAGGAAAAGTGAATTGGCATAGCAGAAAGTTTAGAAATCTTGAGTTATGTGGCCAATACATTTTCAAGGAATAGCCTCGGTTAATAATCTAAATCATAATCAGAGAGCAACTCATCACTTCTTTATAAGATAAAGATAGGACTTTAGCAGCAGCATGGGTAACAAGTTAGTTTAATAAATAAGATAGTGAAAAACTATGGAGTGCTTTATAAGTAATGATCAATGTTTAAAATCAATGCTTTTGCAAATTGAAGCCAATGTAAAGGCAGCTAGCACCAAGGTAAGATGATCTCGTTAATGCATTTTGGATCTGTTGAAATAAATGCTTTTATAGCAGCATTTGCAGGATCACTAAGTTAAGAGCACTGCAACAGTCAGACCTGACCAAGGGAATGCCTCCTCCTCCTGTCAATATTTCAAACTGATAAAGAGCTGACCAAGTGCAACCAGTGCTGTGATGAATAAAAGAAAGCTTGGGACCATTAAGATTAATGGGACTTGTGTGGTTGAATGCTGGTATATAGTACTGAAAATTTACTCAATGAACCAAGAAATATTTTTTTTTTTCTGCTTATGCTTTCCCTTCTCCCTGCTGTAAATGATAAGTTTAAAAATATTTGCAACATAATATAAACATCTAAAATAATTTCATACGATTAATCCTGCATGAGTCTTGGGGGGGGGGGGGATAGAAAAGGAAAAAAAATAATTACAGAGTTCACTTTAACTATCTGGAAGACTTGATAAAATAGAAATGCCAGTTTTATAAACACAGATAAAATTGGCTGATCTAATATCTTCAGGCAGAGTGCCTTAGCCTTGGGGCACAACGACAAAGAACTCTAGCACCTGCCATCTACAATGTGTATTAGGGAATGGTTAATAAACTGGTACCCTCCTAGAGCTGGATGAACTTTTGTGGGAAGACAGAAATTCAGATCAGCAAGTACAGTCCTAAGACCATATATATCCAGGATATGACCTGGTTCAATAGTTTTAATTTGAAACATAGCAGCCTGTTTTTCTTATCATCAATATTAAATACCTATCATAAACACAGTGCTGTACCAAAAATCACATGACAATAGCTTTAATATCTATCCTCTCCTGCAATCTGAGAAACAACATGTGGTACAACACGTTGGGGAAAAAGGGCATGGTAAGAGCTGCTTAGGAGAACATGCTGTTTCGTATTTGTATATATTTATAGTATAATTAAGTGAAATGAATTAATATTTCGTCCATATAGGTATTTAACACAACAAGTTTTCAGAAAGAGTCTGATACAAGATTTACAGCTGTGTGAAATACCAGTGCCAAGTTATTGCTATAAGGAAAATATTTAAAGCTTTTCTATTGTCTTTTAGCTTTGGCAGAGCTCTCCCAAAGAAGAAGGAAGAGTATAGAGAGATCATATTGACTAGGACAAAAAATCCTCCTTATGGGGAAAGAGACCTGGCAGGCTGCCAGACAAGCCAGAAAAAGAAAGGGTAAGAAAAACCAAAATCACAACAAAAAAACAAAAAAACCTGCAGCACAAAAGACAAGTAAACAGTCTTTATGACTTTATGGCTTATCATAGTTGCAAGGAATTTAACTTCATTCTTTTTTCCAAAGAGGAGAGAAAACCCCATAATTTTACTCAATTTAAGATTACCTGTCCCAGTGTTTAGTCATTTTTATTTTCACTTCTTAGTCATGTTGACAGATTGCAGATTCTATTTACTTTACTACCAACATTATTTTAAAATTAAATGCCATATTGGAATATGGTCCTACTATAGGTATTTAGAGATATAAGAATTCCTACTTGCATGTATCTGCCACTCCATTCCAAACTGCCATCCTGAAAGGGGATCATGGTATGGCTCAAGGTAAAATTTTTAAGCCTGCTTATCAGTCTCAGTCTTTACATTTCATCTCATTTAGCCACTGACCAAAAGACTTAAAAAATAGCGCGCGTGACTGAACAACAAGGCTGGGATTAAGCTAACTGCAGTACTGTGTGCTTGGACAATTAAACCTATTAGCAATAAAAACAAGAATAAATATAGAACACTGACAAACAGGAGAATTCTGAGGTTACGGTGCATGGGCTGCAAGCCCAAAATAGTACAAATGTACATTTAAAGGATAGAATGCCTTTGCAACAGACAAAATAAAAGCAAGTTAATTCAAAATAACAGTTTTGGAGGTCTTACAAGTAATGAAATCAAAAAATGCAGAGTCTGGGAAGAACACTGCTGTGTTTAATTAGCAGTCCTACTGTATCAACTCCTTCATGAACACAACACAGAACACCAAGTTCTAGTCACTTTAGCAAAGGCTGGTAGAGACAGTAGCATACAAAAGCCTGCCTTCTTCCACTTACTACTAGCAAGGAGATTATGTCACTACTTCTCCGATATGTATCTGGTCATCATTTGCACTGCTCACTACATGGACTCTCCATAGAATATTAGGTCAAATGTAAGGTCCCAATATTAATCTTCATGGTCATCCATGGAAATGGTTCAAGATATCTCAAGAGTGTCCTTCTCATTATGTTGGTGACCTCTCTGAACAAGTGCTTTTAGTTTCAGGGTTCACCAGGGCATAACTGAACTCCCTTTGCAAAAATGATAGGGACCCTGAAACTCATTAGATGAGCAGATCAAAATCATAGAATCATAGAATCACCAGGTTGGAAGAGACCCACCGGATCATCAAGTCCAACCATTCCCATCAATCTCTAAACCATGTCCCTCAGTAACTCATCCACCCACATCTTAAACAACTCCAGGGAAGGTCAGTCAACCACCTCCCTGGGCAGACTGTTCCAATGCCCAGTGACCCTTTCTGTGAAGAATTTTTTCGTTATATCAAGCCTGAACCTCCCCTGGCAGAGCTTGAGGCCATTCCCTCTTGTCCTGTCCCCTGTCACTAGGGAGAAGAGGCCAGCTCCCTCCTCTCCACAACCTCCTTTCAGGTAGTTATAGAGAGCAATAGGGTCTCCCCTCAGCCTCCTCTTCTCCAGGTTAAACAACCCCAGCTCTCTAAGCTGTTCCTCATAAGACTTGTTCTCCAGTCCCTTCACCAGCTTTGTCATTTTTCTAGACTCGTTCCAGAGTCTCAACATCCTTCTTGTGGCGAGGAGCCCAGAAATGAACACAGGATTCAAGGAGCGGTCTCACCAGTGCTGAGTATAGAGGGAGAATAACCACCCTGGACCTGCTGGTCACACCATTTCTGATACAAGCCAAGATGCCACTGGCCTTCTTGACCACCTGGGCACACTGCTGGCTCATGTTCAGTCACTGTCGAACAACACCCCCAGGTCCCTCTCCTCCAGGCAGCTTTCCAGCCAGACTTCTCCTAGTCTGTAGCTCTGCATAGGATTGTTGTGCCCCAAGTGCAGGACCCGGCATTTGGCCTTGTTAAACCTCATGCCATTTGACTCAGCCCAGCGGTCCAGCCTGTTCAGATCCCTTTGCAGAGACTCCCTACCCTCCAGTAGATTGAGACTTCCACCCAGCTTAGTGTCGTCTACAAATTTACTAAGGGTACACTCAATGCCTTCATCCAGGTCATTGATGAAGACATTGAACAGGGCTGGACCCAGCACTGAGCCCTAATACATGGATTTTGTTTAAAAAATTTACACAAAAGGTATGTGGGAAAAGTGCACATTGGTTAAGAAAAATACACTAATAACAATTTCAGTTCAGTCTCCTTCCTTAGATGAGAGAGCAGAATTTTGAAACTCCGAATCCACACTATAAAATAAACTTTAAAAACCCACAACCAGTGAACTAAACCTTCCTCCCAAAATTCCTAATAGGAGTAGCAAGTGAAAAAAAAATAAAGGCCAGACTTTCCCCACTAAGTAAAGTGACCCGAAGGGGATCGTTTGCTTGGTATTAAAAATAAGAAAAATTAAAATCAGGTTGCCAACCTAAAACTAACTATAAGTTTAAAAATGGCAAATATTGTTTAAAATATTCTCTTTTCAATTTCTGGTGAAGATTATGAAATGGAATCTTAAGGATTTCAAAATTTTTTTTCCTTTCCTTGAAACATCTTAATAGAATTCTAAATTCTGCATATTTTAAAACCAAATAACCATCGTAATATCCAATATAGTTAAGGCCAGCCTAGATAGCAATAGTTGGTGATTACCAGATCAAAGGCCTTACTTAAATCAATAAAGGTAGCTCCTGTACATTGATTACCATCCAACACTATAAAAATATAATTGCTTACCTTGAGAGGAGCAGTACAAGTGAAATGAAAAGGTCATAATAGGCCAATAATTATTTAAATTAAACTTACATCTTCTTTCATCTGATGTACCAACTTTAGCACACACAGAAATAGTGGTGATTTACCAGTTTAAAGAGACATATTAACATGTCAGCAAAGGGCTTAGCAGTAATTGGGTCAGCAATTTTAAGAATTCAAGGTTCCAGGTTGTCAGCCTCTCCATTTATGCTCCCAATTAATTGTAAGACATTATAGATCTTAAGTCAGTAAGCCCAGACCTAACTATTTCCGATCAAATCTCATTTTGGGTGTACACAGAGATAGAGTATAGTTACTTTCTGAGATTTTAATACAATACAGTGTATTATTCTCTGGAATGCCTTTGAATTAAATAAAAAAAGCCATGCAACTATTCAGCATCAAGCTTAACAAATCCTCCAGTAATTTAGTATATCACACCATATAAAACGGTCCTTATACCTGAACACTACCAGCTGGCAAGTTTCTCTTTTCATGTAATAGTTAGGTTGACAGTTGCTTTCTGAATTCTCAGTTGCTATACTATACTGTATTTAAGATTACAATACTGCCCATTAATATTTGCTTTAGGGTTCATCATAGAATTGTTTCCATTGGAAAAGACTTTTAAGATCATCAAGTCCAGCCATTGATCCAGCCCTGCTAAGTCTGCCACTAGACCATGTCCCCAAGTACGCCACCTACTCATCTTTTAAATATCTCCTGGGATGGTGATTTGACCACCTCCATGGGAAGCCTATTCCAATGCATGACAATCCTTTCAGTAAAGAAATTCCTCATAATGTTCAACCTAAATCTACCCTGGCATATCTTGAGGCCATTTCCCCTCATTCTGTTGCTAGCTACCAGGAAGAAGAGACCAAACCCCACCTTGCTACAACCTCCTTTTAGGTAGGTCTTCCCTCAATCTCCTTTCCTTCAGACTAAACAACCCCAGCTCCCCCAGACACTCCTCATAAGTCTTATGCTCTAAATCCTTCATCATTTTTGTTGCCCTTCTCTAGACATCCTCCAGAATCTAAATGTCCTTCTTCTTGTGAGGAGCCCAAAACTGAACACAGTATTCGAGATGCAGCCTCATCATCTATCAGTTTTCATCTATGAATTTTCATCTCATGAAAAATATGGACAGCTTGAGGAAAAGACAAGAACTCTAGAAAAGAAAGCTATCTCATTCTGGAGAAGTATCTTGAAAAATAATTTGGTTTAGAGGTACTTATTTCTATAGTTGAAAAAGACAGCATTGTGTGGTCCAAGAAATAAAGAAGGGGATTACATTTCACTACATATAGCCACTAGGTGATTGAATACAGTTTTGAGTTCATTTTATTCAAATATTTACTTACTGAAGAAAAACACTAGCAAGTAATTTGTGAGAAAATACGTCATTCTAGCATCAAAAGTGTTGTGTGCTCTTTCCTGAAGATCCCATTCTGTGACAAAACTTCATAGAAACATAGAATCACCAGGTTGGAAGAGACTCATTGGATCATCGAGTCCAACCATATTACTACAGTCTTTGGAAACTTGGGAAACATACAGACAATAACTAAAAATGATTCAGTCAAATTAAAATGCTGTAACTTCAACATAACTTTTAAGTTAGTGCATTGATTAAACACATCCCTAATACTCAGATACAGAAGGTACTTCCTCCACAAGGTCTGCAAAGGCAGCAGCACTTAGAGCTAATTATACCTCCTAGGTTCTTGACACTATAGTTACATCAGAATTTTCTAAAATATATTCCCTGAAGAAAAAAAAATTACAACCATACTTGCTTCCTGCCAAATATTTTTTCATTATTACTTGGGAAAAGTAATTCAAATCACTTATTTGCACACTTTTACATGAACATATTTTGTTTCCTTCGTCTGTGAAGCAGAAACATGAATTTTTCAGAGTGCAGTTATATTGAGGAAGTCTAAATTTATCAATGCCGGGAAACAGCTCTTTGCAGGATGGTTAGCTAGAATATGGTAGTAAAATCCTCAAAGTAAAACTACATTTGAATGGAGACTTTGCACCTTAGAAATTTAGGGACTAAGAAAACTCTTCCATTAAATTTGTCCTGGCCACCAAATTCCAATGGTAATCTAAACACTAGAAAGGAAGATGAAGAGTCTTTCCCTCAGCCTCTTAATTTTCTACCACATGATGTCTAGTAGTATGAAGAAAAAGATGGCAACACTTTGAAGACCATGGAATGAACACAATCAAGGAGAGAATGGTCAAACGAGGAGGAAAGAAAAAAGAAGAATGAAGCAAGAAACAAGTCATGGGTACGGTCAAAACAGGCAAATGATGGAAAAGCAAGAGAAATGGGGAGGTAATTAAACAGAAAAATAGGAGAATCTATAACCACTAGTGAGAAGTCTCCTTACAAATCCAGTTGAAAATGTGTGTTGCTAGTAAATAAGGAACACAAGTGGAAAAGCATGCACTGCCACATACAGATGATCATCTCATACAAGCAGTCAGTTTGTCTAACAGTTCAGATCAAAAAGAGAATTCATGAATATTTAAGGTTCTTGCACATTGACATCTGTATTAGTCAGCAATGTTCCACATGATGGATATGTCTGGGATTCTCCTATGACATTGAGGTTTTTTATTTAATTAAACTCAGAATAATTATAGAGACCACATTACATCTACAACAGTAAAATCTCAAAATTTAGGAAACTCAAAATCAAAATTGTCTGCAAAAAATTAACTTATACACAAATAGAGGATAAATAGTTATATACTCTACAATTATACAAACACACATCTCCCATAAGGCATCTGCCTCAGGGATTTTATGATGTTGTAAAAATCACAGAATAATATAATAATTTGGGTTGGAAGGGAACTTAAAACCCATCCAGTTCCAACCCTCCTGCTATGGGCAGGGACACTTCCCACTAGACCAGGCTGTCCAAGGCCCCATCCAACCTGGACTTGAACACCTCCAGGGACAGGGCACCCACAACTTCCCTGGTCAACCTGTGCCAGTGCCTCACCACCCTCATCATGAAGAATTTCTTCCTTATATCACAGAATCGTAGAATCACCAGGTTGGAAGAGACCCACTAGATCATCAACTCCAACCCTTCCCATCAGTCTCTAAACCATGTTCCTCAGTAACTCATCCACCTGCACCTTAAACAACTCCAGGGAAGGCAAGTCAACCACCTCCCTGGGCACACCATTCCATTGCCTAATGACCTTTTCTGTGAAAATGTTTTTCCTTATATCAAGCCTGAACCTCCCCTGGTGGAGCTTGAGGACACTCCCTCTTGTCCTGTTCCCTGTCACTAGGGAGAAGAGGCCAGCTCCCTCCTCTCCACAACCTCCCTTCAGGTAGGTGTTGAGAGCAACAGGGTCTCCCCTCAGCCTCCTCTTCTCCAGGCTAAACAACCCCAGCTCTCTCAGACGTTCCTCACAGGGCCTGTTCTCCAGCCCCTTCACCAACTTTGTTGCTCTTCTCTGGACTCAATCCAGAGCCTCAACATCATTCCTGTGGTGAGGGGCCCAGAACTCAACACAGGATTCAAGGAGAGATCTCACCAGTGCCAAGCACAGAGAGAATAACTTCCCTGGACCTGCTGGTCACACCACCTCTGATACAAGCCAAGATGCCATTGGCCTTCTTGGCCACCTGGGCACAATGCTGGCTCATGTTCAGTTGGCTGTCAACCAACACCCCCAGGTCCTTCTCCTCCAGGCAGCTTTCTAGACAGACTTCTCCTAGTCTGTAGCTCTGCATAGGATTGTTGTGTCCCAAGTGCAGGACCCAGCACTTGGCCTTGTTAAACCTCATGCCATTTGACTCAGCCCAGCGTTCCAGCCTGTTCAGATCCCTTTGCAGAGACTCCCTACCCTCCAGCAGATCAACAATTACACACAGCTTGGTGTTGCCTGCAAACTTGCTAAGGGAGCACTCGATGCCTTCATCCAGGTCATTGATGAAGACACTGAACAGGGCTGGACCCAGCACTGAGCCCTGGGGAACCCCACTTGTAACTGGCCACCAGCTGGAGTAAACTCCATTTACCACCACTCTCTGGGCCCGGTCATCCAACCAGTTTTCCACCCAGGAGAGTGTGTGCTTGTCCAGTCCAGAGGCTGACAGTTTCCAAAGCAGAATGCTACCTAGTCTAAATCATCTGCTCTCCAATTTAAAGCCTTTTCGCCTCACCCTTTTACTATACGCCTTTGTAAATAGTCCCTCCCCAGCTTTCTTGTGGCCCCCTTCATGCACTGGAAGACTGCCATAAGGTCTCCCCGGAGCCTCCTCTTCAGTAACTGAAACAGAATTCATACAGCAAATAGGAGTTTTTGCACAGAACATGGCCTTATTTGATGTAGTGCTCTGTGGATGTTTGATTAAAGAGGAAGGGGAGTATGAAAACCGAACGGACAGTTTCATTGCTAGCGCAGTTCAATGTCCCTCTGGAGGAGTCTGTCCCTAGGTCAGCCACAAAGTTTTTCGGCAATGCAGAGCAAAACATTTAAGGTAAACTTTCAGTGCTATTCACTTGTTATGCACTCTTCATTTTCTTGAGTGCTTGCATTTAAACACCCCACAGAGATTTGTGGAAGTGTTAAGTGTTTCTAATTGAACAGAGGTCAGTGGAAACTACTTTAAACACATGAGCTACTCTGAAAACTCAAGTCCTACCTGAGCAAAACCAAGCACTCAAAATTAGCATTCAGTCCTATTTTTATCCTATACCTAAAGTACTCATTCATAAAATGAAACCAATAATTTAAGCACTCTAAAAGGGAATATCAACAACTACAAAGCACTCAGATACTCCAGTAATAACTCTACAAGGAAAAAAGAATATTAAATTTGTACTTATTTAAGAATTAGATCCATATAGTAAGATATACATCAAGCCATATACAGAAGAGTTTGATTTTTTTTTTTAAAGGAAAGAGCTGGTCCATACCATAGACAGAACCTATGGATAAACTAGGTCTTAATCAACTGATTGTATGTTATCTTAACACATAAAAATAACAAGGTTGAATTAAGTTCATGCTGCTAATTTCAACTCTTTTTCTTAAGTTCTAGGTGCTTAATTTTGCCATCTTAATTTTTCTGTATGTACTAGTGCAGACAGTCTTTTTTTCTCCAAATTACTACAGTCTAATCCTGAATGATAGTTTTGTCATAATGGAATTATTCAGTCTATGATCTGATTGATTTTAGACCTTAAATACTGAATCTTAACACACATAAATTTTTAATCCTTTAATTTCTCTATTCTGCCAGTAATTGATAAGGACAGTTGTACTTAGACAAGGTCTTAATTTAATCACCCTAAAAATCAATTAGAAGGTGAAAAGTTTCCTTATATTATTATTATGAAAATTTCCTGATCAAATTCACAATGCGGTCATAATCAATGCAGGACTCTTCACACGCTTTTAGTCAATACATAATTCAGTAGTTACATCTTCACTTAAAAACACAATATGGGAAGGAATTTGTATGTTAAAAGCAGCATAATTTAAAGGCTCAGTATTAGTCAAATGCAATGTCCCCCTCAAGTCATTGGACTAGATAAGCCTTTGGAAAAATAATCTAAATAAGGGCTGAACACAAGCCAGAAAGGATTAATTTCATGTGAAGTATCTCAACAGCCAATATAGAACTAAACCTCTCTTTGCTTCATCCTTGCTTAAAGCACTCCATAGAATCCAAAAATAGGAGAAACAGAAAACATTCTTCCTGTGCCTGTCTACAACCTGTTCCACAATATAAATAATCAAATACAAACAAGAGTTTGTCATGCTGCATTCCTTCACATCATTCTGAGTATTGTCTTTTAAATTAGGATCCTTTTGTCCATATACTGGAAACTTTTTTCAGAGGGTAAAGAAACAGGTTTTTCCTCACTGTAATGGTACTTTAAAGGGTGAGGAAAACATTGGACAAGATCTAGGTATCATTTGGAATTAAGGATGAACTTTGAAGAGAGAGATAAGAGTCACAGATCATGCAGTTTACACCATGCTGCCTTGAAATATCTAATATTTTCCAAGCAGGTGCAGTATATCTGTACTGCATGATTTAGCATGATTAGGCTAGATGAAAATCTTGACTAAGCATTATTGTTACTGCCCTCTGGCTCTAGCACAAATTTAAAAAAAAAATAAGAATTCAGAAATAAAAAACATCGGAAATCTGACACTTACTAAAATCAAAGCTACAGGAATATTCCTTTTTTGGTTATTAATTCTCACCAAATTCCTCTCTCTAAAACTACCCTGGATTAAAAGTTCAATTATACCAGTACACAAGAATGTTACAAATATCTTACAGAATGTTGAATACTCACAACTGCACTAACAAATGAGAAGCACTGGGATTTGTTAGTTTTCTTTCACCTATCTGTGTGCCATCAGGTATTCGAGTCTGAGAATTTCCAGAAGCATTCATACATTCATTCTAAATTTTGAACACCCATTGAACTATCATTTTCTAAGCACAAACCTGCTTCAAGTTCTTTCTTGGATATGTATGCTTTCAGTCCTTGCTTTAACTACATAGTCACAGTTATATGAAATTCACCTCCATTTAACACATAGTACATGGATCTCTCACAAAATTTCCAAGAAATGCTTGGCACCTTTTACGTCTCCCTTTATTCTCTTTTTTTATTATTATTATTAAATAAATTTCATCCATTTTTGCAGTGTCTACCTTCTAGTTTCTTCTTTGTGCTTGTTATTTTCAGCAACTTTTATTTCCCTGAATCTCCCTCCCAACAAGTCCCTGCATCTCACACCTTTTCTTAGTGGCACACAGGCACAAAAGGAATCCCAGAAGATGTCCTGCCTGAAGCAAAACACAGCACTTCTTTAACTGTTTATTTTCAGTGGTATATGTGAGAGTATCCACTATCCTTGCTGCACACAGAAAAGGCACAGAGAACAGAAAATCTCCTTGGACCCTCTTCTCCCCTTTTTTTGCCCTTGTAAACACAGAGTGTAATTCCACCTTTGGCTTCTTCAGTGAGCTGAACTAAGACGTGAGAACTTCTTACTGAACAGAGGCCTGAAAAGATAGTAAAACAAAAAATACTTTTTTCCACAGTCACTTTCCTTAAATTTACTGAGTATTCTTTGTCAAGATTCCTGTGCAGGGTTCCTACAACAAATCCTATTAGCACTGTGTTTGGAGAGGAGAAGGGAAAAGAAACAAAAATACACAGGTATGCTTTACCGGTGGAAATTAATCCTGTATAAAATAGCTTAGTACATAAGTGGTTAGTCAGGTTAGTTTATATAAAATAAACTTGGTAGACGGTAACTAATTTATAACCCTTGACTAAACACATATGCTTTGAAGTAACTGACAAAAACTTTTTCTTCTGCTAATTCTTAGGTTTGTCACCTACAAAGAGAATGTCCACTACATGTCACAACAGTGAATCATGTTTGTACAGAACTACCGGAAGCACAAAGTTGTGACAAAAGGGGAAGAAGTGCTGTTTTACACAGTTCAGGTCATGTGGTATATTTACAATAATCAAAAGACCCACTTGTGTAGCTGGTTTTGCACAAGCAGACAGCTGCAACTACTATCTAGTCTGGGAAAGGGATTTTTTCCACTGGGAGCTCGATATAACAACAGGAAAGCTACTGCTTTTCCAACTTCCACAGTATGCCTACTACATGCTCTGAAAGTTTCTTTACACAAGCATAAAAAATTGATTTTAACCATGCAGCACAGAATGTCAGACAACACTGGCAAAAATGTACTTCGGCACAAGTCAAGATAAAAAAAAATCCATTTGCATGCCAAATCTTGTAGTGCATAGTTGATCCATTAAGCTGCAAGAAGTAAAGATGAGAAATCATACAGAAGGGGAAAATCTTTTTTTTCCTCCCCTGTAGTGGTCACAATAAATCTCTTTTAATTTTAAAAAAAAGATGGAAAATGCAGATACTTGACACTGATAGAAAGTATGTTCGTGTCTTACAAAACGAGATCATATTACTGAAAATATTACCCCCATAACACTGTAAAGGTCAGCATTAGCTTGGTTTATTTGCTGCCTAAGTCCCTGTTGTGCATGTTTGAAACAATGTTTTCAAGTTGTTTTGTTCATAAAGCAGCACAGTTTACTTTGCTGTGCTGGATCACTCCTTTTTCTCTACAAACAGTTCCCCTCTCACTCCTTATCTTGATGCTTCTTGGGATTTGAAAGGAAGGAAAAAAGGAACACATTTTTCAGAACGAAACTTTGAATTTATTTTACGTAACAGGAAAAAATTCTAACTGAAATGTTGTCTGTGCTAACAGTTCTTAAACAGAAAAAAGGTTGGCTCCCATTCTTATTGAAATCAAGCACTTGACTATGATCTAGAAGACCTTTATCTTGTTTTCTTGCACTGAAGATGGAGACATGGGTTCAAATTGTTCTTTTGTGATGAAGAGAGGAGAAAATGTTAGAAGTTGGCACAAAAAATTAAACGTTCTACATAGAAGTCCTCAGACACAATATAGACAGAAAGGATGCAATAAAATAAGAGCTGTCCAAGAGCTCTTTAATGTGTGATTTGATACAAAAGTCTGAAAAGTGAATGGCACTGTTGCAAGTTCCCTAAAATACAAAGTGTGTTCTCCAAGTCAGCTAAACAAATACACTCTCTTTCTTTCTCTCTCAGTATTAGAAAGCTTGGAGTAAGAAATTCTTTTGTAATAGTTCTACTGTCAGAAAATCTTGATTATTTTCCTCAGTTCTATGTCATGAAATTTAAAAAGGATGACTCTTAAAACGCTAGGCAAGGAAATAATGCCAGCAGAGAGACAAAGAATACATAAAGCCAAACTAAACAAAAGGTCAGATTTCTCACCTTCTGCTCCCATTCTTTCATTATTATAAGGCAAGGTTGATGCAAACAAATTTAACAGCATTTCCTGTAAAGTTGTGCCTACAGAATAAGGAAACTAAAGACTTGTCGGCCTAACTTTTGTTCTAAATTATATAGGTGGTCATATTCAGACACACAAAGGAGAAGATGATAATTTGGAAGAGTCCACATAGATTTACAATATTAAGGACAAATTATACCTAACCAACCTGATCGTCTTCTATGATGAAAGGACTGATCCAGCAGCCAAACAGGAAAGCAATATGTGTACCTAGGCTTTAGCAAGGTCTTCAGCATGGTTTCCCACAGGACCTTTGCCATCAGGCTAGAAAAATAGAACACAGGCAGACTACAGAAATGGGTAAAAAGTTGGCTGAACCATGGGACTCAAAGGCTTGGCACAAGTGGCAGAAACCCCAGAAGGCAGCATTTACAAGGCACTAGTACTGGGACCAATTCTGTTCAACAATTTTATTAATTTAAATGAATCTTGGGTGATGGGATGGAGGGTACTATCAAAAAGTTTGCAGGCAATAAAAACTTGATATACTGCAACTCAGAAGATTCTTGACAGGCTGGAGAAACAGGCGATGGGAACCTTGTGAAATTCAGCAGAGGCAAATGCAAGTCCTACAACACAGTTTTGGGCACTCTGACATGAAAAAAAAGTATTGGCACACTAGAATTAATCCAGTGGATGGGCATCAGGATAATCAGAAGGTCGAAGTATATGAAGTATGAGAAGCAGCTGAAAGAACACGGTTTGTCCAGTCTTAAGAATGGAAGGTTAGAGAAGATGATCTTGCCTTTTTCAATTAACTTATGGAAGAATATAAAGAGGATGGAGTCATGCTTTCTTGGAGCTATACAGTTACAGAACAAGAGGCAATGGGCACAAGTTCAAATACAGGCAATTGTTCATAAGTATAACGGGGGAAAGCATCATGAAAAGGCTGGTCAGATTAGAAACTGTAATAAACTACAAAAAGAGGTCGTGGAAATACCCTCAGAAATATAGTTGACTACATATGAATATAAAACCCAACTAGACAAAGGACTAAGCAGTCTAGGAGGATTCACTATAAAGCAGGAGGCTGGACCAGATGACTTCTCTTCCAAACCAAATTATTCTATTATTCTGTTATTTAGTGTTTAAAACTCAATTCTAGCCATCTCAAACCTTATCAGTCATCATAAAGGCTGGAAAACATCTATGAAAGAGAAAACAGAATAGATGCAAAACTTGTCCCATTCGTGCAACCTTCCATCTTTATAGAAAATTGTAAATCATAGAATCATAGAATTCTGCGCAGAACAAACGTTAACCAGGCTTGTGCACTGTCTCATAGCAAGCTCATTAAGAAACATTGTTACTGGAAAGATTCTCCACTCTGACAAATGGGGTGTGTGTATTTGAGTCAGATTTTGGCAGTAAAAACACTAGCACAGATATATATTTTTTTAAATACACACTTTTAAGACCACTTCATGACACTAAAAATGTCATTGTAAAAAAGCTCTACTTGTAATGCTGAATATATGAACATCTTACCTCATACAGTTATTTCCTAATTATCTCACAGCTGAATTTGCATAATGTAGAGGTTGGCAAAGAGTACATATTCCAGGCAAGACTCATTTCTTTTGAAGTATAATATCCTATTTCAGAAAATTTGGATTCAAAGCAAGACCAAACACAAAAGTATGTTTCTTCAGAGTGGATTGCATTTTGATAAATATTGTATAAATTACATTCCTTATAAACAAGAATCCAAGAGGAATCCAAGCAGGGAAGTGATCATGTCCCTGTATTCACTGCTGGTGAGGCCACACCTCGAATACTGTGTTTGCTTTTAGGCACTTCAGTACGAGAAGGGCAACAAGGCCAGTGAAGGATCTGGAGCATAAACCTTATAAGGAGCAGCTGAGGGAACTGGAACTGTTTAGCCTGGAGAAGAGGAGGCTGAGGGGTGACCTTATTGCTCTCTACAATTGTACTTTATTGTACTTGGCTGTACTTTAGACAACTAAATTGCAGTCCTGAAACTCCTACCTCAGATGTCATTTCATTCCAGACACATTCAGGTTCCAATTTTCAACTAGTTGCTCGTTGTGCCCAGAAGTTCCTTTTTCAAAGAACTCAGGAGTTTGGCATTTATTTGCTTAGTAAAACCAGAAAACTAAACTACCCTTTATCTGTCCTTAGAAGCTTAATCCAGTATACTTGCTCTAGCAAATACTAGTGTACAGGTTTTTTGACAGGATATTCTACAAAGCTTAAGCAGTGGTACTGTTTCTATCTGAAGGCACAGCATCCATCAATACACTCAAAATGGAGCACACATCTCGGGGAATCATGTTTTCCAAGAAACAGGTGATCCCTTACTCTCTAAAAGAAGAAGTTTAAGATGCTTCACTCTCAGGAGATATTTGTGTTATGAATTCTGAAGTAGTAGAGGTGGTGCCTCAAATTAGAATCAAACTTGGTCCTAAGTAGGGCTTAATTGCACCAGTCAAAATTCCCACATCAGTTTTTATTTCATCTATTCAGGCACTTCAAGTCCTACCCCTCAACAAAGGAACAAAAACGAACTGAAGAAAAACTTTTTTCATAAAAATATCTGTTGACTTTTGTTTTTTATATTGACATATACTTTTCAGTGGTGTAATGTTTTATTTTCCATGGATTTTATTCAATAATCTCAAAGGATCTCACCTGTAAGTCTTGGCACACCTCTCTAGAAAGTACAGGAAGGCTCTAACTTCCTTGTAGAGAAAACCATTCTCACCCATTTGTGGCGAAGGCCACATTAACGTGACATCATGATCATTACCTTCACCCTTAGGCAGTTTTTGGATCTAGCGATTGGACTCAGTCATTAGAGACAATACAACTATAATTTGAATGTAAAAGAGATTAATACACTTGACTGTTTACAGTTCTTTGAACTCCAAGTTTGCCTGTGGAAACCCTGTATGAAATAGACAGTACCTTTCTTTGCTCAGGAGCCAGAAAGATAAAAAAAAACCACATTAATGCAGCACTGATTCAATTCCAACAGCTGCATCACACAAGTTGTACTTATACAGTAAACCACATAAATCAAATAATTTGTAAAATTAGTTCTAGCCACTTCTAGACTTTTTTAAGTATAAACTTCTGCATTAAGTAGAGTCTGAACTTCAGTACCCCTCTATTAATTCAAAGTTATACCAGTTTGCTGTCTCATATGGAAGATATGAAGATAAACACCTGGATATCCCAATTTCAGACATAGGAGACAGATGAATTCCTTAGCTAAAACACGAACAGCCACAGTTCCTTTGCCTGGTAGCATTTTGATAGATACAAAGAATGCTGTTGTACTCAAAAACTTCAAGGGATATGTATAAGTATTAAAAACTCAAGCTTGAGTTTTCAGTGAAATGATATTAACAGATGCATAAGACATTTCTTCACAATCTGAAGAACTGATAAGTTGCATGTGGATAGCTCTGGCAGAAACAATTCTTTTATTGTCCTGGCTTCTACTCATCTAATATGTACTCAGAGCACATCAGCCCATGCAGCTGAAGGCTTTGCTACAGACAGGACACTGCTTAATATTGCCTAATAAGTTGTGGGATTTTTTCAAAAGATGAATTTGGAAGATTTCCCAGGTAATACATCTGCCCCTATTACTTGCACCTCAGACTTTAAGACCAGCTGGGGAGGTAGTGAGGACAACTGCATTTATTAGCAATGAATAAATTCATCTCTCTTTTTTTTCTGGATTAGCAGTGGGGGATCCCAGACTCACTGAGAAGTATCTGACTGCTGACTGACATAGACAAGCTGACACTCTTTTGTGTCAAAAATGTACACAGCTGCATGCACACTAAAACTGTTCCATCTATATCCACAATTTTCAACTGCTTGTCTTCAGAGATGGTTGACAAGAGAAGGTCTCAACAATAAAACAAGTGCAGAGTACTATTAAAGAATATTTTTCATTTCCTTAAGGGTCTATCTTTATAAACTCTCTTGGATTTGCTATAATTTTCCCTCCACCATGTTTTGGAAGAAGGGCTGATGATCAACTTAGAAATCACAGATTTACATTTCTCAAAAACTTTATTGAGTTATCAAGTACCTGTATTACATGTTTTTAGCTACTAAACCAAGCTGATTTAACCTGATTGTCAGTTATTACCAGCAAATGTGTGTACAAGTTGCTTTGCATATTTTGATTCTAGGTCATCTACAGACACTCAGACTAATGGCAAATTTAAAAGAAAGAACACAACCCAAAACACTAGTAAATTGTATGTAACCATGCACCATCCAGACATCAGGTCCCAGTGTAAAGGGAACTTAATTTTAATGTCTTCTCCCAACCTGTTCTGTCCAAACTCTCTCAAATCACCTCAGCCATCTCAATAAACCTTATTCAGGGCCACAGTCTCAGCTTGTGGATCATAACTGATCCCTAGACTGAATCTGTGCTTGGGTAGATTAGTGTTGGGCTTGCCTGGCTACAAATAGGCATCCTAACAATCCCAGTAGTGCAACACCCTCATCTCCATTCTCAGAGACTTCTGACGAGAAGGGAATTCCATGATACTCATAATTATTTACCTGTCTGATTAAACTATTTAACTAAAACAAAATGATAAGATTGACTGGAGCTTGAGTGAGAGAAAAATGCAGCTCACAATTCCTTTGGTGTTTAGAACATCACTACTGACAGTGGAAGAAATACAAGGAAGAATTTTTTCACTAAATATGGAGTTAAGGGAACAAACTCTGATATTAGAAGAAGTATCAAGCAATTTGGATAAGGAAAGGAGCTCAACAGCTGTTGCTACAGATTCCTGCACAGAGACAGGTTTTGCAAGTCAACATGGTGTCAATATTTAACTAACACATTATCACTTGTTATTATTATTAATCAGTCAAAGAAGCACCCAGCAAAAAAAAAAAAAAAAAAAAAAAGGAAGCGATCTTCAACTTTCTTTTTTTCTTTCTTTTTATTCAGATTCACTGGCCAATCAGACAGAAAAGGTGGGGGTTATTGTTCTGAAGAAAAAATGAATTTGGACATAAAGAAGTGCAGAATACAACTGGTATATTTTGTAAGTCATTTAAACTCATTTACCTGTAAAGTAAGTATTGGCAGGGAGAGTTGAACTAGCAAATCTGTAATATCCATTTCCTGGGAAACGGATCCCTTTCATTACTTCTGTACTCAATGTAGCTAAAGATGCGTCCATCCTTTCCAATTGGTAGATGGGAGGAGGCCCATTAAGTTCTTCAGGTTCATTCCAATTTATCTTTACAGTTGTGCTGTTTATTTCTTCAACTTGAGGGGCACTAAGTTTTCTTGGAGCTGTGAATAAAAGAAAAAATATCTAGGTATCATTGTCCATAATATTTGGGAAATTATTTATTGCATATATCTTTTTTGCAAAACATTCTGCTTTAGTTTCTGATCATCTTAAGAGTAGACACAGATATCCACAGTAAAACCAAAAAAGTAAAACTAAACAAAACCAACTCCAAACAAAACATTCTAAATCTTTACAAGAACTTACTTTCAGTGCTGCAAGAAATACCTTATTTGTTTATTCAGGCTTTGGATAAATGCCTGTACTATGATATCCAAAACATTTTTTTCATAATCTTTAAGAATCTGAACCAACATATTTGTAAAAAGTATTTTTGTATTCTTTCTTTGATTAGACGCTCATGCCATACTAACAGTAAGTATGTATCTGTGTGATTTTCAGCACTGAATCGGAGTGGAAGACCAAATCTGAATAGTTAATTAACTCTTGTGACATCTCAGCAGTATGGTACATGCCAATGGAATTCCTTCATCACTGAACCTATCTTTGTCAACAGGAGCAGTCCAGGTATCCATCCACAATACTGAAGGCCCATCAGGTTGTTTTTCTCACAGCACACACATAAGACATTAGTATATGTTGAGATAATTTCTTGGTTCAAGAAAATTATCCTCTCCAAATTTTCTCCACCAACACTCATACACAGTAAGACTCCATACAAGATTGTTTCCACAGAGGTATTAGCATAAGATAGTTTCATGGTATTGCAAAGTTCCCCCTACCATGAAAACCAACACTGTGATAGTGTTGATCACTCTATAGATGAGTTATGATCAAATTTAATTTTTTTTTTTAATATTTTGTAAAATAATGTACAGCAAGCCACTGGAGGGCAGCATGACCTGTTTGGAAAATGGCACGATGGCCATACAGGTAGGAAAGAAATGGACCATCACTGAAACAATAAAAAATGTCATCTGGAGAACTACAAGAACACCCTACTACATATAGAATCTATATCCACCTTATCTTGCCTTTTTTTCCCTTCCCCTTCTTTCCATTTTAAAGAAAAGGTTTTAACAAAAGAAACTTCATTTGTACCCAGGAAGTGAAATATGATGACAACTTGTAAAATTCCTTGTTCCCATAATGACACAGTAAAGAGCAATAAACAATTTTCAAGAACAATAAAACTTGAATTAAAATATAGGCCTTTGAAATATGACATATTACTTCACAGCACAGAAGTGTACGTAGTGTGAGCTCTTTAAAGAAGAGATTGTTTTATTTAGAATGAATTAGTAACATCCTTTTAAAAATGTGTGCATTTCTTTTTTTTTTCAGTTAGTCTGTAGCATGTTGCTACATTTTTCCTTCCTTCCTTCCTTCCTTCCTTCCTTCCTTCCTTCCTTCCTTCCTTCCTTCCTTCCTTCCTTCCTTCCTTCCTTCCTTCCTTCCTTCCTTCCTTCCTTCCTTCCTTCCTTCCTTCCTTCCTTCCTTCCTTCCTTCCTTCCTTCCTTCCTTCCTTCCTTCCTTCCTTCCTTCCTTCCTTCCTTCCTTCCTTCCTTCCTTCCTTCCTTCCTTCCTTCCTTCCTTCCTTCCTTCCTTCCTTCCTTCCTTCCTTCCTTCCTTCCTTCCTTCCTTCCTTCCTTCCTTCCTTCCTTCCCTTCTTTCTCCTTGCACCCCTCTAACTTGATAAATATTCTTCTTTGAGATGGCAGGGAATTGGGAACTGCGAAACTGTCAATGACACTATGTGCTGTAAATTCCTGCTTAGGCATCATTTACGACTTCACAATCTAATTACTACCTCATGCTATGGTAGAAATTTACAGTGTCAAAATTGAAGTAATGCAGTGTGAGGTCATAAGCTTCCCTGCATAAGTAAGACACAGCACTAATGAATTGTGATATTAATGCACAAGTTTAAATAGAAAACATGGCTTAACAATCACAACTTCACCTTTGGAGGGAACTAGTGTACGTCAGCATTTTAAATGTGAACACAAGAGGTTAAGCCCTCCAGTTCAGATTACTGATGGTAAAATAGCACACTAAAATACATTATTTCTAAAACACATACAGCTAACTAACACTCATGACAATAACTATATCTTCCTTTAAAGTCTAGTATTAATAAACGGCAGTTACTTGGACCATAATTATAGCATCTCTGATACCGAAACCTGAAGCTTTTATGGGGCTTATGCAATTAACTACTTAAATGCATCGTAACACTTGCTTCTCTGACAGGGAAGTATTGATTTTTTAATCATTTCCAAGTCTCCTCTAGCACAAATAAATGTACTACAGTTACAGTTAATGCACTGTGTACACGCATTAAACACTGGCATGACACAATTTATTATTTTGTAATATATGGAACAGAAGACTACCCTTTCAGAAAGTAACATCCTTGCTATAACATTAGTATTTAAACATCGATGCTTGAGAGTTCTTGTGCATCAAGACAGCAGAAGACTGTACATAATAGGTTACATAAGTTAAAATGAAATAGAAAAACCAACTGCACAGAAACAGAAAGGACTGAAAAAAAATTCTTTAGCAGTAGCCCAGCAGGGTACTAAATGCTGAAATTAAAAATATTGAAGACTAAAGCATACAGTAGATATTTTCCTAAAGGTGTCACTGTGGTACCTGTAGCTACTTTCTGAAAGATTAGTTGACTATATTTACCTATTTTATTTTTTTTAGTGAAGTTCTGATACGACACATCTGTCAAAATAATGTGTCTACTACGTTATAGTGGATTCAAAGACACATTTTGTGGTTTTTAATTATATAGTTTTAATGTCTTGCTATATAATATATATTTAATACATTATACAGCTAAAACAGTATTTAAAAGCCCGTGATTGCTACATGCCATTGTGTAGCAGAGGGCACAAGAAGACCTGTAAAGACAGATAGCCCATACAGCTTATGTTGAAGGCATATACCTAAATATAGATGTTGCTACACAGGTCATTATAAATAAGATTTCCCCATGTGTGTATGCACATACATGTACACAAAAATGAAGTTGGTAAGCAAAGAGCAGTTAATTTTGTTTTGTTTGAAATAATATCATTTTAGTTTTAGACTCAAAGACAGATGCCAGCATTTCGCTCTGAACAGATGGTAATTCCATCTAATAGTGCATCTCTGTATTAGTAAGGTCTGTTGTGTATACAAACAGTAATAAACACTAGGTGAGGATCAAAATAAATTTTAATTGTTGACATTAAATTCTGGCAGCCACGGTTCTAAGGATGCAATACTCCTTTCTGAAGTCTGTCAGGTTTACTAATACAATTGCTAAAGCTTTTCCATACTCTGCCAGATTCTTGTCCCAAGAATAACATATTTACACTATGGCTAAATTTAACAGGCTTACATATGTTTGAACAGTTACTGCTCAGCATACTGATATTTGTGCATGCTTCCCCAGAAGCCTTCAAGTAGCCACACTGAATAGTTCAGGAAAGTAACAGTAATAAAAACTATACAGTTTCTAGTAATTGTTCAGCTGCATTCAAAACGCACACCTACAAATCAAGAGAAACGTCTGGCAAATCTGAGGATAAAACATTAAAGAAAATCTATTTTCCCTTATCACAGAGTTTACCTTGCAGCTAAAATTATATCCCTCACTATTGGTCATCCATTTCATTTTTGCTACAACTTATTAGTCAAGAGGACCAAGAGATTGCCATAGCATTTCTGAAATTATCTTTTCTTTCTCTGCACTTCACAATATTATTAGTAATTTCAACTGTAAATGAGTCAAGAAGTAATGCTTCCAACAGCAGTATTTGCTTTTTAGAAGATTCTTCTGTGTCCATTTTGAACTCTTCCCCCAAAAGAATAAAAACCACCTATAATGGACATCAAAAGAAAATTTAATAGTACAGGTATGTTATGATCATATTTCTTTAAAAATAGATGTAACACATAGTATTTTTTTAAAATCATGAAAAATATATTGCTTCCACCATATGGGACAACCAACGACTCACCAACCGATTTAAGATGCAGCATATTGAGCTGACCATATGTTACAGTGCTGTTGAATGGCTGAGTGATTCATGCCCGTCACATTCTAGTATATCAATTAAAGCTCCTTGAAGTCTGCATGATTTGTGTCTCTGTTATTAAACCCTGCTAATTCATCCCACTTACACATCTGTTATAAATCTCTAGGAGTGCTGCATGATTCATGGCAATCTGTGAGCATGGTACAGCAAATTCTTCTCCTTGTAATTAACAGTAAATTGTTTTACTGCCATGCAATGAATTTTTCAGTTATATTGCAAATGAACTCCTAAATGCACGGTTCTTTCCTAAGAACTGACTTATATCGTTAGGCAATTAAAAAGTATTGCTTTCAACCAAAAGCTCTTAATCAAGAGGAATGCAACTTAAACATAGCTCAAAAATCTTACAAATTTGACACAGAGGAAGAAAAAACAAACTGAGCTATTTTCTGAAGCTCAATATGTGATTGGTAGGCGAGAAGAAATGAGTAACTTTTGAGTCTGTACTAATTCCCTGAAACTCAGAGAATAATTTAACTATAGCTTGAACACTTGGCACTACAAGTTTGAGCAGATACTGTTTATTTCAGAAGCTACTTAAGTCATCTGCCATTACAGAATTTCTCAGATTACTTTACACTTTTCTAATTGTAAAACACTGTCTTTATTTTCTAAATAAATAATTGGATAATTAGCCAAGCTGAATCATCACAGGATTCCAATGCTGCTCAAGTGTTCTTGTCAAAGGTGAAGCAAATTCATTTCAGCTTTGCCTCTGCAGCTCTCTGAAAAGGCTTTGATTTTTTTTTTCCCTGCTACATTCTTGGCAGCAGCCTCAAATTCATGAGTCCATACATCAAGTCAGTAGTTTAACAACAAATGAAATTAAATTCAAAGAAGGGAAACTAATTGAAGGACAGCAACAAAAGTGTTTGGTAATGTGCTTTTTAATATGGCATGCCACATTTGCATGATAATTTTTCCTTTTTAGCATGGAGCAGAAAGTGACTAGCTTAATGAGGGATTATTCAAGACAGGAATGAACAAAATGCATTCATAACTAAGAACAAAGATTGTATTATGAAACGGAAACAGGCAACTGCCGAGAAGTAACTGGATGATTGGTTTATGCATTATGAATAAAAAGGTAGAAAAATATTTATATTAGTATTCACTAATGACTATATATACAAGATTGTTGTAATTAAAATTATAAATTAACATATTAAGAGTGCTTGTTTAATCACTTTGGGTCCTATTCACAATGAAGAGACTTATGTACATGCATGCAAAACAATCTGTGTTTTCAGGCCACCAGCAAATGGCCCTCATATTTCTCTTCTGTAACAAAGGAAAATATACATTACTTATTACCTGATTCATGGGTATTTGTGATTTCAAAATTGAGGCATAGCTTTTTGTAGAAAAGTAGCCTATGACAGTCATAAACAAATGCTGTATTGCCATGATAAATGAGTTGAGGCTTTTGAAAAGTGCTTGCACAGGACCTCATTCATGAATGGAAAAAAATATACTAATTATTCAGATTGAAAGGGTAATCACAAAGAAAATGACATCAAGGAGTGTAAGACAGCCCAGAAAGCCCATCAGCATCATTGACCCAGCAAACCCAGAGGCAACCTCAAATCCACCAATGCAACTGCTTGAGGAGTCTGCCAAGAAGCCAGATGCAGTGGGTGCTGGAAGGATATCTTCTAGAAATTAGCTTCTGAGCACTGTAATTGCCATCAAAAGCAAAGAATATACAATGTGCCGAGGTAGACGGTAGCAACAGAAAAGCATACTTTGGTGTCTCTTAAAAAATGCTTTTTAAATGAAGTGTAAAAAAATGAAGTTTATAAAAAAAGGGCAAAGGAAAGATTAACTTAATTACAAGAAATGCGCTCAGTCACACATTAGTTAATGAAACTTGGATGTATAGATTGTTTAAGGCACTCTTTGCCTCTCTGATTTGGGAGGGGTAACAGAAGCAATAGTACCAGCACAAGCACTCACATGGTTAATTCCATTCTGTTGAAATGTAAGAAATCGCTGGGAAAAAAAATGTGCTTCTCTAGCTGACTGAAAAATTTGGAAAACACACCTGTTTTGTCTTGGTAGATCCTGCAAAGACTAATGTAAGTAACTAATAATTTTATAAAACACACTGTCAAAACACATTTTTAAGAGACAAGGTCTTTCATTGGTTGGTACCAGCTGGTACAGTTTTAAAGATTCCAAGGTTACCAGTTCAGAAACCTATATGTGATAGAAAGGGCTTTTGAAAACAGCTTAAGATCTGGTAACAACAACAGGCTGAATGTCATTCTCAAAAATAAACAGTAGTTTCAATTCAGTGAAGATGATAGTGTTGAGATGAAAATAATGCAGAGTTCCTGTCCAGTATTGCTTTCAGTTCAATACATGCAGTTCCACTTGATGATCTTAAAGTACCAAAGACAAAAACAAAGCTGAAATTGCATTTCAAATTTTCAAACAAATTATTAAAAAATTAACTTGCCTCATCTGTCAGCCAAAGCATTCCATAGCAAGTGCACAACATTGCTGTGTATAAAGATTATGTAAAACTACAAATGGACTGTGGAATGTACATCCTTAGTTTAACATTCAAAATACTGACCAAAAAATTATGAAACACTTCTAATTATCTGAATCTTTTTTGTATCCAAACATACCAAATTGAGGTCCTATTTCTGTCCAGTCACCTTCTGTTTGAGTTATAGACATGGGTTAAATCTCTTCTTCCATTACCTTGTCATGCTTGCTTTGATCTTTCATCCCTTTATCGCATTACCATGTAACATTGATCTTCCAACACTTTTTACCATTCTAGGAGATGGTCATGCATCAGGCATACCTTTCATTTATCACATCAATTCTTTTTCCTAGTTTCATATGTATTTGTGACAGCTTCCATTCACCTTTTTAATGAAATAATTCATTTATTACTAATTCTATTTTGTTTGCTTCTTCACTCTTTCTCCCCACATTCTTCTGGCTTAATTGGCCTCTTTTATTACCATTTACAAATATCATGGGTGTATATGCTGGTGAGGAGGAGATTTTTTTGCCAGTCTGCCAGACGCAAGGACGTATGGCTGATTTTAGTTTTCTTTAACTCTTCACTGGGAAAGCTACTCATGAGAAATCCCCATTACAGATGCCCATACTGAAGCAAGTTAGAAGGGATCTACTTGTTACATTTGCCTCTGGATTATTTTAAACAATTTTAAGTTTTACTTCCAAAGAAAACACTTCTCATCAGAAGATAGGCAGACTGTCTCCGATGCTTCTCCTCCCTTAGGTCTTATTCCTAAATCCTGCCCCCCAACTGCAGCTTTTTTTTAATTATGCTTTCAAAAACTCTTGTTTTTCTTCCAGTGTATTTTTGTTTCTAGTGTTTTCATACCTTTGTTTCTGCCCTTGTTTTCATTTGCTGTGTTACACTATATAAAAGAATATGTTGCCAGAGAAAAAGAAGGTAGATTCTGGAAAGTATCCTTTTTTCTTCTTGTTGTTTCGTTTTTGGGGGTTTTTTTGGTTTGGTTTTTTGGTTTTTTTTTGGTTTTTTTTGGTAGCTAGTCTTCCAATTATATGATATATGACTTAAATGTTCCGTATGATAAACCAGTATACTCCACATATGGCAGGAGTAGAGATGGTTTTCCCTAATGCTGATCAGGATCAGAGCAGAATTAGTCTAATTTAGTATAACCTCTAGTCCAACCTGGAACACAATACAAAGCTCCTGGATTGTGATACAATGCAAGGGGACCACCATGCTGGAGAACACTTCAGTCAAGACTTTCTCCAAAAAACATCTTTTGCCAGGGCATGGACAGGGACTGGCATCCAGCCAGGGAGGCTGTCTCTGTGCCAGGGAGACATTCCTTCACAAACCAGAAATCCTCAACAGTACAAGAAAGGCGATTTTAATTTCATTTTGCATCATTCGGACAGGACAGGACGAGAGGGAATGGCCTCAAGCTCTGCCAGGGTAGATTTAGGCTGGAGATTAGGAGGAGGTTTTTCACGCAGAGGGTCATTGGGCATTGGAATAGGCTGCCCAGGGAGGTGGTTGAGTCACCTTCCCTGGAGGTGTTTAAGGCACGGGTGGATGAGGTCTTGAGGGACTTGGTTTAGTGTTAGATAGGAATGGTTGGACTGGAAGATCCGATGGGTCCCTTCCAACCTGGTTGTTCTGTGATTCTGTGATTCAGTGACACAAAATAATACTAATGGACTAAGACCTAAGCTTTTGCTTTAAAAAATCACAGGACTAGTTTCTTCTTTGTTCCAAGTTTGAACTTTCCTTGATAGAAAAGGCATCACATGAGTAGTATTTCTTTTAAATTTTCTTTGGAAACAAAGTTTAACAGAAATTTATAAAATATAACATGCCCCAGAAACAACCAACCTGGATCCAGATTATGAAACTATTTTCTCCAGAAACAAAAACTGTGAATGATGAAAGATTAAACATGAAATTCCATTAAAATGTGTTTTACTCCTTATTTTGTCAAAATTTAAGACATCATATGAACACACTTTAAAACCATGAAAGGAATGCAATAGAGGACTAATTCTTTGCTTTCAAGGCTTACAATAGCAAGCAAGAATAAAAGGCCGTAATATAAAACAGCTAATAAATTGGGATGTGCCTGTTATTCTGTTTTGTATTCTCCTTTCTTCTCTGGGTATTAATACAGCTAGTAAGGAGATGGTCATAAACAAGTTGTCAAGCATAACTAAGCTATTGTTTCCAAATGTTTTAATAAACGTATAAATGCAAAATTGGATAATTTGTAGTAATAATAATTACGCCATATTTGTTTCCACAATTATCAGTACAGACTGGAATGCCATTCCTTGCATGGTGTGGGATGAAGTCATGCTCATACAATTAGGGGGCTCTATACAGGGGCCTGCTCGAAATTTTAAAAGGTATTTTCAAAATAAATTTTGAAATTAACAATTCAGCAAGAGAGAAGATTGACAGAACAACCTTTGCCCAGTGAAACACAAAGATGATATGATGAATCAAGGAACAAATCATCTATCTTCCACTCATGAACAAATAGAAAAGCAATTAAATAAACAGAGAGATAAAGAACAAAGGGCAGATTGGAGGTCATATCTCAACAGCTTGAATTCCACTTCAGTTCATGTATGAACTGAACTCTGGGCAACTCCTTATTTCCTGACTGGAAGCACCTATATCTCTCCACTGATTAGGCAGAGGAGCTTTGATGGAGTTCGGGCAACTCAAATACAGCCCAGGGAGTCTAGGAAAACATTCTGCACAGTGAAAATTTTTAGTTTTTCCCTCTGGGAGGCAGAATTACATAAGTGAGGTAATTTCAAAGATCATCATCACCACATCAATATGACAACATCACTAACTGCTTAACTGAAAATGCTGATATTGTGGAAGTAATTAATGTGTTTTAGATGCCTGTACAAAAGAATCACAATGCTAAGCTGTCAGCTTTCCACAGGTGACCACCAGTATGTCACAAAGCATGAAGGTTGAGCTTATTTTTACAGTATTAAAAGACAGTATTATGATACTAAATAAATATACCAATATATAGTATTAAATCTCATAAATCTTAGAGGGTAAATAAATATTTTCAAAAAAGTAGACCCAATGCACGTATGTTGCTTTTGATTTAGACATACAAATACACTATGTACATATGCTAGAGTTAATAGGAAAGCCATGCAACTCCCCCTTCATGGGTTATACAAGACATTGGCACAGCATAAGCATTTTATATGCCCTGCCATGCAAACATGACGTACTCACTAAAAAATTCCAACAGCAAATTAAGAACTACTTAGCATCATAAATGAATGATGAGTTCAGTCACATTTGCATACAGTTATCATTTAAATAAATAAGAAAAAAAACATATATATCCATAACTTGCAACTGAGAGAGCAGTACACAAATCCTATTGCCGTAACAGTGCATCTTAAGCCTTAATTGAAAACATTTTGGTTTTAATCTTTCCAGATAAACAAATAATAACTAAGTAAGTCACTTTGTATTAATACAGCATCTACCCCTGTCACTGCACGTCAAACTATGATCACCTTAATGGTATTCATTAGTAAATTGTGTGCCAGCTTTGCACTTTCATACAGATTGTTTCCTTACCAGATGCCAAGGTTTGTCCCATGCGTGGCTCACTGGTTACACAACCAATTTGATTACAGAGAGTAACAGTAAAGTTGTACATCCTGTAAGGTTTTAATCCTGTCACTACATAGGATTGCTCATGAGCCTCAGCTATATGCAAAACCTGCAAAGAAAATAGTCCAGAAGGTGACAATTGCTTAATAGAATTTTCATACCTATTAACTGATCACATGTAATGAATTGTATTATTCACTAATAAGAAACTTGTCTATGAATTTGCAGATTCCTTCATCTAGCTGAGGTAAAGCTTGCAAAGACCAGCTGAGGAAGTGGATTATTTTAGAAAATATAAACAAGCTAGGATTTAGGTGATAATGCTTCCCATCACACTGTTTTATGAGGTAATAAGCCAGTTCCAGAGTGGATAAATGAGGAAACAAAGTTATTGCCTCATAAAACTGTGCAGTAGTGTGGCCATCACTACAAACAGTGCAGCTACAATCTGAAAGATGAAGACAACACTATTAAGTGGTGAAATCTGACCACCACTGAATGAGTGACACTTTCAGCAGGCATTAGGAAGGAGGAAAATAACTACTACCTACAGACATTTGAATCTCCTTTACTTTAACATTATTTTAAATTATCAGAGAGAGAGGAACTGACTAAAGTGTTGTATTTTAGATAACTTCTTTATCAGGTATTTATTTAGATGAAAAATCTTGCAAACCTGTGACCAGAAGCAATTTACATTTATGTGTTTTTACAACAACCCCAGGAGTAATACTATCCCCACTTCATCAGCAAATAAACCAAAGCCCATCTGTAGTACCACTGGAAAGACAAAAATCAGCTCCAAAATGGGAAATATGATGTCCAAGCACCAGATCCATTCCCTCATTCTGGACACCTATCATGATTCTTTGCACACTCCTAAGCTTTTACCTTGCTACTCCTGCCATAGCATTTGTTTGCCGAACCCAGCATTTCAAAAATTACAACAATATTTTAAAGTCATGTATTTATAAAGTGGGGGTTGTGATATTTTAAGTCTCTCCACTTCTGAAATTTGTCCATTTTTCAGGAAGCCAGACAGGCACCTTTGTTAATGAAAATGCAGATTTCTAGAAAACAATATGGTTTAAAGTATACCAACAAATATAGCAATACAGAATGCAAAGCAGAAGGTAATTTAAATGTTGTTGCACAATCTCATCCCTCCTAATTATGAATTTCATCCACTACTGAAAACAAATCAGCTCAGGAATAGAACCTTACAGCATGAAAGTTGTGTATAACATTAAAGAGCACTCAAGACAAACTGATAGGTGGAAAGTTAGACCAGAGGATATACAGCAAATCAGGGAAATCATTCATCACATCAAGGAAGCCATGAGACTTTACCAATTTCATTATTATCTATTAAAAAACCTTAATGTAATTAACAGTTATACCTGGGAAAAAGGTGGCAAGAACCTTTGTTCTGTCATCAGATTGATGCTGTATCCTACCACTTCCCCTCTTGCGAAATTATCCTCTGTTTTTTCCCATGATACATTGAGGGAATATGGTGAAAGAGGGTATACTGATGGAGATGGCATGAACACTGGGGCTGAAATGAAATTATTAAAATACCATTCATAAAATAAGTATGCAATGCACGTAATCCAAGCTTTATTACTGTATCTGAAAACACTATTTCAGATAGTCTTGTCTTTTTCTTTTTAACCTTATTTTCATATCTAACAGGAATTGTCAGATTATTTTGATAGCACATAAGTACCTCACCCATCATTCTCCTATTTTCTGCTCTGTCCATTAATGCAGAATAAAACTCTGGCTATGCTTTCATAGAAATACTAATCAGCACTAAAGTCCTAGCCCCTGTAGCAGGTAGGATAGTACATACAAATGAAAAAGTCTTGAAGGAAAAACTTCATGCAACCTGGGAAAAAACTGATAAAAGCAAAAAGTGTTCAATACTTCAACATCTTAAAAGCAATTTTGTTTGCTAAGTCATTTTGAAATTAACATGTCTCTCACTTCTAACAAAACAGTTCCCCTGACTTCCATAGTAAATCTGTAAAAGGATTGTTTGCACTGCAGTTAAATCCCCACCTGATTACTCCGTAATAATAGGACAGCAACTCATAGCACTTCTGCTATGTACAAACAACCACACTAATGGACCTCTTCCCAAATGCAATTTAACACTTTCGTAACATATAGTATTTAAGAACACATAAGCACAAAGACCCATTTTGAAAGGGGAATTAGTTTAGTCTGCTGTTTTGCAGGAGCAAATAACTGAGCACATGATTTTCAAGTTGGCAGCAAACAAATGTGATATAATAGAAATGTTTAACTGCAAAACATAGTCTCTATCAGTTTAAAAAAAACCCCAGATTTCTAATGTAAGTATGGAAATAGATACCTGTTACTTTAAATAATATGTCAAGTGGAAGGGTCATAAGAGCCATTGTGAACTTCTTAAACTTTGTGGGGGAAATGGCCCATATTATAACACCTGGCAACCCTAAAAGCTTTTGAAAAATTTGAAGCACTATCCTCTTGAAAAGACAAGCCTCTTAAGTTCTTAAAAAAAAAAAAAATCACTTTCTAAACAATCAAAGCCTCAGTTTGGGAAAATTCATTAGATTCTCCTTTCAGAATATACATATCTTCTTGGACAACATTGCTGTTTCACGTCTACTGTTAATATATTTGAGACAAAACCAATGTTTTCTCCCTTTAAAGAACATATAAATAACAATTGAGAAAACAGTGGAGAATCCAAACACTGCTTGACTAATTTTGCAGATCTGTTGATTTGAAATTTTGGTTTAGCTGACAGAGATTGTTTTTGTCAACAAGCTGATTTTACGGCAAAAAAAATGTTTTGGCTTAACATGCTAAGCTGTGGGATAATCTGATCTATTTTAATTAGTTAAAAATGAGAATTTGTTCCTATTTGAAACATCACTAGACACATGCATTTTAATTGAGTTTCTTTGTTATCAAACAAATTCAAACCAATACCCACCAGCTTCTCCAGTTCGTCCTGATATCCAGTCTGAAGATATGCTACCTGCCATGTTTACTGCTAACACATAAAATTCATACTCTGTGAATGGTTTCAGGTCAGTGACTGTTGTACTGGTCTGTGGTGGAGCCAGAGCATTTTCATTAGGAGACTCAATAGCTGGTTGAGGATTGAGCCACCCACTGCTTTGGAAAACACGTATTTGGGGAGGAAGAACATTCATAGATGGGTTTAACTTTTTTCTCATGTAAAGTTCATATCTTATAATTATGCCTAGAGAACAAAGTAAGGCAGAAAAATCAGTACATTTAAATGACTTCTACAGTTCTACTAAAATTCCAAAGTTAATATATTTAAGAAGCTATCAATCAATAAACACCATAGAAAATACAGAACAAGAAGATTTCCTCATTCCTGCTATTTTCATCCAAATGCTCATTTTGGCACTCCCTGCATTAGTGTTTTTTACGTTCCATACCACTTCAGTATTCGAAAATGAACAGCTGGATCACAATATGTATTCTACTATCCTTACTGGAAGATGGCACTCCAAACTTCTGATCAAATGTTATTGGAAGTTACTTCAGGATTCTGATTTTTAAAGGAATATTTTATTTATAGTTTCTTTTAATTTTTTAACACGGTGTGTAGGGAATTTTTGAGTGTCATTTTAATGCTATACTTTTAGGCTATACTACTGGAAAGGAGATATATGTGTGTGTGTCTGTCTGTGTGCCTGTGTGAGAGAATTTTGCATTCACATAAACCTGTTATATTCACAGGTAGGTATCACCTCTTTGGAAAATAAATTAAAAGTTTCAATATTGTGGTATGAAGTGATACATAATCTAGGCTGGGTTTTGAAGTAGTTTAGCTGTAAGAATAAACTGTAATAAAGTCGACTGGAGATTTACCAAATGGAAAAAAGGAGAGACATAGCAATGCCAGGAGACAGTTAAATTACTATATAACATATGTATTTCGGGCTGTATTTAAGCCCAGAACTGGAAAGGTTGCTTGGGAGAAACAGCTCCTCTCTTTGTCTTTGGAAAGCCCAGGAAATCGGACCAGATGTCCAAAGAAACATGAAGTAATTGCTTAAATCTGCCTGCACAATTACATGGCTATGGATTAAACTACGAGGAGTACATACTGTAGAGTGAGGGACAAGTGTTAACATCAAATATCTACCTCTCTTGTAGGAACTGCCCCTCTAAATACATACAGACATTATTGTGTGGACATTTTCACTGTATAATCTAGTTATAGCTGGCAAATGAGCTGCCCAGAGGAGAAGGACCTGGGGGTGTTGGTTGACAGCTGACTGAATATGAGCCAGCAGTGTGTCCAGGTGGCCAAGAAGGCCAATGGCATCTTGCCTTGTATCAGAAAAGGCATGATCAGCAGGTCCAGGGAGGTTATTTTGTCCCTGTACTCAGCGCTGATGAGAATGCTCCTCAAATCCTGTGTTGAGTTCTGGGTCCCTCACCACAAGAAGGATGCTGAGGCTCTGGAGCATGTCCAGAGAAGAGCAAGAAACCCCAGTGAAGGGGCTGGAGAATAAGTCTTATGAGAAGTGGCTGAGGGAGCTGGGGTTGTTTAGCATGGAGAAAAGGAAGCTGAGGTTAGGGGAAGACTTTATTGCTCTCTACAACCACCTGAAAGGAGGTTGTAGAGAGGAAGGAGCTGGCCTCTTCTCCTAAGCGACAGGGGACAGGACAAGAGGGAATGGCCTCAAGTTCCACCAGGGGAGGTTCAGGCTGGACATCAGAAAAAAAAAAAAAAAATCATGGAAAGGGTCATTGGGCACTGGTAGAAGCTGCCCAGGGAGGTGGTTGAGTCACTTTCCCTAGAGGTATTTAAAAGATGGGTGGATGAGGAGCTGAGGGGCACGGTTTAGTGGCTGATAGGAATGGTTGGACTAGATCATCCTGTAGGTCTTCTCCAACCTAGTGATTCTGTGATTCTGTGAAAGCTGAGCTCCCCATACACAGATGTCTGTTTTGTGAACAGATCAAAATGCTTGGTTTTGCATGCACAAGTACTTATGCAGGTTCACAAAACTCCATTGTACATACATTAAAAGATAAAGTGTTTAACAACAAGATCTGTGGCATTCCAAAAGTATCCTACAACAGCTGTGTTCTCAGTTTCAAAAACCTAAAATATTATTACACAAGTTAAGAGCAGCAACTCTTGGCAATCACCTAATCCCTAACAAAGTTACACTGGTAATAGAATTAGTTACTATACATGACGGATGGTTTTAAACACAGACTTCTCTGTTAATTCTTAGAATTTTTTTTCCATAACTGTTTTCTGTTTATTTACTCTTTGTCAGGCAATATTGCCACATCTGTCTGAACTAGGTGATCTGGCAAATTAGGAAATAATTAATTTTACTTAAAGTGTTTAATTATGAATGTGATTTTTGCTGCAACAGATGCCACTAACGGCTAAATCCTTGACCCAACACATTCAGTTGACTCTAAAAGAACAAAACACACTCTAACAATTCATTCTCAGTTTGTGTCACATGGATAAGGATATTCTAACTAGATTTGAGAAAATACTAGGTTTCCTTTGCTAAATCTTTGACTTACAGATGTAAATACAATGTCCTACCATTTGGCTTCTCTGGTGGTGACCATTCCACAGCCAGTTCTGTAGAGCTGATGGTTTTTATCGTTGGTGGGTGTAGCCCTTCTGGAGGAGCTTGTGCAGTAATTACTGTTACTGGCTCACTCTTTAAGCAGCCCCCAGTAGTACAAGCTTGCACAGAAAAAACGTATTTTGTAAATGGAATGAGATTCCAAACAATTGCTGAAGTTTCTAAGCCTTCATACTGACCACAAGGCTGAAGATCAACCAGGCCAGTACATGTCAAAATGTATTTCTCTATGGGCCCAGAGTCATTGGAGAGGCTTGTCCAGTGAAGTAAAACAGAGCGGTGACTAACAGGAAAGACAGGATTTAAATGCAAGTTTCCTGTAGGCACCCCAGATTTTGTTCTGTATGTCACTGGGGCACTTCTAGTAAAACCATGAACATTGCTGGCTTGGACATAATAGGAATAGAAGGTGTATGGAGACAACATAGTATCGTTGAAGGTCTGAATACCTAGAACAAACAGGGAAAAGAAAATTGTATCAATCTAACAACTAAAAAAAAATTAGTTAATTTGCATACTTAAAATCATTCCAGCCCTAAACCAAGACATGAGATATTTATGTAAGATATTTTGCATGCTTTTCCTGAGATAATTATGAACATTGTAACTGCTCAATTTCTCTTTTTTTAACAAGGAAAAAAACCCTTCCCCCTTTCCCTTTACTGTCTTCCATTGCACACTGGAATCACTAGAAAAATAGTTTTTCAACTTATTTTTTCCTAGTTCCTGCTTTAATCCTGAACAAGATTAATACAGTTACCTTTCCATTCCTCCTTTGTTTGGAAATAACTATTTCAAATGTAAATCCGCATCAATATCAGTGGATCTGCTTAAAACAATAGCCCCAAACCTCTGTAAATTCTCACACCTTTGTTTTTGATTAATTTCATAGTGTAAGACCACATATTTCACTTTTCTGTGGTTTCACTTCCTCATTTCTAATATAGTGCTTAATAGTTCATTTCTAAAGCACATTACCTTGAAAAGTTAAATAGAAGTACAAATAATTATTAAAAAAACATACCCAAAGCCTATAATTACATTCCTCATCCCCTTCTTTCCATTACACGAGACAGATTTTTAGCACCTTTTAGCAGCCATGACCATGAATAGCTCCTAGGTAATACCATAGAAGCAGTTACACATCTTAGTCATTACAACGCAATATAAATTTACATATAACCATACAACTACATGTTGTTTTGCCTTAAGAAATAAGAAACATTGAGTAACATACTACATGCCAGAGCATTTCTAGCTATTTCTAAGTCCTTCCTCTATGTCTGTGCTAGCAAGTCAGCCTTGAGTACAACTTAAAGAGGAGGACCACGAAATTATTAGTATTGCTAGATATTCAACCCTTGACATTGTAGTACAAAAGCAATAGTGTCAGTCCAGTAATTGCTTACAGTGCTTCAGCTACCTATAGCAATCACAAACTTAACGCCGGAGTCCAGGAATAAAGTCATCTTCATGCCTTTCAAACCCTAGTAATTCAGAGGCAAGGCTGCAGAATGGTTCTGCCAGCAGCAGCAGCAATGGTTGTGACATACTGTGCACTAACAAAGAGCAGGCAAATGATGCACCAGATTTCAGACTTGGTTATGAGATTCAGGTGTTTCTTCTTCACTTTCAGGTTAGCATGCTGTCTGAAACTTGCAGTGCAAGTACTCAAGTGTACTCTAGAATTGTTGAGCCCTTTCTGAGTTGCATGGACATATTTGCCCTGGTTGAAATGCTTCTAGGCACAAGAATGGGCACTATAGCCATTTTGACAAGTGGTAGACAAAACTGTTGGACAGGCTGGCAAGAATCCTCAGATTAGGAGCGTGACAAGCAGTTGCTGTGAAGGACACCAGCAAGAAGGAGGTTGCCGTGTATCCAAATTCCAATTTTGTGTCCAGAGAAAAGAAAATCAGCAGGCTAGAAACTTGATAGAGCGGTCCTTTATGGAATGATAGGATCCCTATCCTGTGTACCTTTAACTCAGAAGAGTCACAAACGAAAACAAAAAAAAAAAAATGGAAACAACAAATAAAATAAAGAAAACAAAAACCCAGCTGCAGCAAGTACCACAAATCCTTCTGAGATGAAAAAACAGGAGTATTGTCTGAAATAGATTCTAGGACTCCTCCCCCTATAATCCAACCCTTCTCTAGAACCATATTCTGACCTGAAACCTGATCTAGAACTGACAAATGAGCTAGAACTCTAGAAACAAGTAGTCCTGAACCAACCAGCAAGCTAAACCATGATCCTTCTCGAGAACCAGCAAGTGAAACAGAATGTGAACTAAAGCAAACAAGTGAATTAGAACATGATCTAGAACCAAGTGAGATAAAATGTGACCTAGAACAGCCTCCCTACCAAACTGCCAACTCCAGAATTCATGTGTGCTCTTGAAACTACTACACAAACAACACACTACCTCTACAAATAACCAATCCTGAAACTCAGCCTCCGTAAGAGACCCAGACTCTGGATCAACCCAGATTCTAGGGCACCAAGCTCTAATGTCAACAGCAAGCACATTAGTTTCCACTACTCCTGTACAAGGATTGGAACAGATGGATCACCCAGAATGTTGATATTGTCTGCCAGAAGACTAACTAGCACCATATCAACATTGTGAGAAAGTTCAGTGTTGACGAACAATTGATGACCAGATGGCACCTTTATTTCAACAGGAATAAAGACTAGATAAAATTGGAGAAAACCAAAAGGTAGAAGGTTTTAGATTCCTCCGGTGAACAATCACATATTTAGCTACATAAATAAATAATTAGAAACAAGATAATTTGGGGTTGGAATTGTCAAGCAACTTGGCTTTTCTCATATTTTAGAGCAAGTATTTAATTTCATCCTCAAGACAGGGATTAATATCTCCTGAGCCTCTGTTTTCCCCGAGCAGTTAGGAAAACTAACTGCTTTCTGAGGGGCATGGTTTAGTGTTTGATAGGAATGGTTGGACTCGATGATCCGGTGGGTCTCTTCTAACCTGGTGATTCTATGATTCTGTGATTCTATGAAAACATTATTCTAACTGGGCAAGCTGCAATACTATCAGCCAGATCACCAGGCTGATTTAGAAGATTATTCTTAATTTTCCTTGCGAAGTACAGTGTTTCTATAAAACTCTCATTTAGCCATAAGTTAATGTTCATCCAGTTGCACCCTCAGGGTATTTTGTAAGCATTACATTCCACAGTATACAGTGAAAAAAGTAACATTATTAAAAGTTCTGACAGTATTAACAACGTATTCTTGATATTCAAACACCAGCAGCAGATGATTTCATGTCGTTAATTAAGGGGATTGCCAGAAAATGTCAAAAACATCTTTTGAAACCAAATCCGTGCTTTTATAAAATAATTTTTTGTTAAATAGAAATGTGTTGATGGCTCATAAATGCTAAACATATTCAGAATTACTCACTTTCTATAATGTAGATTTAGTCATAACATTCTCAACAATGTACTCAGTTTCAAGTACATTAGAGACTACAAATTATGACAACTTCATAGTTTTTCTTTTGAAATTAATTCATATTTTTACTAAAGTTAGGTTTTTATACCAAATTAAAGAATCGGAATATTTTCTACTAGGCCTCTAAACAATTTTGTAATATTTCTTTCTCTCCTTTGAATCACTTAATCCTCACATTTACACAGGTTCGCATACCATTGGTAATGGGAGGCACTGCAGACTGTCCAAATTCAGGGCACAAGCTACAGAATAATCAACTGTAACACAACAGCATGTATCAGAACACAAAAATGCTAGATGAGTTCCAAAGGTTCTGTCCTTGCACTGAATAATAGTCTTTTTTCTTCCTTCAGGGTATATTCCAATAATTGGACTCCACTTCTACAAAATATTAATGCTGCATTGGTATGAAACTGCAACAAGCTAGAGAAGCTACTGGGAAAGAAATCAAATCTTAGTGGTATTAAACCACACCTGTCATCTTGAAAAACACCTGTGTGCCATATATACATAAAACCAGTACCCAAAGCTATCTTCTTTTCTTTGATATGAGGATCAATAGTAGCACAAAATGGCCTTTCCAGCTGAATCCTTGAGGACTGCCTTCTGAGGATCCCTTTGCAAGCCTCAACATGAGAGAAGTGGTGCTGCTAAAGGCAAATCAGGAGCTACACTGATAGTTTAACAGAAGGTGCTAAAAGTTAGAGACCACAAAAAGCTTTCATAATCTGTTAACAGTTTAAAACCAAGAGGATGAAAAAAGCAAGTTTAAGCACATTACGGTCTATTCAATTCACTCTAGTTCTTTCTCTGGGACTTTGCCTCTTTTAGATTTTGGAGCCTGCGTATATTTGCAGGAAATGCTTTTAGTGAATCAATTAAAGATTTTCAGATTAAAAAGTAAAAACTTATCAGCAATTTTGGGTGACTCAGTCTGCAGACTTTAGACTGGACTACTCATTTCTTTCAAACAAAATTAATAACACTGAACAGTAACTCACTAAAGGAAAACAGAATAATGTATTCAAAATCAGAGTATGATAATGACAGAAATGTGAAATAATTATGAAAAATTGCACATATGTACACAAACAAAGACAAAATCTTTATGTCACCTTTCTACACATACTTACTATAAGGGTAGTAGTCCTCAGTTGTATAAATTTCAGCTTCATCCCTATACAGCTGGTAAGTAAGCCTGTTAGAATTTGGAGAGTCTGGGGAACTCCATGAAAGACTGATAACAGAGGAATTAAGAACTTCTCCTGTAGGAGGAGGTTGCTGGAATGGAGCTAAAACATAAACAAAATCAGATGATGCATAAAAGAATGTAATCAATAATCACACAAATTTAAATAAAAATGCAAAGAAATGTCTAAGTTTTCTCAAAGAAAAACCACAAAGTAAACATAGTCTCTCAGACAAGACACTAGTAGACTAAACTGTTCTACCCAAATTCTCTCCAACAAAGCTTTTTATCCAAGTACAGGAAACAAATTTACACATTTAAACAAATAACAAATAAACTTAATCTGCCATCTCTCCATCAAATTAAAGCAAGTACACCACAATTTTCCATTTTTTTAAAATATATAGGTCTTTAATTTACTTCAAGAACTCTATGAAACAGGAACATGTTTATCTGGTCACATTATTGAGGTCTAGAGTTAAATTATAATTATTTGTTTTTCAGGGGATTCATTCAATTTTAGCACAGGCTAGGCAAAATGTTCTGTAATAGAACAGAAATGGAAGGTCCAACTGTCTATAAATTTTACTGAAGTGTTACAATAACCCTACTTAATTAAATGACAAAAAAAATAAAAGGGACAAATTTAGAAGGTTATTTAGGCAATTCACTTCCATTTGTTTCCGATGAAATTTAAATGAATAAGAGCGAAGTGTCTAGCATTTGAAGAAATCAGTTTGAGAATCTTATTTACCAAAATACTACTCAGATATCACCTCCATTAACTTTGGAAAATGTGCTACTTAATTGCAGTAATATCAATAAAGAGAAAAACAAGCCTGAAGTTCACAAGCCAAAAGTCTCACATTCTTAGAAAAAGCAATCGAAGTCCCTCCTGTGTCTCTTTTGTAACTCAGCTCATGGTCCTTTCTAATATAATGGCTCCTACTCAGAACTTAAACATTATATGCATAGACAGACATACAGAGATGTACACGTGCAAATACATACGTAGTTTTACAGTTGGACTCTGTCTTAAAGGTCTTTTCCAATATAAATAATTCTATGATTCTATACTAATATTATCATAAGTCCCTGTCCTGCTATGAGATCTCCAGCCAGCTTGTTAGACTAAGGAAAGCACTGGTCTCTGACCTTCAGTCATTAGCACAGAATAAGACTGGTTTTGGCAGATAGTAATTGCTATAGCTTGATTTCAAGGCAGATTGTGCCATACCCTTCCCTCTTCACCAAGGGAGGGAAAACCAAGGGAGTGTAGATCTAGAGGAAAGCATTTTGCTTCAGGAATGAGGATAGTCGAGGGCAGTACAGAAATCAGTACAGAGGGCAAGCTACCAGGAGCTGGATCCAGAACCACTCAAGAAGATTTTCTGATTTACATTAGGAGTTACAGGAAAATGTCAACATAAAAAACATAGGGCTTTCCACTATTTTTTTCTGCTTCTGATTACGAACGATTGTTTTCACTATGTGGATATTTGCTGAATGTACACAATTTGCCAAAAGTTATTTATCCAAATCTGTTCATCGAAGCAAACAGAAGAAAAGAAGCAAAAAAAGAAGCTGCAGGCAAAAAAAAAGGGCATGAGAACCTCAAAACATACAAGTGATAGATGTAGAGACTCACCCAACTTCAGTAGGTAACATTACACCTCAGCTTTTAATACAAATCGAAAGTGGGAGTTGCAGCTCTTTATTGAGAGTAAGATACTGAAAATCCCTGCTGCTACTGCAGCCTCAAAGCTAAGAAATAGCAGAAAATATTTCTAGAGTTTGTTGGATTGAAAAGAACACAATCATAATCTCCCATTAGAAAACAGTAGTTGTTTTGCTGCCCATATAGAGATTTTGAGGTCAACTCAGTTAGGATGCAAATGTACATTAAAGTGTCTAAAGGAGTAAAGTTTAAGTACCAAAGGCAATACATACTCCTAAATACCTTTGACATTTCTGGAAGTTTCTGCCTAGGTAATGCACGCTAACATAACCTGAGCAATCACATAAGTTTACCAGCATTACCTTCATTCTCAGTTTCACACCATTGCATGTTGTTCCCACATTTGCTGGTTCCCACATACGCAAAGTACTGTATTTCAGGTTTTTCATGGAGCACTTGAGATATTTTGTGGCAGAAAAATTCAAAATAGGTCTTTTCCTTACATAATGCTAGTTGGACAGTGGCAGCAACTTAAGTTTGCTTGCCTTGGCAAAGACATGAACAATAATGATATGTGTCAACAAAATACTGCATTGCAATGAAAATAACTATAAATACCAAACTAGGTAAAGCTCTCTCTTCTGTGCAACAAGTTAAAATATTTTAGTATGAATAACCAAAAGATTGCAATTGTTATATCATTTATGTCCAGAAGAGGACTCCGCTTGTCATTTAGAATACTGCCTGATGCACATTTCTAACTTTTTATCTATGTCATATTATTATATATTTTATAGTTGAATTGCTATTGACCTTTATCCAATGTATATCCCAACATAAATAACTAGGTTGTTTTATGTTTGTAAAGCACTTTGAAGATGAACAGCACCATAAAAATGCCATGTATTACCATAATACATGCAGTTGAAATATCCTATATTTTTTAAAGAAACAAACCAATCAACAATCTGTACAATGACTAGAAACTACAACTTCAGCAGAAGAGTATGAGTTAAAATAAAACTGTATCTAAACACATACAAACTTTGAAGAAACAAAATCACCTTTGGAAACAAATCAGTCTCTTTCATCTATAGCACTTCGAGCACTTTGCATTCTGTGATGCATGTTAGTCGAAATTTTAACCAATTTACCATTAAATACAAACTGGCACCAAAGTGAGGACTCTCTGTCCTTGTAAATGAACTCCTTGCGTGTGTACATCTCTGCTTGCAAATCTACAGTGTACATGTATCACAATGCTGAATGCCATATAAACGCCTATGCAGAATACACACTGAAATATTTTATTGAAGGAGGATTCAGAAACACACTCCAGAGATTACATGGGAATGTCTCACCCTGTTGTAGCATTACATGTGGCTACCTGAGTTAACTTGCACAGTAGGTCCACTATGGCCATTATTAATTATGCCTGCTGACAGAAATGACCAATAAGCATCTGCAGAGTATGTCATTCACTGGTTAAATGTCTTCCAAGACTGAGTTGTTAACTATGTACAGCAGTAAGCTGTGTCATAAAAAATGTAACACACCTTTTTCAGAATTGGTTGAGGTACTACCCACAGTTTAGTGTTGTATGGTTTGATGTCTTCGGAGCCCAGTTCTGACTACTGAACTGAAGGCAACTTAAACATTCAATTTTCTTATACATATCTTTTTCCTCTTCTTCAAAATCCCTGCCATCTCACTGAATATGCACTTGTGAGCAAACCTCAATGCTTAATTTTGACTATTTATGACACAAACAAAGGTTAAAACTGTGCTACCTCTTTGTACCTAGACTCGTTGCAAGGGCAGAAGTTACATTGCAATACGTCTCATTACAATTTATGATCTGACTATCAAAATAGCATTCATAAAATCATAGAATCATAGAATTGCTAGGTTGGAAAAGACCCACTGGATCTTCGAATCCAACCATTCCCATCAATCACTAAACCATGTCCCTCAGCTCCTCATCCACCCATCCTTTCAACACCTCCAGGGAAGGTGACTCAGCCAGCTCCCTGGGCAACCTCTGCTAGTGCCCAATGATCCTTTCTGTGGAAAATTTTTTCCTGATATCCATGACTGCTTCCCTGGGGAATGACATGGCAGAGGACCTTGTCCAAGGCCACCCAGGATGGTGTGCATGCAGCGTGGGACCCACTCATAGATTCACCCCACCTCATAGATACAAATTTATGATGCTCTGTTACACCACATCATATATTTTCCCAAATTGAAAGAAAAAGCCCCAGGAGGACAAAGGCAATTTTCAACTGCACCGCTGAGAAGATTTTGATTTCACAATTAGCGGGTCTTCAACAGACCTTCTGTTCTTCAGACCTTCTGAACACAGGCCTCTTATCTTCTGTCAATGGCATGAAAGATGGCTAAACTCTGAATTGTACAAATATTATTGCATTCATGTGGTTAAAAAGTGAACTCTCCATTAATCACTACAATGAACATAGTAGGAAATGCAAGGAAACTATGGGCCATTACTTCCCCCCACTTAGACTGTAAGCACAAGCCATGTGCATGACTTAGAGCATTCGGTACATCTCTCTAGAAAATGCTCCTAAGCAACTCACAGTGCAAATTGCCCAAACTTCAGGGAGTAGAAACACGGAGGAGCAGGGGGGAAGTCAAACCCACTTTTAGTACTGCTGACCTAATTTAATACTCACTAAATCAATAAAAAAAACATTAATTTGAAAGACATGCTTTTAAGCCCTAACATTCACTTACTTTTACTGCAGCCAAATAGATTGTGGACATCCAAATTACTAGCATCAGGAACACAGTTGTCACATTTCAAGCCAGTTACAAATTGTTTACAAACACACTGTCCAGTAACAAGATGACAAGTCCCACTAATGGCTCCTGCAGGATGACAATTACAGTGCTGACATCTATAAACAAAAACAAGTCAAGGAAGAGATCAAAACACATTAACATTTCAGTTAAGCGCAGTGGGGTTTTGTTTAAAAGATTCTTGGGTAACATAATTAAAAAATCATAAACAGTTCAGTAGTTTGAGTCACAGCAGAAAAATCTATTAGCCTGACAAAAAAAAACAACTTCCAAAAAAGGTGCCTATTATAAAAATAAACATTAACGTTTCAATTTCAGAATAATGTTCTAATTGAGATAAAAACTGCTTAAAATTAAAGAGTTTTTATATATATTGATCCATACAGAAAAAAGATAATAACATTTGGTAATAACCACATTACGTATTTAGTCCTGCAACACTTACTCCCAACATCTTTCTGGCAGAGCTGTAGAGTTCAGTGATACATGTGTAACCAGCTTCATAAGCTTCCCGATAAAATATGCAAACCCAACTCAGACAGAACTAGGCTTTTGTTGAAAATAAATCAATTAATAATTTCTTGTCCACAAAAGCAACTTGAAGTTGGAAAAAAAATAGCATGCTGTGAATAAAGGAGAATGAATGTAGACAAATGTGGAAGAAAAAAACCCTCAGCTTAAAACAGTGAAAAGAAACAAAATAGTAGAAATATTAAGATTATAACAGAAAACACATTTTCTTTGCAGCCTGATAGACAAAATAGAAATAACCAAAAAGAAAACTGAATTAAATGTGTAAATTACATTATTTTTTAATTTTATTTTTAATTAACAAAGAACAAAAAACCTAAAAACATTGGTATCACACAAATTCCACATTTCAGTTCTGTAAATCTTTCTGGCATCTGTAGCATGCTTTTACAATATATTTATGGTTTGGGTTTTCCATGTGAAACTCTCACAATCGACTTGTTTTTCACTTGATATACTGGTTCCCCACCGACATTCATTTATAGCAGGGATACTGTTGTCAGATTATGCAAATATTCAAAGACTCAGAACATCTCAGAAGTTAAGCAATGCAGTTTTTTCCTTACTGCAAGTACTGTTACGCTACCCATTGCAATACAGGTTGCCATTATTAGTCATAATGAGAAGCCAACAATGGCAAATAAAACTTTGTCCTTTGGATTCTAATTTCACTATATTTCACTGCAGACTGGAATAATTTTGGGGAAAAAAACCAAACAAAAAAAAAAACCAAACAAAAAAACATGAACTGGGAGAAATGTGGAACTGCAGAGCATCCAAAATGTACTAGGAAGCCTGCAATTCACTCTCCTTGCCCTGAACCAGAAAAGTATATGAACCTAGAGGACATTTCAGGTCCCAAGATAGTGAAGTAACAAAAACGCCTTGGAGAATTCTAAGGGAGAGGCAGTCAAACCATGTCTTCTTTGCTCTCCTAACCCTAAGACTATACGAGGGTTGTTGATTTATATTAGGCTTATATTTCCTTGGTCAGTTTCACCAGAGTTGAGGAAATAGCTGGCAATGCCTTTACACTAGTTGAATTACCATATTTCTAGCCATCACCTTGGTCTGACTCTTTCTGTCCATGTGAAGACAGAAATAAAAGTGAGTTCAGTTATGTTTTAGGTGTTGGCTTTTTAAAGCAACAGAGAGAGGAGGAGAGGGTGGAAACTGTTTTCACATTAGGACACTAAAATTCAGGTCAATAATCAGTGAAATTGACGTTAAATGTGACAGATTTTTTTAAACAAGTTTAAGAAAACTCTTCACATACATTTTCTGCCCATCACAGAGCTCTCTCTGTTAGAGTTCCTTCACTCCACAGGAGCTTGTGCTGTGTGATCTCCTGGGTAATCATTCAACACCCTTAAAAAGGTTGATAAAAGCTAAGTCTGCAAAATAAGCTGCAAATTTGTTTTATGGACTAATATCCTTTTGGGAATAAATAAAATACATTTTCTCTTGGAAACCATTTTACTGTAGCCTGCTCTCTTTTATAGTCAAGAGAAAAGGGCAATCTTTTCAGTCTGTATTAAGTCTTTTCATCTGTAGACAGTGAATCCAAATCTCCCTTCAAACAGAGGTTTTGTTTAGATCATTTAAATGTCGTGAGTGAAAAAAATGGTTTAGTTAGAGAAAAAAACAAAGACAGAATTATTTGTTCAGTAAGACAGGACTTCATTATTTCATAATTTCATTACATGGTGCTATTTTTTACACATTTAGTTGAGGGTGTTAGCAAAAGCGTCTCAATAGATAAACAGTAAAAGACAAGCTTCTTACTGCTTCTGTATATTACTGCGTTTCTTAGGAATAAGGGTCCCCTGAGTATTCCACTTTTCATTGTCACTTGCACATGAGAATCAAATTCAAATCAAATTATATATACAGTCATAGTAATAGTTTTAAATGCCTGTCAGGGTGGGGCTGTTTCTTTCTGCTTGTTGCATTTTCTTCTAGGGCAAATATAGGCTCCCTAACTCCACCCATACCTAGGCTCCAGGTCTTGCAAACAGCAGCATACATATCATCACTTTCTGTTCCACAGGATTATACATCGTATTTGTTTAACCACATGCATCATTTCCTAAACTTCAGAACACTAGAATTGCTTTGTTGTTACGTATAGTTCATGCTTTTCAGTCAGGATTAAGGATTTTTTTTTTAAATAACTGATTCTTTGAAACTTTTCATGTAAGAAATATTTTCAGCATTCTTGTGAAAAGATACTCTCATTCACCTCAAGATACTCTGAGTAAAATATATTTGAGTTTTATTAAAACCGAATTATATATAATCAAGGAAAACAGTCTTAAAACATGGAAGGAAAAATGTCAGGCCAAGATGAATTGCGATATTGATTTTGTGAGGATAAATGGTTTTTGTAATATTAATATAGAGAAACCTTTATTACATTGACTCTCTAGGTGCAGTTAGAGCCTCTCCAGCAATCTGTTTAAAATCTTCATTTTTCATCCTTATGGGAAAAGCTCACTTGCTAAATGGATTTCATAAACAGTAATCTGTCAAGATATATATATAGATAAACAATTTGTGATGTTCATTGACCAGTTCATTATAGTAAACAATACAGAAGTAAAGCATTTCAAATGTGTACCAATGGCCACAACCATTACAGATGGTTCAGACCACTGCATAAATCCAGTATCTCTAATTCTTCAATTGCTGAGGAAATTTTTCTGCTTTATAAGCTGAAATGCATTAAAAAAGTGGGGGAGAGTTGCTGTTTTGTCTCAAAAACATCACAAAACAAATCAACTAAAATACACGTTCCTCTGAGAGGATTTTAAACCCTCACAATCTCTGTTTGTGACAACTTTTGTGCCTTTTCTGTTATTGTGCCAAGATGGATACATCCTTGCTATTGCAGAAGGTCATTCTGTAACCAGAGAGTCCTTAAGACACTTGGAACAAGGATAATCTGAATGACTTTGCATCTTCACAAATTTAAAAAAAAAAGCATATTACTCTTTTAATGAGTGTATTAAAAGCTAAAGAAATGAATTAAAATAGATATACAAAGATGTGGATTATCATTTTCAGTGGATAAACATTCCTGCCTTAGGAACAGAGGTACATCACCCAACAAGGTGATAACCAAAAGGAAGCCAAGCATACGCAACACAAGTTAATCACATCAATATACTACAGAGCAGTCTTCAATGCTGTCATGAGGATTAAGTAGCACTAAGGCATTAAAGCCAATTCTGATAAGAATTCCAGAACTCTAAAAACCTTCTATCTTTACAACAAGATCTGGATCTAGATAATTCTAGATATTTCCACATTTTGAATGTCACAAGACAGTTCAAACTCCAGGCAATCAAAGTATCTAGTTCAGGAAAGATCCTGTTTAATCCAGGCACAAACCTCTCAGTCATCATCTCCTAAAACTGAGGGGAAAAAAGAAGTCTGTTTCATGTAAGTGAAAAAAAAACCAACAAACCATTAATAGTGAGGAAAATATATCTAAAATGGAACTTTAATACTACATAGATTTTATTCCTTACCATTAGAAATGACAGGAAGTGCAAATAGGAAGTCCTAATTTTTATAGATTGCTTTATGGCCATTAGCAGATGCCTCTGTGACCCACAACATTAAAAATAATTTTAAAACTCTCCTAATGAATGACAGTGACATAAAAGCTCAAGTGAAAATCTGCAGAATAATGTCAAATATATGCAAGATGACACTGATAACTGCCTAAAAGCATGTGTACTCCACACCAGCTGGAGGAAGGGAACACAGAGAGGGGAATATTGTGCAATAATTGCTTCCGCCCATGTTATTTATTTTAAAGAAAAAGATACTAACTATAACATAACAATTTAACTCCATCAGTCTGCATGAAAATGATAGCATTAGAGCTGAGGAATCTTTCTAGACAATATTTAGAAGGAAATTGAGATTGTGGGGATTAAGCGGGAGAGATGATCTTGTAAAAGAAAGACAGAGCAATGGCTGGAATAACAATGCACTACCGATAGATATATCTTTCCCCTTACATTCCAGGGAATACAGCCATATAATTTCAGTGTAACTAGGGGCCCCAGGCTACATTAGATAAACAATTTACCCTGTGGCACATGACTAAGTGCTGAAAAAGACAACACTGCTTCAGAAAAGCAGATTTTCAAGAAGAAAGGTGTTGTGTGCTGCTGCTGTTAAAAATAATTTGGAAAGATGGGATATCTAATTTTTTTTTTTCCATTAAAATGTCTTCCTGAAATCTTTAAAAGGATGCACTGGTTATAAGAATGGCGCATTACCTGCATTATAATAGTTAATGATTAACACCTCAGAAACCAACAAATCTTGCTGAAGATGCAGTGGAAATGTAGAGAAACAATTACCAAATAGTTATAACAATTAATGGCACTAATTATATTTAAGCTTTTGTGTTGTTCCTACTTAAGCCTATGGCAGAACTTCTATTTCCTTCAGTCTATGGGAGCACAGAGGGTTGTATAATGTACTATACGTAAATCAGAGTGCACACATTAATTCAAAGGAGGATTAATGTAAATAGAGTACATCTTTTCATTGTCGCTGAGACCTTTTACTATGAGAAAAACGCAATGAGGAGGTTATATGTGATCTGTAAAAATGAAACACTCACCTCCCTGTGACAGAGTCAAATCCAAAATAAAGTTCTTTGCAATGTTCACATGTCTGTCCTGTTACAGAGGCATCTTGGCAAATACATTGGCCAGTTAGTTTATCACAGATCTGACTCACTGAACCAGTTATGTGGCACATGCATGGCAGACAGCCAGTGACACTGGATGGAGAAAAATAAAAACCTGGGAAAAAAGGGGGGTTGAGAACAGACAATATACAAAAAATTACCACATTATTATTATTGTTATCATTATTACCTTGTATACAATCAAACTTAGATAACACACACACCAACTCAACTAAAGCAATATAGTTTTCTTGCAGAGCTGAGCTTCTCAATCTTCTCACTGGCACTTTGTAAAGCTATTATTCATCCTCCAGTTGCTAACTCAAATTTATTTATTTTTTTATTTTCTCTCTAGACTTTAGTTTAGACAGAGTAAATGCAAAATAGAGGGAGTAGCATAATGTGTCTGTGGGGAAAGTAAAGACCCAAGGACATAAGAGTTACTAATGAATGTACCACAAGCAGCAGGAACATAAAAAATAATGTACAAGAACAGATATTTGTCTGTTCTAGTCCAGAATCTCATCTCTGATAACAGCCAGTTGCAAAACACAAGGAATGCATGTATTTTCTTAAGAGAGTCTCTTAATATTTTTCAGCCGGTGGTTGCCTTACTCCTTGAAACATGAAGATATTTCTTAGGAAAATGTGCATTTAATTAGCATTCCAGGGTCTAGGTAATATTTATATTTTACTCTTCCTCAACACATAGCTTGTATCTCGTGCAAATATTTTTACAGAAACTAATAATCTGATGAAAAAAGGTACTCATCTGCTATTAAAATCTCTTCATATTTTTGTCCCTGTATTATTTCCAGTATTAAACTGGAACATTCACTTCACTTTCCAGTGTACTTCATATGCCTCCAATCTTTTATCCTATTGGCCTAAAAAGCAATCCTTACCTACGCAAGTCTCTAACCCATTACTGATAAATACAGTTTGAGTTTACACACCTCTAATCTGGTCATTGAAGAATTTACCTATTATTCACCTATTATTATGGAATACCTGTAAGAAATACAATTACATAATTTCCAAAATTATTTTCTATTTTTACCTGATTACTAACAGACATTTTACTGCGGTGTTCACACAAATTGTTTTGCTTTTTTTTCCCCATTGGAGTAGTACATTCAATTAAAAATGTAGCAAAGCGTATGAGTTCTGCAAATGATGGTGAGACAGTATTAATTGGCACTTGTTAACTGCAAGTACCTATCTTAGACAATCAGTCCTTAGACAGGGCCACTGACATGAGTTTCTGCCTCGGTCAGCTGGTCACTATTAACTATTATTGCACAACTTCAATAGAATAATTTCAGTTGTTACTCAGACACACAATATTTCCACAGGCATCTCAGACAACTTCCGTCTCTAGCCAGTTCAATCAGTTTCTTCATAGTCACATTCTCAGTTATCCAATCTTTTTGTTGTCCAACAACTTTCTGATGTCCTGCTTTATAATAAAGAGCCCAAAATTGTATTTTAACGTGTCATATCACCTAAGGCCTTATTATTTATTTTGTCTTACAGGAGATAGCTTTATATATACACCCCTAGGGTGGTATTCTCTGCCTTCACAGCAGAGTTGCACTGTGAGCTCATATCCAAATAGCAGAGGAACTAAATAAATTGAAAACATTAGAATTTTACTGCTCAGATCTTTGTTCAAGTTTAGCCTCTGGTCCTCAGTGAGATAAATCTCAAGTGGACAGTGAAGTGATATCAGTCTCCAGTTAAGATACATTCGCATCATAAAAAAACATGCTGTTGGCACTTTATTCCAGAGAGGCCCCAAACTGAGCCACCACAGAGACTGAATAGCTTCAAGTTATTAGTGAGGCAGCGTGCATTATATTATCTCATCCTGCAGTTGCCTGTGCAATACAGTGCCTATCCCGTGCATAAATAGAGGAGACCATTTCCTAGCAATGTTACTCTTGAGCACAATGAATGACTCCCCTCAAAGAATGTAAGAGAAAGATAGGAAATAAGTTTAAGCCTGGACTCCTGCAGAAGGTCAAAGCATGTCTTCAGGACCCAGTTTAAAGTTGCAGTAAATGATAAGTGCTCAGGCTAAAACAGATCCTTGTCCATCTGAAATTCTGCATGAAACTGATGTCTCACAAAATATTCTTGTGGGTAAACAAGCATATCTCTAAAAATTCATTTTAGCTGAGTAGGAAGGATCACGACAGCATATATTGGTTTTGTCACAGCAGTGAAATTCATAATTATAAAAAGTTATACTTAAACATAAAACATCCTGGCTCTCCTAATGTCATAGCCTGTAAACCACTGTACAGAAGTGAAGGATTCAGTATGATTTTTTTACAATGATCTTTTAGAAATGTTCAAAAAGCTTAACTAAGTTCTGTATACTACCACAGCAGGGTTTTTTCCAGAAGTAGCAAGTAATATTACAATTTCTTTACAAGCAAAAGTGAGGGATAGGAAAATGGGAGAAAGTCCTCCCTCATCTAATTTATAAGAAAATTGACACAATTAAACATAGACAAAAAGAGAAGAGACACCAGATGACAAATTCATAGTGTTTGTTATAAACATTATTATTATTATTTATTCCCACCACCTAGAATTTGGCAGGAAAGAGTAAGAAACAACTTAATGCAAGCTTAATTTACAGCAAGGTTAGAAGGGCTCATAAAAGTTGCTTTATGAAGGATCCACTATTGTATAATAGAGCCAATTTCCAATTTTAAGACAGCCACTGCAAATCTCTACAAGATCTATGTATATAACTAGTATTAAGCTTACTCTTTTTCAGATTTTTTTCCAATTCAACCATAACTGATCACATTTGTCAATCAAACATACTCTTCAAAAGGAAGAATGAAAGTCATAGCAAAGTATTCAGCTCCCTTTTTAAATCACACTCTTACATTTTCTTCCCCTATATAGCTTACGGAAAAGGAACACTCGGATATTTCCTTTTACATGCTTACTAACTACAGCAGTAATGCTCATTTCTTAAGCACAGTCTGTTTTTCAAAATGCACAATTAACACTGGCAATGCTGTCACAACATAGTTCATATTTTTCTGGCCAGAAGAGAGATAGTATGTACATAAAATATCAGTACTGGCACCGGGCCCCCATCCTACATGCTGTTTTACATATTTCAGTATTCTGATCCGTGTTGAACAGTGTGACAAATTTTATCAAAGCATACAGAAGATGTGATAATATGGGATGCTATTTTAAATACTACTAACTATAACAGACTTATAATTGCACGTAATAATAATGATTTAAAAAAAAAAAAGGAAAAAAAAAAAAAAAAAAAAAGACATGACCTGTATTCCACTAGGGAAACTCAGACTACATAGTTGAAATGTCCCAACAGCCTAAGAAGTCCTCAATATGATTTCAGGCCTGCAAGTTTTAACTAGTTCCTTGTGTGTATTTTAATTAGGCTGTGTTGGCTAAATATATATTTGGAGTATGTTTTCTTACCTTTGTCCCAAGGCAAAGCTATAGGACATCTTTGGAGTACTTGAAACCAATTAAAGCCTTCAACAATTATACAAAGTATCAGTATTACTGGCAGGTTATAGTCACCCCTGTTTTCTATAAAACTCTCCTTTGGAACATACTAACAAAGAATATTTATACAAAAGCTGTATTAAATATTAAACACCTAAATGAGCTCACACCAGGATCAACACTAAAATGTCAGTGAAAACACTGCAGCACTATGTTACACTAGGAACAATACAATGCTTTTACAATGACAAGGATTTACACTTTCACCTGCAGAAGAGAGCTCAATATTCAGCACATGCATGCTTATACTTATCACTTAGAAAACTTAAAAATAATTCTTGCAGCAAAATTTTTTTTAATTTTTTGGGTTTTGTTTTTTTAAACAGTAACTACAGTGTAAGTATTCCCTCAAGCGGCACGTAAGATTTTCTACAAACCAGTTTGTTCATACTATCAATTAAATCTTTTTAAACCATTTAGTTCAGCATAAACCCTGGCCTTTCTTTTTCAAGGACAAGGGCGGTCACTGACTCAGGAAGCCTTGACATCACTCCTCTGCCGATCTCTGATTAAGTGGCTGCTATAGAGGGTTAGCAGGTCAAATAGCACTGGAGGAGGAACTAAGAAAAACAGAATGTAGCCTTATTTATTAGTATATGTACCTAAAATAATTTAAATGAAAGTATTTTTAAAAATACTTAATGGAGGTTAAGCAGTTTTTTTAACCTCTGTTCAAATTATTGAATGGCATATTAAAACCAATGGAGCTATAATGTACTTTTTAATGTGACCTGCTACTTTAATAGATTGCATATATATTTAATTTGAACTAAATCTAAATCTATCTGTTTAACAGTATTACTAAGAGTAGGTTAATATTACCTATAGTTTCACTTTACACGCCTACTTTTTAAAAATCAAAACAATAAAGTAGAACTACAGGGTTTCCTACTTATAACCATTTAAACTGTGTTTACAGTAATATGGTACAAAACCTTGAACTGATACATAGCAACTGCAGTATCACCTGCTAGTAGGACTGAACTGTACAAGCAGTCCTTGTGAAAGCCAGCACATCCCCAGCACAGCAAGGCAGGTGAATGCTTTTTAAGTGACATGTTTGCCAGCCTCATCAAAGTTTAAGCAACCATCTCTATACTTCCCTCCATGCTCAGCTTTATGCATGAAGTGCCCTTCCTGAAAAGCTTGCACTCTGCCTACCAAATACACATTTCGCATTAGGAGGACAGCTGCTGTTCATCAGACTATGCTAGTTAACCTCTTAACTCATGACGACGCGTATCTTTTTCTTAGTATCTAGAAGAACGAGGCCTAACCTTATGAAACTGCAGTAATTAGACCATTCAACCTCCAGCAAGAGAATAAATATTTGATGGAGATCAGTATGTAACCATCTCCTTCTCACTCACACAGTTAGGAGGAAATGGAAAAATAATTAATAACGTAAGTCAGACACATCAGACATGAAGCTGTCTAAACGCATTTCTAAAAACTGCAGGAGCTATGATGATATCCAGCAAAGCACAACTTAGTACCTCAAACAGATTGTCTTCCAGTTTCCTTACCTGGTTTACACTCATTACACCTTCTCCCCTGACGCTGAGGCAAACAGATACACTGTCCAGAAACACGGTCACAACTTGTTCCTGCCAATGTGCCTGTAGCATCACAGTCACAATGCTGACAGCCGAGGAGGTTGCTTATGCTGAGGTTGTACATATGAAGCATGCACTGGTTACACTGAAGGCCCGTTACACCAGGTTTGCAAGTACACTGTCCTGTTGAACTGTTGCAAAGCAGAGAGCCATTTACTGTACCTGCCTTATCACAGTTACATGGCCAACAAGCAAAGGAATTATTTTCGTATACTTTGTGGTAACCATCTAAGCATTCGTCGCACTGTCTTCCTCCAACGTTTGGTCTGCATGTGCATTGTCCTGTCTTTGCATCGCACACACTTCCAGAAACTGACCCTGCAACATTACATTCACAAGCCTTACAACCAGTTACATCCAGTCCATAAAAGTCATCCATGCAGGTGTCACAGTGAAGCCCTTTCACTTGTTCCTTACAATTGCACTGCCCAGAGAGAGGGTTGCAGAACTGGTTCACTGAGCCATGGCTGTTGCACCAACAAGGCTCACATCCATCTTCATTAGAATATCTGAGAGTTTTAAATCCAAAATTGCAACTATCACACCTAAGACCTGAAAGAGAAAAGGCATTAATAAAAAAAAAAACAAAACCCTGAAAAGATGTTCAATATTAATGAAGAAAATGGAATAAAAACAGAGCAGTTAAAAAAAAAGAGAGAGAGAGAGAGAGAGGGGAAAGGATTGATATTATTCATCAGAATAATTAACAGAAATGAAAGAGCTGCACAAATCAATTGAATAACAGCGGCATTCCAAAAATTTGTTTACTTTTCCAGTTTGTTTCAGAAGTGATGAATTTCTGCTGGCTTCTCAATATAATTCAAGATACTTCTGCAAGAGATTCTTCATAACATTTCTAAAACAAACCAGAATTAATCTGCCCCAGGAGAGCACCTGTTGCACAATCAATGCTTATATGAACTCTTCACTCTGCATCACAGAAATATGATATACAGGGAATTGCACGGGGTTCTCAATCTGTTCTGATAATAGATTTATAAATTACTTTTAAAGCATTAAATAAATGTAGTACAACACAAGTAGACTAATTATAATGAAGGATTTACTTCACACTGTCCTTCAGTTTTAACATTGATTCCATTTATATCAGTGTTTATTGTTAGCCCTTACTGAAAGAAAAAATATTTTCCAGAACTGCGAATGAAACATTTTTATCTAAACATACGATTTAGTTAAGTCCTACAGTATATTAAAGTCTAAACTGTTTTCTCCATGCTTCATCCTGTGGTTTTATTAGTTGTGTTTTCAAAGACTGCTCACTTTATCCCTGCCCCATGGGACAGCATTTGTATTTTAGTTTATAAAATGTACATTACAAGAAAGCAAAATAGATTATTATATGAAAAATGCAAATTCACATTTATGCATTTTCCCTTATAATGGGAAAACCCTTCACTATGAAGCCACCACTTACTTCTTGCATCCAGATAAAAATAAATAACAGTGTTCTAGCAAAATATTCTCATAATTCAATAAAATACAAACCCATACAAAAACATATCTATGTAGAATATATGTAGAAAAATAAAACTAAAATTGTAGGAAATGCATTATACATATGGATAAAAACTCAAAAACTCCAACAGAAGGCAAGTTCCTTCAACAGTGATGAATGACTCACCTAAGGCATATCATTTAATTTCAATAAGGAAAATAAAAAAGGACCACTATTGCTGCAAATTTTAAAAATAACTGTATTGTTAACAAGAATTATGACTCATTTTGAACTATTAAAATTGGTCTACATGGATTCATATCATATCAGTTTTAAAAATATGCGCAGTGCTTATTTGAATATGCCATACATATTCCTGACAGGTAATCTATTCCTAACGATACTGAGGAAGGCCTACAGGGCATCACATTCAATGTTAACAAGTACAGGGGAGTTAGCACGCTTGGCATTTAATTCACATTCTTCTACCTTTTTATTCTAGATGAATGACCTACTTTAATAAAATTATTGGTGCTAATGTATTTTACTGGTGATAGAATCATTAGTAAGATTTAACAGTTATGTTAACTCTAACAGTTCATGTTTCATAACATCATAGTCCATAGTTGCATTTTTTTGTTATTTTTTTTAAATAGATAAAATGACAATAGACAGATTGCTCTAAAATACAAATTAGAAATCCAAAGAGGAAAGCTCATTGTTAAAGTTTGCCACACATGTTACGGTATGCAGAAGCTTATTTCCAATTGGTTTGAAAAGCAAAAAAAATAATCTGGTCTGGATATAATTAGGTCTTTATCCTGTGAACAAACACTTGCATAAGTACAGCCTCCCTCCATATTTACAGATAAATCTGCAGAAAGCATATATTTCCACATTTCTTGTACTACTATTTCAGTGGAAATAATGATTATTATTATTATTGCTTTCCAAGGCAGAAAGTACTTAAATTATTTGTAGATAATTAAATACATCAGATCCAGATTGTCCATTTCTTGCATACCAAACTCCCACCGAGGTAAGAAAGGTTTGCACAGAAGCAAATGTTAAATATAGGCAAAGAATATACAATTCAAAAAGCTCTGAAGTCTGTTTTCTTGAATGTAAAGAATGGTTTTAAGCTGCATGGAAAGTTATGGAGGTTATTTTGTGAATCTTAGCGCCTTTTTTATCATATGGAAAACACAGGCATTTGGTATTCACAGCAAAGAGGACAGAAACTGTTTGGGTTTAGAGTTATTTTCATTATTTGTTCTTATTTTGGAAATTAAAAGGGAGAGATAAATACAATATTGCAAATAAGTCAATATTCACAAGTCAGTGAATTATAAATTAAGAGAAATTTGAACACTCAATATAATATAACCTTCAACCATAGTTAGCTGAAAAAAACCCCTCGTTTTGTTAATAATAAAGCAGAAAAAGATATCTTTTTTTCTTTTTTTTTTTTGAGACATGTATAGTCTGAGACATGTACAGTTACCATGCAAGGCTCACTTTATCAGGAAATTCTCCTTGCATAATATTCCCATATATCAACATTTCAAAGTGTATTATATATACTGTGTATTTGGGGCACTTGATAAATTTTGTCCTTATGTGGCTGTGGCTCCCCTCAAATATGCTGGAAGTAATAAATTGCTATAATCAAATCTAATTTCTGAAAAATACCTGTGGGAGTAACAAACAAAAAAGCACGTCTTGTAAAAAAAATGATAAATAACAGAGAAGGTAGCAGTTTATTATAATCAGCCTGGCATTGAATTACAAAATTAAAATTATGTGGCCCTTGATAACTAAACCTGGCTATGTACATGATCTGTGGACTTATGTTGACTTATTTTGCATTTCATAGGAACAGTTCAAAGAAATATAATAGAAAAAAATGGAAAGATTTATCACAAAGGACCCTGTAGCAAAGAATATTTTGAGAAAAAAAATCCATTTATTTTGGTCTATTAAGAAAAGTAGCATAGAAACGATTTGCTTAGAACTCATTAAGTATAAAACATTTTGAAAAAGTGTTAATTTCCTAAAAGAAACATCTATGCAGTAAGCAAATTACATTATTTCTGGGACTTATTAGTATGGAGCTATGTAAGCTAGTGTAGCTATGCCATAAAGAAACTTCTAAAGGGTTGATTAAACTAAGCTTCAAGCTGTAGTTTGATAGAATTACTAAATTAATGATTTTTCAACAGTTAATTTCATTCATTTTTATAATCTGCCTTCAGCAAAGAAGTTTACTATACTTTTCATTTAGAAATCAAGTGTGTTTTATTTCCAGAGATAACAAGAAAAATGGCTCCAAACTCCTGCATTACACATACATACCAATAACATTTGCTTTGCACTTGCACTGGCCTGAATTTTGGTGACAGGTAATATCTCCATTGATTGTCCCAGAGGTATTACAGTTACAGGGACTGCAGCCATCAAGGTTTGACTGTTGTAGATTGTAGAATCCTTCCTGGCACTGATTGCATTGTCTGCCAGACACATGTCTCTTACAATTACACTGGCCTCCAATCTAGAAAGATACAAAATTTTATAGAATGATGAACATATCTATTTTTAGATTATACATTCATTAGCAATAAGAATGGGAGTATGAGTCGGAGAGAAGAAAATTTTAAATGAAACAGGAAAAAAATAAGCCTAGATAACAGATACTTTTTTAACTTCTTGAGAGAGAAAAAAAGAGAAATATTAAACAGAGTGTGACTATCAGTTTTTAAATAGTGTTTACAAGTCTTGTTCTTTCACAACAGAAGGAAAAAAGAATTGAGTAAACATCTGGACAGAGAAAAATGCAAAGAATTATAACAAAATTGCATTGTAAAACCAATGGCTTCTATTAAAACAAACAGTCCTTTTTTGAATCACAGTTACTGCAAAATACTATAATTTCCAAAGGTCAAGTTTTGTGCATTTTTGTTAACATCATTTGCTTATTTATGTTAGTGAAAATGCAAGTTAAATAAGAACGAGGTAAAGTTGAAAGAATTCCTTTCTGATTACTCATCTGATATAAACCATTTGTCCTTTACAGTAGGATGTAACCCCTCAGTATCCAAAGACTTTTTACTCTTTTCTTGGTTCACCTGTGATACAAGTGTTCTACATCAGTCATAGGATTCTCTCCTACTCCCTAAATAGGTAGCATTGCTATTTGGAAGGATTTGAGGCACTCTTTGTTAGGTCCGGGCCGTGATCTGGGAGTATTTTTCTCAGACCTTATACAAGATTAAAGGGTTCCTGGAAAGCTATCTCAATTTCAGAACTCTGAAAGCCAGAAAAAAACCCCAATCTCTACATTCATCGTTTTCCAATATGGTGAGGAAACTGACCACAGACAAAGGGCAATGGTACAGGGATTGGAAGACAGATGGAAGATATCTGTTGATACACAGCATAGATAAGAACAGGGAGTCAAAACAACAAGAGATACAGGAGATATGAATTGGTAAAAGGTTTAGGATTCATAACCAAGGTATAAGATCTAGCTTATCTAAGACAAGTGTTCTGGGAAACGCAGAGGTGGCAGCAAACAACTAACCGTGTTGTAAGTAATTTCCTTTGATCAGTGTATTTTTTTCAGTGCAAATATCTACAAATATGAAAAATTAGTGTTTTAAAACTGGTCACTTATCTACAACAAAAACAGTTATACTTCAACGTACCTTCCTTTTAATTAGCTACCAGAACAAAAATTTCTCTTAACAGTTGTTTATTTTTATCTTAAATCCACGACTCAGGCAAAGCTGAAACAACAGAGTCCCGTGGCATTAGACACAAAGCTACTTGAAAGTTCTACTTAGAATAAATGCTATTATCACATCCTCCAACCTAAAACAAAGCTCTAAACTTTAGTAATTGAAAATAGAGTATTTCAACATCTACTAGTAAATTTTCAGTGCATAAAACACTGAATCAAAATAAGAGAAGCATGTATTCCTACCCCTTCCTTATAAATGGATTCTGTAGTCCAATAAAACCTCTTCAATATGCTTTCAAGATAGAGATCCATTACTGATGTATCAGCCACATTTTTTCAGGAAAATGAAGATATAGAAAAAGGCAATAAAACATTTGATAAACAAAACCAAGACAATAAGCATGTACAAAGAGGCAAGAGAGTTAAGAGACACCACAAGAGCAGAAAACACAGTAATAAGGTTTTTCAACTTAGTCCCTTTTAGACTGGATTTGATCTAGATATGTAGTTTGTTACAAGTGGTTCAGTCATGCATCACAGTCATTCATCAGAGAACTCACATTTGAAAAGCAACTCTGACTTTAATCTTAAATGAGGAAAAATACCTAGTTTAATACAGAACTGCAAAAGAAACATTTTGTTAGTGATCACAGCATACTCAGATTAAACAATGGCAGGTATTATATAAAGATACCTCATTAGCACTCAACAAATACCCCAAAAGACTTTCAAATTACTCCAAAAGCTACTATATGAAGGAAAGCACTAGATGCAAAAAAAGTCATCTTCAAAAAGTGGAGATTAGATCAAAATAAGGAAGTTGAATAAGAGAGTAATATAAAATCACTGCGTTATTAATTTCCTAAATCTACCTCAGTAAACATGAATAAAATTATAAAAGTTACATTATAGCTCATTAAAACGCTGCAAGGAATCTCCTGAGATCTACAGACCAGTAGCCTTTTTTTCCATAGACACCAAATTAATAGAAATTAAAACATGAGTTTAATATATTGGAAAAGGCTGGCACTTTTTTCTTTTTTATTTTCAAAGAAAAACCATTCTACTGCCTTTCCCTAAGTCAGTAACGTCTGGAAATATCAGACATACTGAGCCAAATGGATGATCAAAAAGTCAGTTTTTTTAATATCAACAAGTACAAACTTATTGCCTGGTGAAAGTCAACGCTGGCTATAGGTAGACAGTGATGACTACAGAATTAGCTATTATCAGTCAAGAAAGGAGCTGTTAAAGCTGCTCCGTTCCCCCTAAAACTCATTTGAAAGCTCTGAGGCAGTTGAAAAGGCAATAGGGATATTGGAATTATAAGGAAAAGAATTGAAAGTTATACAGAAAATGTCACTCTGTCATAAAAATCCACTGCGTGTCAACATTTTGCACAATTTGTATATCCAGTAACCCTCTCCTAAATAAAAAGGTAGCAGAGTGAGGAGAATAAACAAAGATACAAATGAAAAGGGACTAAAGTAGACTTTTGAGTTTGTAAAGAGATGAGTGAGATGAAAGGAATATATATCTATAAAATCACAAATGGCTTACAGAATGAATATGCATCATTTCTCACAATATAAGGAGGACAGAAGATCCAGGAGCTTATCAGAAAGTAAACTTAAAAGAATGAAAAAGTACTTTTTCTATATATTTCAAGTTTATAGAAAAAAACCCCACTTTTTTTGAAATGCAGTCAGAAAAAGAGCTAGATTAATTCCATATGTGAACACCAAACATGACAACTCAGATGAACCCCTAAGTTCGACTCTGGTAATCCCAAAATCATAAATAACTGGAATGTAGAAAAGAAATATGTCACAGAATGTCAGCATTTAGCCTTGGCCCAACTTAATGGGCAGCTAAACACAAGCAGTTGTATTCCAGTGCCTTCCCTCCCCTCACAAGGAAAGGGGAAATGGAAATAGAGAAAGACTTGTGTGTTTGAAACTAACACTAGAATAACTTTAATGAAACAATAATGATAATAATAATGAAAATACTAATAATAAGAAAATCTATACAAAGAAATTAAACTGAACACACTCGTCCTCCTTCAATGACTACATCACCACAGATGCTGCAGAGCAGGCATGGGGAAAAGGTCCTGGACTGGAGGTAGTAGCAGGAGGGAGGTAGACTCAGTCACTAAATTCAAGAACACATGGATCCAGAATCAGGGTAAAAGGACAGGTCCCTTTCACTTACAGGATTCTACAAGCTTAAGGATGGCCTTGGTTTCTACAGGAATAAGCATAAGCAATGACCTTTGTGCACACCAATGTCCCATGCTATCACTTCTAGAGAGAAACATTGTCTGAAAAACATGCCGTTAACTTCCAGAAAATGAAATTACTAAGAGAAGGCTCAGCTAGAAAACTGATTATACTTTATGTCAAACAAGAACACAGAAGGATCCAGCTCCTTCAGACCTATAATAATAAGAGAGGATACTATGCTAGATGAAAGTCTTCTTTCTTCCAGTACAGCTGTTCTCATTGTAAATACATGGAAATCCAATTCTAATTGTGAGCAGATAGTAGCCATTTCCTGATGCAACAAGTGAAATGTGTAGATTACTGAGTGCTAAGAGAAGCAAAAAAACATCAGTATCGTCAATAGAATTTTAAGTGTCAAGCTATTACAAGAAGCAGTAATTTCCATCCCACTCATTTGCAGAAAATCTGTGTCCCCAAACTTTCTCTTGATAGTGTTAAAAATTATGCCAGAATCAAAAATATAACACTTCAGAATAAGGGAGAAATAACTGGCCAGCCAGAGAATATAATTCAAGGTTTTGCCAGAAACCAGCCAATGAAATAGTTTAGAGATCTCGATATATAAATTTCCTCCTACCTTGCTGTCACGTTGAAAAGAGTTTTCTACCTGTAATCAATACGAGTGGCAGCTGGTTTCTTGGTTCTAAAAAGAGTGAGTGCCTTTCATGGCAGTTAGAAAAAGGTATAGGAAACTAAAGGTTTTATTAGAGAGGAAGGCTTATCAGATTGCTGATATCAAGACGAAAGATATCCACTGAATTTTAGCTTCCAAAATACAGAATAACAAATTCAACTATATAAACCCAGTTTAACCCCACTTTCTATAGTAAGCACGGCATTATAAGAGACATGAATATAAGCTAAGAAAAATGTGCCACTGTAGCACATTCCATATTACACAAGTTTTATCCTTCATATACTGCATACAAATTTGAGTAGTGGTACAGAATGTAATCCAGCTAAAAATGGCAGATGGCAGGGGACAGGGGGAATAAGTACTTAAAAGTACTTGTAAAACTGGGAAGTTTGTAGGGTTCTGTAACTGCTAGACCTGGATGCTAAGGACTTTAATATTTTCAGTAGCTGACTCTGAAGATAAAAGAAATACGCTTGCAGACTATCCCAGTTCACAGTACACAGACAGAACCCATGGCCCTGATAGCACCAATCAGTCTTTGTGGCCCTGAGCAGCCTCTCCTAGGGCCTCAATTCACACCCTCACCCACAACCACAGCCCAGAATCTCCAGAGAAACTTCAGTCTGGGCACTCACATGTTGTCTAGGCTATGTTGTAGTTGTGCCTGTCCCCTGCCCCGAGACTTATGCTACAGCCCCTGATGCTCCAGATGGGATTCTCTGTATGGGCAGATAAATCCTGGACTATTTACTGCATGAACTGGGGGAAGAAAACGATAATTTGGCTTAATGTGGGGAAATATCTGAAAAATGGGAAATAAATAAAAATAATTATTATCTTTAATTTCTCTGTACAGACAAAAAAGCCCCAAAATATTCCAGAAGCACTGTGAAAGACTTGGTAATGGATATTGTTACAAAGAAACTGTACAAACTGACAAATGTTTACGATGCTGTAGAAACAGGTCTACCATAGTTTATAACATGGAAACTACATTGAAATGGGTAGAACAAACCATTCCTACAACCACATAAAAATCTAAGTGAATTACGAAGCAAAGTGGTCATTGCAATTGCCATTATTAATTTCATTTCTGCAAATCTAGCTTACTGTGGAAACAACAGTATAACTGAGAGCACTGGTAGTGGTATTTAAAGACTTTTATTAGCCAGGATTTTGCCATTTGTGCACTGGCAATATTACTGAACCTACCTCTCCTCCCACTCATCCAAGTCCTATCTGTCATTTAAAGAAATAGAGTCTAATTATGCTGATTACAGAATAAAAGAAAGCAATCTGTTCTCCTGTTGCTTACGTCTGACAAGTCTGGTTCTGACCCAAACTGTAAACAGACAGAAACAGCCTGTCTATTAATGTGATCATCTTGGTACTAAATCATGTACGGAAACTATCTGTCTAGATTGCTCACTATAAAAATGAGTCTAGCCGAGCATTACTACCAAGTGGTGGTAGTGTATCTAGGGACCTCATCATTACAATTGTTATCTGATACAGAAAATCATTGATGCTGAGTTAGTATATATCCCTTGTGTCATTTATAATTTATGTGTGAAACACACATTAGTCCCATATCTTTGAATGAAAATAGTTATAAAAAGTACGAAAGATATTTCCTCCTGCACAAATCACAGCTACTGCATCATTGTCTTTAATTAAGAAGGAGACCACTCAAGATTTTGGAATTTTAGAAATACTGAGCAGTTCACACTGCTTTAAACTGTAGTGATACCACTCTTTCATTGGGGAACACTTTACTGTAACTCATCACATCTAGAACCACAGTTTCAAAGAGGATCCTGTCCAGGAACCATGCCAACATCCAGTCACTAAACTGATACGAGGAATTAAGAAGAGACTTAAATACTCAGGTAAAAGTGTGACATACCAAAGAATTGTCTTAAATATTGTTTAGGTTACTGCAAACTATTTAGCCTTAGCACTCATCTAGTACATATTCAACACATACATATCATAATCTCATCTTCTATTTAAAAATCTTGTTGTATTCATAAAGCATAAAATCAAATCTGCTGAAAAAAATTGCTGGCTTAAGCCTTTTTGAAAGTTAAAACCATCTTCTTCTCCATGGTTATCTCTGTAATTTCAAGTAGCTATTGTTTGGTGTTTGTACTAGAAAAAACTGCCAGAAATGCAATTTGAAAGTCTCTTCAATTCTGGAGGATAGATAGATGTGGGTTGGTGTTACTAAATAAAAAACTCAAGCTGACACTTTCTAGGGTTTGGAGGCTTTTTTTGAACCAAAGTTAACTTCTGGTTTTGAAGGCCAGAATACATGACAAAAAACCTTTTGTGTTCATCTGAATCATGACTCATTTCAGTTATTTACTGTCTAACAGGACAGAAGCACCTTCCCTTGAACAGCTGACAATACCCTAAAACTTACATTTTAAGACCCATGGGTATAATTAGTTCCTTCATGAAATTATTTCAGTTCACCCTGTCATTGCTAGCTTTAAAATTGATTGGTACTAATCTCAATCTTATTCATATAAATGCTAGTTAAACACTTCTTGCTACCTTCTTACTTGAAATAAATCTGGCAAAGACCCTAGCATCCACTTGACTACTGCCTCAGGAATTGGGAGGGGTGAGCAGGAAGGTTGATGTCTTTTTGTTTTCTTCAGTTTACGAAATGAAGACTGCTCACTTCATTAGGAAATGAAGTGCTTGCTCACACACATAGATTGATGGTAGGACCACCAAATACCTCAGAGTATTCTCGGTATGTCAGCTCTAGGAACTAAAAATTGAATAAGCAACAATAATGAAGATCCATTTCACTCCCCTGCTATGTCTTCTTTTTATCATATATGATGACTTTGGAGTGTCAGTAGCTTTTGATGCCTTGTGCTCAAAATGTAAAATGAGGTGTTCATGTTGCAAAGGAAGTGGAGTAAATCCCAAAAATGACTTGACAAACTATCACAGAAAACCATCATTTGCATGGTACAAAACCCACCAGAAATGAAGACTAGAATTATTTAACATAAAAGGCACATTTCCCCTTTGTTTTAGCAATGAGATTAAAGGTTTACCATAAAGGTAAATATCAAGATTCAGAATAAACATAGTGTTTCATAACTTGATTTTTTATGAATTCCAATATGCTTTTTATTGACACATTTGCATCCTTTATTTTCTTTATTCTGTTTGATAGATCTGTTGTCTGTTGACTGAAATGAATGTTGACTGAAATTAACTACTTTACCTACCTTCTTTCCCTTGTAAAACACATTCCAGTTATTTATTTATTGTCAATTGCAATAAATGGGTTGAAAACTCCGCAGGTGAAAAAATGAGAATGATCTAAAATAAGAATAAGCATTTCTCTAAGAATTTCTCAATTCTTATGAGAAATGAAGATTCTACTCTGGTTTAAAATACATAGATATTAGCTAGCCTTTTTCCATTGTGTATAAAAAAAATAAAACACTCAAAATTCCAAGGGAAAAATGAAGACATTCAAAAGACCGATACTTACGATGTGTACAGAAAGGTAAAAACTGAAGTCTGTTTAAAGTCTTACTTGGTAGCACTGGAATTTACGTTTTCATTTGACTCCTCAGAGGAAACAGTAACATTTTATCCATCTTCATGCCTAAGAAAGATTTTTTTTTTTTTTTTTTTGCAACAGGAGACAATACAGTCGCCACTTTGACAAAAGGCAATTAAGTCTTTGCAACTCTGAACAATATCTTCTGTTGGACGTGTGGCTTCTTTTCACCAATAAGGATATGATACACATTTATTTGCATGTTAAGTAAAGAAAGATGCCTAAATTCACTGAGACCAGAATGGTACTCCCAAGGACTAGGTAAAAGCAATAGCAGCACTATCAGTTTTGCCTAAAAACAAATGGCCTAGAAAAGAATGTTTTCTTCATGCCATTATATATGGCATATTATAACAGAATCATGAAAGGACTAAAAATTGCTGTGCCTGATTGAATATGTAAGCATTTGTAGAGCAGTCTGAGTAAAACACTGCATATGAAAATGAGTCAAGGACTGTAGTATAAAGGTCAGAAGAAATTAATGTTCAGCTCTCTATATAGAACAAGAATGATCACAAGTGGTATTCTGGCAGAATTTTTACATGTGTGAATGGTTAAGGAAAGAGAAGTAGGCAGACAATTCTTCTTTCATAAAACCCATGCAACTCAAATAATTCATCTGGACTTTCTGATTGTTTGAAATATTTGTGAAATATGATCACAAGGATGATGCAATCAATGTGTATAATTTCTAGACTGGTCAGTTATCAATAACCAGCAATGAACTGGACAAATTTTATCAGACCCTAACAAGTCTGCTTGAAAAGTTGTGGCAGATTAGGGGAAGTCTTTATCATAGAATCATAAAATAACCAAGTTGGAAGAGACCCACTGGGTCATTGAGTCCAACCATTCCTATCAAACATTAAACCATGCCCCTCAGCACCTCATCCACCCGTGCCTTAAACACCTCCAGGGAAGGTGAATCAACCACCTCCCGGGGTAGCCTCTACCAGTGCCCAATGACCTTTTCTGTAAAATTATTTTTCTAACATTCAGCCTAAACCTCCCCTGGTGGAGCTTAAGGCCATTTCCTCTTGTCCTGTGCCCTGTCACTTGAGAGAAGAGGCCAGCAGCCTTCTCTCTACAACCTCCTTTCAGGTAGGTGTTGAGAGTAATTACGTTTCCCCTTAGCCTCCTCTTCTCCAGGCTAAGCAACCCCAGCTCTCTCAGTCATTCCTCATAGGGTCTGTTCTCCAGCCCCTTCACCAGCTTTGTTGTTCTTCTCTGGACTCAATCCAGAGCCTCAACATCCTTCTTGTGGTGAGGGGCCCAGAAATGAACACAATATTCAAGGAGCAGTCTCACCAGTGCCGAGCACAGAGAGAATAACCTCCCTGGACCTGCTGGTCACACCGCTTCTGATACAGGACAAGGTGCCATTGGCCTTCTTGGCCACCTGGGCACACTGCTAGCTCATGTTCAGTCGGCTGTCAACCACCACCCTCAAGTTGTTCTCCTCCTGCCAGCTTTCCATTCAGGCTTCTCCTAGTCTGTAGCACTGCACAGGGTTGTTGTGCCCCAAGTGCAGGACCCAGCATTTGGCCGTGTTAAACCTCATGCCATTGGTCTCAGCCCAGCAGTCCAGTCTGTTCAGATCCCTTTGCAGAGCCTCTCTGCCCTCCAGCAGATCGACATTTCCACCCAATTTAGTGTTGTCTGCAAACTTGCTAAGGGTACACTCAATGCCTTCATCCATGCCTTGAGCAGCCTGATCTAGTAGGAGGTGTTCCTACTCATGGTAAAGGGTTGTAACTGGATGATCTTTGAGGCCCTTTCTAACCCAAGCTATTTGATGATAAGTCTGTCTATTGTACCCACCAGGTACCTTCCAGAGAAGACTTCTCTCTGCTAATGAACTGCTCACCACTCCTCTATAGCCCCAATCATTACTATAAGCCATAAAGTTATAATTTTGAAGTCTTTAATGTTAGTTTGCACTTTAAATGAAATCACACACTGATCTATAAGTGAGCAAGATCTGCAGATATATGAGAACTAAGAACCCATGCAAAATGCTACACACCTACATGTATTTCTCACCAAGAGTAGTGAAACAAGTGAATAGAACAGGGAAAGTTCTCATGATCAGTCCAAAGAACTGAGATGGGAGTAATCATCTTACAGTAAGCTGTAAACTATGCATTGCAAAGAGCAACTACTCGTTCTGTGTGAATCACTAGATAATTTGTGATTGAATTAATTCATTTTGAAACTCACTACCTCATGGAATTTGGTGACACAACTGGAACTTTGCAGAAAGAAAAAATCATGATGAACTCCTGAAATGGTAAGATATGCAGCAAAAGTGCATTCTTTCCCATTTTTTGTATATTTCCTTGAAAATTATTATAGTGATGTGAAAATTAATTTTCATTAACAGGTTTCTTATTCCTTACAATTCCATCTTCCACAGGTCAGATTTGGAAACACTTCTTTCAACGATGCCTTCCTCTTTCACATAATTAATTTCAGCATTTAGTCCACAGCCTTATTAATCTATTTTTTAATGCCTCCTAATAATTTGTCCCTGCTCTGCAGCAGTCATCTGATGTTTTATAAAGCAATGCAGTTTTCCACATTTTTCCTGTTTTATCCCCCAATTCATATTTTCATAGTCAAGTATCATCAACATTCTTGTATATTTCTCTGTAAAGCAGGGACTTCCCTAAATTGCTCTTCCTCTAATTATTAATCACATCTAAGTCGGTTTAGGTTAAATTTTCACCACAAACCATGGGCACACAAATCAGTATTTGCTTTCATTTTTCCTATTGCTTAAAAAAGAACCTTAAAAATGAACACCATACTTGTATTTTACAAGTTGGGGTTTTCTTTAATTTCTGTAATGCTGGTAAAAAGTATAATCTTCAGAAGACAGGAATTTATAAATTTGTTTCTATTTGTACCACAGGGGATTATTTTAAAGAAACACTTTGTGCTAAATATACATATCATTCAGCATATGCATCAATGCATGAGTCCTATGACAGTGCATTGAGTCAAACCGGACCTGTACTTGGGCTACTATAAAACCAAGGATGAAACAGGATACAGAGTACCTCACTGTTAAATAAAATGCAATAACAAAAGACACATGAAAATGCTAAAGATTGTTTCATGAAAAAAAATTTGGAAAAGACCAGAGAAGGGAAACATGGCAACAAGCAGAAAAAGTTCTACCTCAATACTCTGTAGAACAAGTTCAACCATTAAGACGTCTTTAAAATTAATTTCAGACAAAGATCTTTCTTCCCTTATCCTAACAAAATTTGGATTTTTGTCAATGGACAGGACTTACATGAATAGAACATGAACCACAATATATCTTTAATATCTTTTCAAGACTTCAGTGAATTCTCTCGCTTATCTTCTACATGTGTGTTTTTAAAGTTGCAGATAGATTCCTTATCGGACTATATGTCTTGCATGTCAATGTGTCCTTACGCTTAAAAAGCATAGCTGATGGCATTCTCTTTTCAGCATCACTTTGTAGGTTTCTTCTTTTTTTGTTTCAAATTGACTTTATAAGTTAGAAGTGAGATCAATCTTTGCCTTATTACAGGGAAAAATAGCTTAATCTTACTTCAGGTTCAGGCTCAACTTACTGTCTGAATTTTCAAAACCTATTAGTAATTTTAAGACAGTATCAAGGCCTTCAGAAACACTTCAAACTTGGATGTGTTAACACCACTCAGTGCAAAGGCCCCCATTAGTATTCCAAAACTACTACTCACTTCCGAAATTTCATACAGTATTTTTCATGTCTGTTGCTCATCTAGACAGAGAACTCATCAACAGTACATCTCAAACTGCTTTGTGTGTTTTATCAGCATTCAGTCTGTGATGCTAGTCAATTATCATTTTGAAAAGGCAAAACTTAAGCATTTTTTATAAACTAGTTATCATCTAAATACACTTCGTGAAATCTTACTGCTGACTACCCAGTTGATTATAATGTTTTGTCATTTTTCTGTATTGAGTCTACTTACATTATCACATAGGAGGCTTTTATTTTTGGTGCCTGTTGCATAACAGTCACAGGATTTGCAAACATCAATGGCTGAAAGATCTGTACCTGCTTGTCTGTAATAGAAATCCTTGCACAGTTCACAATTCCGTCCTGCATGAAAGAAAGGTTATGCATTATGGCTTCCAATTCATTAAAATTAGCTGTATAATTCAAAATTAAAGACTCTATTCCTTTGAGAGAATTCTATAATTTTCAGGACGTCCATTTTAATGCACCTTTCATCTCTACCTGCCAATTTAGTGATCCAGAGCATATGAAACAATGAACCTGTTACAAACTATGTTTTACTCCATTAAACTTCCATCTGTTATATAATACCACACTTATATAGAAGCTATGCCATGCAAATGCCTATACATTTTTTTTAAAAATTACCATTGAACCTGAAACTTTTCTTTTATCCCTTTACTAAAGAAAGCCAAGAAATCTGAAGTAGAATTGCATTCAAAAGTATTCAAATACATTGTTTACATGGAATAGAAAACTTTATTCATTATATGGAATAGAAACTTCTATTCAACAAGAAACTGACATGACAGCAAAATTCAACAATATTTTTATGATGTTATCTGTTAAACGGGTTTGATTAGAAAGACAGCCTTCTGGAATTAAATGCTCTGGCACATGCAATGAAAATAGCTCTGAAACTAAACTTTCTAATTATTCATTAGAATGTGTTTAGAATGGAAGACTTGATGAGAGATTCGATCAAATTTTAGCAATTTTCCTGTAGCTTCAGTTTTGACACAATTTTAACTACCACACTATCTGGATAGTTTAAAAATGTATATACATGAGAAGTTACTGGAACATCAGCCACTGAGCATTACTAATTTCATCTGACATAAGACCTAGGCAAAAAGTGACCATAAAAAACCCAGTCCTTTCTCTTTCATGTGACTTACCGGTTGTGTTGTGTTGACAGTTATCACACACTCCACCACTGCCTCTGTAGTGTTCCTGAGGAAAAGGGTCTATTGATAAGTCATAGTGGCAGCTTACTGCATGGCTGTAACATTGGCAAGGTTTGCAGTTGTAGGCATGAACTTGGTCACCTGGACGAAAAGGCTTGTCATTGTACAATGGCAAACATTGATCACACTGAAATACAAATTAAAAAAAAAAACATAGTTTTTATACATTATTATACTCCACATATTCACATTTCTTTCTGTGTGTTTTCTCTCATTTAAATATTAAAAACATTGGGGGGCTGAGTGAGAAAGCATAAAAGGAAATGACAAAGCCATCTCATATATTTTTTAAAATATTTTTAAGTTACTTTCAACAACAGATTAAAATATAGGAATATAGAAGAATAAATATTTAGATACTCAACACCAGGTAATATCCTGAGATTCAGATTTATTCAGATCTATAAAGATGTAATATGATGCAAATACTATTTGAAGGACAGAAGACATTCGTCTAACACATCCATTTCGATGCAGTTTAAACAATACCCATAATTCTATTTTGTAGCACTGTAGTACCTGTAGTTTGTACAGTTACCATTTGACCTTGTGAGTCATAAAAAGGTCTGCTGTGACCTAATATGTGACATTGTATCAGTATTTCTGAATCTGCATTTATCTCACGAAAAAATATTCAAACAAAATGCAAAAGTCCAGTTATATTCAACTCCATCAAGTTATACTTTAAATATGACACAAATGCAATATTTGGACACCATGTACATTTTTTTAAATAAACAAATAATCTATCTTGTTTTCTTCAATTATTTTCAAACTTATTAGCTAGACAGACTAGTGATATTCAACTTTTAATTAGCTTAAATCCAAACCAGCAAAAATATTTTTAAGGAGTTTGGGAGTACTTCAGATGCTCATTTTTTTACTTGGATGAACTCACAATAGTATCTTCTAAGATGAGCTTTGTGAAGAATATGAAGTTGGAATAATCTTCAGTTCATAACAGACTCTACAAAACTTCAAGGAGAGAATCTACTGTGCCCACCGGTTCATCAAGAACTGAAACCAAACTGGATTTCTTAAAGTCAATGAATGGATAGCATTTTGCATAATTACATTATCTTTATGGTAAACATTCCAACTAGGTTTTATGAAACTGGCCCACAGAATGGTACATGCTGCCACTGGAGAGACGTTTATTTTGAAGAATTTTTTAAATTCAACTAGTATTATCAAAAGTCCATTCCCAAAATACTGGTACCTTGCTGGATCTAAGAAATAAGATGCATTGCAATCTGAGGTCCCATCTTTCAAAAAGAATTTAAATATGTCAAAATAAGTTGCTTCTGTAAAGTATTTGTGCAACTTCTTATGTCCTAAGTTCTCAAATTGCGCTCATCTTTCTCCATGTCTACAATTTCAAGCACTATTATAATTATTTAGGTGTCCCTACAACATCTACACACTAAAATTAGCAAACTCTACTGAAGTTTCTAAACTGTTTTACTCACAGCTGTTGCTGGGAATGAATCAACTGTGGGTAAGATGAGAAACTGAATTAGAAAATGTAATATTAAGACAGCCGAAGAACTGAGGGGCACTCACAACTTCTAACAAAAACAACTTGGAAGAGAAATTGAAAGCACGACAATTATCTGATGAACTTTACCTTAAATAAATGAAAATAACAGAGCTAATGTAAGAATAGCCACCTTTTTCAATCTGTTAAAAACAAAACAACAAAAAATTATAATATCACCACTGTGAAAGAATACAGTTTCAGGAGGAAAATTAGCAGGGCTTCACTTGAGATCTTAGAATCATAGAACAACCAGGTTGGAAGGGACCCATCGGATCTTCTAGTCCAACCATTCCTATCAAACACTAAACCAAGTCCCTCAAGACCTCATCCACCCATGCCTTAAACACCTCCAGGGAAGGTGAATCAACCACCTCCCTGGGCAGCCTCTACCAGTGCCCAATGACCCTCTGTGTGAAAAACTTTCTCCTAATCTCCTGTCTAAATCTCCCCTGGCGGAGCTTGAGGACATTCCCTCTCGTCCTGTCCCCTGTCACTTGGGAGAAGAGGCCAGCTCCCTCCTCTCTACAACCTCCTTTCAGGTACTTGTAGAGAGTAATGAGGTCTCCTCTCAGCCTCCTCTTCTCCAGGCTAAACAACCCCAGCTCTCTCAGCAGCTCCTCATAGGGCCTGTTCTCCAGCCCCTTCACCAGCTTCATCGCTCTTCTCTGGACTAGCTCCAGAGCCTCAACATCCTTCTTGTGCTGAGGGGCCCAGAACTGGACACAATATTCAAGGAGCAATCTCACCAGTGCCGAGTACAGTGGGAGAATCACCTCCCTGGACCTGCTGGTCACACCGTTCCTGATACAAGCCAGGATGCCATTGGCCTTCTTGGCCACACTGCTGGCTCATATTCACTCGGCTGTCGACCAATACCCCCAGGTCCCTCTCCTCTTGGCAGTTTTCCAGCCAGGCTTCTCCTAGTCTGTAGCTCTGCATAGGGTTGTTGTGCCCCAAGTGTGGGACCCGGCATTTGGTGTGTTAAACCTCATGCCGTTGGACACTGCCCAGCGGTCCAGCCTGTTTAGGTCCCTTTGCAGAGCCTCCCTACCCTCCAGCAGATCGACACTTGCACACAGCTTTGTGTCATCTGCAAACTTGCTAAGGGTACCCTTAATGCCTTCATCCAGGTCGTTGATGAAGACATTGAACAGGGCTGGACCTAGCACTGAGCCCTGGGGAACCCCATTTGTCACTGGCCTCCAGCTAGACTTAACACCATTTACCACCACTCTCTGGGCCCGGCCATCCAACCAGTTTTCTACCCAGGAGAGTGTGCGCCTGTCCAGGCCAGAGGCTGACAGTTTCCGTAGCAGAATGCTGTGAGAAACTGTGTCAAAGGCTTTACTGAAGTCCAGAAAGACCACATCCACAGTCTTTCCCTTATCCAGCAGCTGAGTCAGCAGCTGCCTTTTGTGAATCCGTGTTGACTGGGCCTGATCACCCGGTTCTCTTGTAAGTGCTTCATGATAGCACTCAAGATCACCTGTTCCATGACTTTCCCTGGCACTGAGGTCAGACTGACTGGCCTGTAGTTCCCCGGACCCTCCCTGCGACCCTTCTTGTAAATGGGAACTACAACAGCCAGTCTCCAGTCCAGTGGTACCTCCCCAGTCTTCCAGGACTGTTGGAAGATGATGGAAAGGGGTTTGGCCAATACATCCGCCAGCTCCCTCAAAACCCTAGGATGAATCCCATCTGGCCCCATAGACTTGTGGGTGTCCGGTTGGGCAAGCAAGGCTCTGACCACCTCCTCTTGGACCATGGGAGCCTCGTATTGCTCCTCTATTTCCGGGGTTTCTACAAAGAGGGAACAGCTTTCTTTACAATTAAAGACTGAGGCAAAGAAGGCATTAAGTACCTCAGCCTTCTCCTCGTCCCCTGTCACTGCTGTTCCCTCTGAGTCCAAAAGGGACTGTATAGTCTCCCTTGCCCTCCTTTTATTGTTTATATATTTATAGAAAGATTTTTTGTTGTCTTTTACAGACTTAGCCAATCTGATCTCTAGTTGAGCCTTAGCCCCTCTGATTTTTTCCCTACACAGCCTCACTTCTCTTGAACTCTGATCTTTGTTTATCAGAAGAGTCACTGCCTAATTGCAACTAGCCCAGTTTAAGTACACTGAGAAGAACGTTTTGACCATAACTGTTGCACAAGTTACATAGCTTAAACATATTCAAATCCTTTCCTCATTCACATGCATCTTTCTTCTCTCTAGTCACTCCTTTTGTCCACAAGTTGAGGGAAATCAGCATTGCACAGCACCAGCAACAGGAGACAAATGTTCATTAGAGCATTGAGCCGCACAAGAAAGAAACTTGAGCTCCCAGTCAAATCATCCCACTGACACACCTTCCTCCTCATAATATGTCTACAGTAACACATCCTCCTTGAAAGGAAAAGAGTACCAGAATAATTACCAACCTGCCATCCCCTAGTTTCTGTTTGTGCGTGACCAGCCACATAAAAGCTGAGCGCATTCATCATTTCATTTCACATTTAATCTTAGATCAGTTACTTATGCACACCTATACCTGTACCTATTCTTAAATGATACACGAGCACAAAGGATAAGAGAGGCATAAGGATAAGACGGCATCTGATTACATACCATGGGATGTCATGTCTCTTGTTCTGTGAGTTTTAAAACTTTGACAAAAGTTTTTAAAAGCCCTGCCAAAAAAGTTGGCAATGACTGATACAATCACTATTCTAGTAGTTTTCATATTTGTATGTATTAAAAATATGCACTGGACCCCTCACTTAATCCTACTAAGTTTGTTAGGTTAAGAATTGCATTCAGCTTCTAGACTTGCTGTGGTTCAACTTTCACTTCTGGTAGTATGATGACATATATGTGGCAAAATTCAGGTTTTCATTCACCAGATGTGAACACTGCATTTGTCCAAAGCATAGCTGTTAAGATTTTTGAAGGACTGTGAGATCCAGGTTTCAATTTGTGGCTATCATGTAAAATGGTTGGCAAATTCTCAAAAATCTTTTTACAAACTTGAACAAGGTCTCCAGGGATAGATTAAAAAAAACCAAAATGTTAATTCTTGACAAAATAAGACTTTCTTCATAACAGTAAATATCACAAACAAGCAGATGTCCTCATTCTCAGTTATATCTAGACCCTTCAGTAAAGAAGTTAAATATATGGATTTCCCTTTGGAAGAAAAACCAAACATGTCATTCTGAGATATAGTATCATCTGCTGTGAAAAAAAGTTTTCTGAGGAACCATTACATCAAGCCAGACAGTCAAAATACCTAGATCATCTTGGCCCACTTCATTAGTCTAAAATTATGATTAAAAACTTATATCCAGTAATGAATTCAGGATTACTTTTTTTTACAAAAAACACTATCAAAAACTTTCTCAAAATTCCTGAATCCAGCATGCTTACAGAAAGATCATCAGTGAGTCTGCCTAAGCCTTTGTGTGCCAAGACCCTTATTAGTCCCTAAGAATACTGAGGAAAATGCCTCTGAAGAAACAGTCAACAAATATTCCAAGAAATACTTCAGAAGGCAATGGTAACAACACTGCATAACTTGCAATAAGTTGTGATCAACTAGGACTTTCTACTCCAATAATTTTAAAATATGCCACAGCTTGCCTCTGGGTGGCATCCTGTTATGTTGTGTTATGTAGAATCTATTCTTCTTTTTTGTTTTCCTAACCTGTTTAGGAGTTCCCATCTCACCTCTGTCAAAGTTCAGTTGCAATAATTAGTGTATATACACACCTATAATACTTACATTATACATATGCTTCTATAATATACATAGGTCATTGAGTCAAAAACTCACTTAAGTAATATCAGCACTAGAATGCCACCTTCCTGTGGATTTTGAAATGGTATCTTGTCTTTGAGAAGCTCCATGATGTCTATTAACCAACTATGTTTATTTATAGTGTTGATTATATTAGTATAGTTCATCACATACTATTTTTTTCTTCCTATAAGATCCTAGTCTGTACTCAAATGGACAGTATTATTTCACTCTACTTAGCTTCCTTAGCCATATAAATACGACTTCTTGGCACACCTATTCCAGAGAATCTAAGCCTTGGTCTGACAACATTCATCTTAATTTCCTCATGGCTTTTCCTCAGCACCCTCACTACAGCATTTGACTATCTATCAAGACCACCTGTTAGCAGAGATTGTGAACTCCCCAAAGACCAAATAGCTCTTAAACTCAAAAGCCAAGTTTTATTAGGGAGGGAAGAAAAAAAAAACCCTAGAACAGAGTAAGTAAATAAGGAAGATACAACAGAGGAGTTTCTTATAGGTTTCCAACATAACATTCCAGGTACCTTAAAAGGACGCAAAATAATTTTTCAAATTAAGCACAGACGTAACAGATGGTTTACAAATACTGCAGGCCAAATAACATTCTAAGAAAAGATACTACTGCTGTGTTCAATGGCAAAGTGAGTGACAAATAACCTGACTGGCAAAGAACATAAGATCTATGATTCTAATGCCAGATTCCAATAATGGGACACAACTGAGATCACAAACACTAACACAGATGTTGTCAGGCAGCATAAGATGTATTTCCACTCAAATGCTCTTTCACTTACCCTTATTTTTTTTGTAAAGTTACCTGAAGCCATGCTAGTCCTGCAAAATCACACCAATTCTGACAACAAGGCCAGTAAATTACAAAACAGTAAATTAACTTAAGTTTCCCAAGATTATAATTCAAAGCTATTTTCAAATCAGACATCCACTCCATTTAACTCTTATTTTGACTCCAGATCTGTAGGACTTGTGCAAAATAAGAGTGAGGGAGAAGGTATGTTTTGCAACTAAGAAGTTTGGCATGCACTCTGTTCTACTAAAGCTCAGATTTTCTCAGGATATTAAACTAAGATATCGTGTGTATTTATTTTTCCTTCTTTCTACTATTTGGAATAAGCATTTGCATTCCCTTTTCCTGTAACATTATAGGTTGCTGTGGCCACTGTTACTAAGTATTTAGAGTTACTTTCACTCTTCTGAAGAAGTTATTACATGGTGTTTGGTGGGGGTTTTTTTTAATAGCTTTAGTGCAGAAAAAAAAAAATTCAAAAACCACTTGGGCACTTATATGGAATATGTGAAAAATCATAAAGATTCACCATGATTTACAACAGACACTTCCACCAACAGTGAAGCACCAGCCCATTTGTGTCTCAGTTTCCTTTCACATTTAATGAAATAAATAACCTGCAGAGTGGATAAGCCCCTGAAATTATTTTCAGACTGTAACAGCCTCCTCAGTCTCTGAGAGGTGACAGTGACAATCATAATGTTGGTTACCATCTGCCTACCTCTTAAGTAAATCTTACAAACAAAATGTATAAAGGATAATGACGTCTTCACAATTCCTTTGACATATCATCACCTGTGCAACAAATCATGCAGTATTTGAGACTGCAACAAGTTCTTTCAGTATCTCAGCAATACTCAAACACAAATTGTTTCAGAAGCCTGGATCTTTGAACTGTGAAATTACACCAGTGTTCCAGGGATGGATCCATGGACAAATCCATAACTTCTACAGACATGTCAAAAGTTATCTAAAATTTTAAGGGAGGTAAAACTACTGGACTAGGTGTCTTTCCACTTGCTGTTTCCTAAAAGTTCAGTCAATCATCTGTCTGCTTTATTTCCTTTCTTTTATGTTTTTATATAGCCGGAGTATTCCCAGGTCTGTTCTTTGGATACACAAATTGCATCACAGAGATTAACAAAAATAGCATTTTTTTGCTAGCTTGTTTCATTCTGCAAGCTGCAAGTCTTTGCAATTAAGTGAGAAACCACTTACTGTCCTTAATATTTACAGCTCCTTGGGTATTATGTATCCTTAATTCCAATATGTAACAGGATGATACAGATAGACTTTTAACTAAGATTTAGATAAATTCTTCTGTAACCACACAAAAAGTCTTATTTATCCAGTTCTTGGTAAATCAACAATACCATATCCAGTTTTCAGATAGCAGATATTTAAGACCATTAATTATTTGCATGGAAAACTCTGAAGACCTGATGCCTTTACTGTATCTAGTCACAATCTCACTACAATTCATGTCCTCTCAAGTATTTATAGTCTATTTTCTATTCTGATTTCTAAAATTATGTCTGTATATTTTGCCATTACCTTTCTCTATTAAGTTCTGCACGACCATTTTAAAGGACTCTGGGGCTATATGGTAAGCCCGACCTCCTTTTTATTTTCATGGTCTGTTTCCAGTTTTTCATGTGACATCATGCAAAGTTTTTGAACATACTGTTACTCATGTATACATGCTTATATGTCTTTGCCTATAAATATTACCAAACTATGGCTGGTACTCTTGATGCCTCAGTTTCCATTTGTAAAAGGAAGAGATACTTCCCAAAGTAGGACACAAGGCATTTACAGAACAATTTGTAAATGAAGAAGCTGAACATTTTTTTCATAAAATGAGAGGCAAGATCTGTAAGGATTTATTTCTGCTTCTTTACTAATCTGGCCCCTCAACATCTGCAAGTCATTCTTAAGCAGTCCTTTCTATCATCTCAAATTTCATAGCAACGTATTTTTTCATCAAAAAAGAACTCAGGAAAAAAAAAACTAAAATCCATTTGGTATGTCAAATTTCCCATCATGGTGATGCAAACAATGAAATTAAGATTTTCATTTGTAATGCATCAAGCAAATTTTAGTTTCTTGTATTGCTTTGCTACAAAACAGTTATCCAGATGTACGTGCCAAATAAATTAAAGATGTTAATTTTAGTGGTATTAAGTGTAAATGTGACAAGGACACACTCTGCCATATGTTAAGAACTTGTCAAGGGATCTCTGATTTTTGGTCCAAGATTTAAAAAAAAAAAACCTCCAAAAACTTTTTTATACCCACTCAGTTATGGTAACAGGACAAAAGTTTAAAAAAGACTGCTAACAGTGCAATTTCTTCTCAAAATTTTGCCCACTCAAGCCAAAAGACTTTTATATTTGGATAGCTCTTTTGGTTTTGCTCCACCAAATCCATAATAATAAAAAAAAATAAATAAATGCATAATTCACTGAGGTGGGAGCCTGACAAACATAATTGCGTGTCTATAAGAGAGTTTTATCAATGCCAGTAATAGTAAAAAATCAGGACAAATTTTAGGTTTGCTTTTAAATGTTTACCTTCAAAAAAAATCAATACCTTTAAGCTGTTTATGGAAACCCTTGATAAAATTCAATGTAGTTAGTGATATAACTGGAAATATCAATTCTATTTTATTACTACTTGCATTTTATTTCATATTTAGAAGATACTGATATGGTAAATAAAGAATAAGGAAAACAATTAAACAACATCCTATTCTAGTCTGAAAGAATATAGTTAATTCAAGCATTTTGATTATACGTACAATGAATAAGTGCCAAATAAAAAATGTGACACTTGCTGGAACAGCCCATTAACATTGACAGAAAATATCTGATAAGGCAGATACATCATTAAAATGTATTTGGTTTATTTTCAAAAGGTACTATAAGTCTTGCAAGAGTGCTTGGTGAACTTCCAGTACTTATTAAATATTTATAATTAATCCCTACAAAGTAACATTTCACAATGTGTGTTCTAATTAAAAGGACATTGTCAGTTTTGATTTTTTTCCTAATTTGATCCATCTAAAACCTTCAAATTTCTGTAGATCTTTAGACAAAGTATTTTACACTTCAACTTAAAATAATTTTACACTCCAACTTAAAATAATAGAAAATTTAGATCCCCTATGAAATTTTACAAAGATCTTTCACATGATCATTAGAGCAATCTCAAACATAAAGTCAGATTAATACATCTTGCACAGAGTGACTGGGGTTTTTTGATGTGAGATTAGTTTCCCCTTTGTTACTGCCTTTGCTATTCCATATATCCTTCTTAATTTTCAGAAAGCCTATTTCCAAAAAAGCATAAATAAATAAGGAATAAAACACATACTCACGTTGGAAATCTAACATTCGCGGGATTGTGAGATTCACTCCTTTGATGTAAGCCTTTCTTTCTCAACCTCAACTACTTCTTGTTTTTTTCTTTCTCATTTTCCCTTTTTTTGAGAGAAATTATTAATCTAGCAACAGAATTCTGCCTATTATTCTAAGCTCTCCTTTACATATTTCTCTAGAAGACCATGACTTATATCAAACATCTCTATTTTGGCTCTCCCATGGCCAAGAATTATAAAACTAGTAGGGAAACTGTAATTTTGCACCCTGGTAATGTTCAGCTACACACTATGCTTCACCAAATCCCACTTTATTGAGAAATGCTGTTATGAAGAGCAGAGCAAAGCAAAGCAATGAAAGGAATATATTTTCTAGATTGTATTGAGATTTTTTAGCATGGACTTTTAATTAATTCCAGGAAACTTAACCTTACTATCAACTATCTAAAAACTTGGAGCAGTAAATAGTAATATTAAGGTTGTTCTCTTATTAGAACAGTAATGTTGCTGCTACACATTACTTTGAAGGTAAGCAAATGTTATATTTGACTGTAAAAAGTACCAGAAACTAACATTTCCAGGCTATCCTTAAATAAATAAATAATTTCAAAGCTCAGTTTTCAATGTTTTAAAAACCCACTACCCACATCAATAGTTAGATAAAAATAATGAATAAGACACACAAGAAAATAACCTCCAAACAAATATGTATGGGCACGTCTCAGTATTTTCTTAACGGTGTTCAACTATGCAACTGATATTTAAAATCAAGTCCAAAATATTTCAACTCTTCCTGTGTTAGACACACTTAAAACAACTGCATTAAAAGATCTCACTGTGAGCTCAAGTCAGAGACTGCAATGTACAGATCCCAAGCATCTACAGATGTTCCAAGCATCAGAAGGTAAATTATGTCAGTGTATTACCTTGGACTACACATGCTGTTTTGCAGTAAATCTCCAAATTTTCTGCATCTGCTGTGCTTTGGTTTGCATTGTGTAACTGTGTTGGACCATTTGAACTATTCCCTTTCAAATGAAACTAAACTGAAAGATTAACTCCAAGGCTTTGCCTACTGCACTTCACCTACTAAATGGGCCTGGAGTCCAAAGGACAAGATCAAAACTACTGTAGAGTTAAAACCAAAAGAAAACCTGAAGCACACCTGTTGTGAACAGTGGATCTTCATTATCTTTTCAATCTATAGATCATTTGCTAGTTGCTACAGGAGGTAAAGGCATAGGTGCCAACAGTGTAAATTCAGGTTTGCATGTAATGTTTGAAAGTGGTATAATCCTCTAAAAAGAAATCAAATCCCAGAACACAGCACTCCTAACAGTAGTTGATTAAATGGCTTTTGGTTCACGGCAGAGTGGGAGGGAGAGAAGCTTTTTAATACAAAGACTGCTATGGAGAGTTTGCCTATAAAAGCTGACACATATAACACACAACACTTCCCAGAACCAAAACCCCAGTTCTGAGGCTATTCATAGATGACATAGATAAAGGAGAGACTAACATTATTTCCTTCTGTATAACTTTCCGTGTTGCACAGGCATCTGTATGGTTTCATAGTTGAATCACAATTATCAGCATGGCCATGGCAATTGCACCTGAAAGAGTGATAGGAATTGAATTAAAAATTAAAACATGTAAAAACATCTGTCCAACAATATATAACATGGTCACAAAGACAATTTTGTGTACTTCATAGCCTGTTTCTTTGTTAAGAACAAACACACATCACCAAAGGAGATGTTCTTAAATGCAGTAACCTACAAAAAACTATTTCACTTATCATATTTTTTAATTAACAACTGTTTTCCAAGAAAATAAAAACCAGCATGTAGTAGACCTACAGTTACCTTGTATAATACATAATGAAAACTATGTTTTGGAACATAACATTAGTACATAAAACACTATTAAATAAATGGCAATTATTCATCAATATTAAGTCTTACAGTGTGGCTATAGTTTTTCAAGAAATCTCAACTATATTAAGCATAATCTTCTAGTTTAACCCATTTTTAGTTCAGTTAAAACATTCATTTCTTACTAAACAGGCAATAGCCATTCAACTCTACCTGAACAGAGGCTCTTCTGGAGCATGGCACAGCTTTACCAGCTACAACTGAAATTATTTTACTGTTATACAGTCATCAAGACTGTAGCTATTTTAGTAAAAGTATTATAACAGACCTAAACCAAGAATCAAAACATAGTAGTAGTCTATGAAATTTTAAGGTAAACATAACTTCTAATGGCATGCTTTCTCTCAAAATGAGATCTCAACTACCAAAATTCAGGAACAATACATATTAGCAAAACTTGCAACACATGCTTCTTGGACACTATTTCATTGCCAAATTTGCATATTATTTACAGGGCATAATTAGCCCTTCCACAAGACAGCACACTTGCCATATATAATAAAGTTGTCAGTCACAGATAATGTAACACTTTACTGACAGATGCCCAGTTTTAAATGAAAAACTACACTTAAAACAAAGAATGAGCTGTGTGTTAAGACTAGCTCTGTGCTAAGACTGTTAAAATTGCCATGTGTGGAAATCTATAATGAAACTTAAAGAGCTACGGAAATAAAGCACAAGCCATGGTTTTAGTCATAAGCTTTTTCTTAGAGGCATTGGCAATTCCAAGGAAAGGATTGCTTTTGACAGATCTGTGTAATAAGCACAATTAATTTTTGAATAACTTGTGAGCAAATGTTTAAAAAAAACAGTACACCAATCATTTCAAACTTGACGCACTGCTTCAAACCAAATTCCTTTCTCATTCATAAATGTAAAAGCAGGACAACTTCATTAAATTTTAGGTAGGTCATTACATACTTTGCACAGCTGTATTAGTCAGAGTAAGTGATAGGTGGGGGAAGAGTTCTATAATACCTACCTTCCACTGATTGTAACCTCATTAACTCCATAGTATCTATGCCTAAAATTTACCCAGGACTCTTTAGTATGATACTGGCCATGAAGATGAATCCTCACTTGTGTAGCTTTTACAAATTCTTGGAGAGATGGAGTATTGTAAAAGTCACTGTAGCCAGGCCGCTGATTTGGTTCCGGAGTAAGAACACTGAAAGTTAGGTTACCACGGGAATATGGTGTAAAACTGTTTAAACAGAGAGGAAGACAAGTGAAAACCAAAAGATCACAGATTTCACAGATTCCATCTCCTAACATCCTTTTTTTTTTCCAGAGAAGATCTCCACTTAATCCATAGGGTGTTTTTTGTGTGTTTCCTGGGGAAAATTCTTATGTTGGCAGATTCTCAATATCAGAATTCAAGTAGGGGAAAGAAACTTCCTCTGTATGTTTGGTTTGGGCCAAGCTGTCATACTCGTCTCCAGACCCTAAGTTTCAAACTAGAAGTAAAGCCTCTAAAGGGCAACTTCAAAATACAAATAAAGTGTGACTGATACAGTGCCATCTGCTGTAAGTTTTCAAGAAGTTAAATACTATCTTGGAGAAACATGAATTATGCTTGAAATACCCAAGGAAATAATTCAGATTATTAATAATATAATATTAATATTATAATATGCCCATATTGTTAATTATATACCTGCTAAACACATAAAAATGACACAGAAACAATCATATTTTGAATTCCAGAGTATCTGGACTGTATAATCTCATCCAGTGAGTGAGCAGTTAGAAACACATGTAATCTTCCAGCAAGTGAAGAGCAAGAGAATTTAATGGAATACATTACGATTGAGAGTAAAACTGCACATTTAAGCACAAGAAGGGGAAGGACAGTCCTGAGAAATCAAGCAAAAGCTGAGTAAACAAGTATCTATAAACAGCACATTTTCACAGTTTGGCATGAAACATGTCAGTACATTTACTAGGCAGAGTTTAGCCATGAGCAGGACTTGCCTCTGCAAGAGGTAAGAATTATTACACACTCATGTCAGCTAATTAAAAATAGGTATCCCACAGTACACCTGGCACCAGATATACAACATTAAAACAATGTGAATCTCCTAACTTCAAAATATCTCTGAGCTTTTGAAATGTGAGATTCATTGTTAGATTAGGTCAGCTGCATCATACTGCTCTGTCTTCATGAAGGATCTTTGAATTTACTGTGCCCCTATGCAAGTCAGTGCTTCACAAAAATCTCAGTGGAATATAGCTGTTTATTTCTCTGGGGGATATTTACATCTCTTCCCCTCCACAGAAAGTTAAAAGAAGTACTTTCCATCCATAACATACAGAGCTGCAACAGAAAATTTAAGGCGAGTATAAATGGCAGAAAAATGGCACCATCTTGGTATGGAAGCACCAGAAGGAACAGCAGAAGGACTGTAAGACTGCCAGCATCAAGTTAAGCAGGTCATGAAGATCTCGGGGCATCTACATGCAGCTTCTCAGGAAACAAAGAAAACAAAGGAGATTCTAAAACAAGGGTTAGCCAAGATTCAGACTAAGCAAAAACTCGAGTCTCTCATAGGGGGATAAAGGACAGTGCGATTAACTTACAGAGTTATATAACTTATAACTTACTTACTTATAATTTATACGTATAACTTACAGAGGTGGTACAAAAACTTTAATCAGTGCTAGCAGATGGTCACCAAACCAAGAACCTTCAAACCTTGGTAAGGGGGTCAAAGTCAAGGTCACTTGCCTTCCATGCGAACTGAAGGACACCCAGCTAGGCCACCAGGATACAAGCACATTCTTATCTAAATCCTGGACAGACAATCTGGACATGTCTTGGCACTTACAAGTATGTAAGTATGACAGAGGGCGAGAAAATGGTCTCGTTTTACAATAAAATCATCTTCCTCCCCTATAAATGTCTCAGCAGGGAGCTTTGCCACTCTACTGACAAATTTGGAGCATTTTTCCAACAGTAACTTCTGAGTACAGAGTATACTCACCATTACACGGTATCTTTCTTAGCTTTTAAACAAAGCTTTCTGTACATCAGCTATACCCAAAATCATTCATTTGTATCAATTCATGCCATCATTTACACCATCATCGATGGAGAGAAGCAGTGTTACTTACAAAACATTTCTGGAAACAGCTCAAGCTTAACTCCTCAGTTCTTTTTGAAAAATACAGTAATACCTATTAGTGGGTTGAAAAGGGCATTACACGTAATTTAGGTTATTTATTCAAAAATATTTGGCTTACTTAAGATATTTCCCTTCTCCTCCACCCACTCCTCCAAGGATCAGCAATAAAGCTCAAAGTCCTTTACTGAAAACTGGTGTAACTCAGAGGACCTGATGCTCCTCTCCTCAGAATACTGAACTCCTACAGAACAGACAAAGATGCTGACGCTTGAAAAGTCTTTGGAAGGCAGCAAAAGCAAAACAACAAAAAAGCAAAAACCCTATAGCACCCAGTACTTTGTTTAACTGTCTAATTTCCAAACTAGTATTAAACAAGCCTAATACTGACTGGCATCTGAAATCACACAAGAGATTGTGCATCTGAATACAGGTAGTGGTATAGATTCAAAAACATATATGTGCGTATACATATATGTACATGTATGTAAAATTATATAGTTACATATTGTATATCTAATGCATTAGCTTTGTGAAATATATATTGTACATATTAAATATTTTAAAATTTGCACGTTAGCTGTCTTGTAAAATGGCTTGCAACACATTTCTAAAAGGTAATGACCTCATGCTCCCTAGTTTTATATTAATTCTCAGAAAGATAAGAAATCTTCAAGATGCAATTTTCAAATCATTCCTTACATGTTTTGCATGATTAGTAATAAGGCTGAATGACTGCATTTTATCCCTAAGTTTGCCCTGTTTCTAAGCTTCAGAACAAGTTGTACTCTCAGAAAGCAGAAGGTATACTTTTGCATTCATGAGATACCTTAAAACAATGTTATATCCCTGCCTTCTTCTACTCTTCATCTCACTGTTCTGCAGTCCTACTGACAACCATTCAAAACACAAGCATGTAAAATTTCAGAGGTCTAGCTCAAAAATAACATGAATCAATTGTGTTACATTCCTCAATGTCTGATGAAAATGAGAGATGACCTTTTGGCAATTTTCAGTTGAAAGGTCAGGTTTGGGACCTTTTATATACTCAGCAGTCCATAGTAAATGAGTATACCAAATGAAAAGATTCTATCTCCTTGTGACATAGAAATGACTTGTGTCAGGGTATTACCTGTTGAAAACATCTGTATTATGCAGATAACAGTCACTCATACCTAGGAAGCTGGAGACAGTTGACAGAATCTGGTTTTTCTAGAGATGCATTGTTATCCATTCCAAAAATACTGCAATTTTTAGCAAAATACTGCCAGTCTTCCCAGTTCAGATCATCTCTTTTTTTCCTTTCAATTCTTATTGCTTCAGGATGTGGGCTGAAGAACTGCAGTATAATATAGAATACCTGCAAGAAGATAACAAATTTATAAATTGATACTGTAAAATAATAAAAATATAAACTTTTTTTCTCAGTGTGACAATATAGCTTGCTTTACCACTCAAAGACAAATATTTCAGTTCACATATTCCCAAATGAAAACAAAGATAACCTTTTTTTTTAAGTAAGTTCATTGATGTCTCAGATGTTGTTACAGAACAACTGAACTGCTGCCTTAGAACTTCACCTTTTCTCCAAGAACATTTGAAAACATGCTACAAAGTCAAGTCCATGGTTTGTTATAGTAATATTATTTCAGAAAATAAATGTAGGGCATAGCTTTGTGTTGCCAAATATTTGATGAGTTATTTGTCTGATTACAAATATTTTTTTTTAAGATTTTTTTTGTTATGAATCTCTCTATTTTTAGTTTGGAATCTCATCAAAAGCTCTGCACGCTTCCCCAAGCATACTGCTCATGCAGAAAAGTATATGTTTAAATAAGTCAAATTTTAGAACTTCAGACACTTGAAATCATCTTTAATTAAAGGATTCATTCTTACTTACATAGCCAGAATCTCTCATCATGTTCTTTCCCTCCTCCCCATTAATTAAAACAAACTAAAAAATAAGTAAGCTAACAATGATATATGGAAATCTGGTAAAGTCCCTCTTGTGAATGCAGCCTCACTACTGATATGTCCCTCCTTCCAAGACATCCTGACACTCTTCAAGAGCTTAGTAAAGTTCTTAGTGAAGAACATCTACAAACCAGAAATTCCCTCTGATAGGTCAGCGTTCTACAGACACATTAAATTCCATTAAACTGCAGTCAGCTTCCTACAAAAAGGTATAAACCAAACACCTCAAGATTTAATAGAAATTAAAATTAAACTTGAAATTTACAGAAGTCAAATTAAAAGAGAGCAAAATATTTCTAAATTGCCTTCTATTGCCTTTTACATTGTTTCATGTTAATAAAGGAAGTTTCCTTCCTGGTCCCCAAAGGACAATGCCTTAAAGCATAAAGTTTTAATTTGTTTAAAACTGTAATGAATTGTCTACAAAAATATTTTTGTTGGTTTTGCCTAATAAATAGCAAATGTAATCTTCTCATTACCTGATACTGTCCATTTTGTAAATCTATTGTGATAGAAACACCATAATCCAGACTTTCAGTACTAGCAAACACAGATGAAATCCAGGTGGTCCCAATGTCATCATCATTGATGTAAGACAGAGGATGCGCTTCTGCATCCAACCTCAACACTCTGTCATTGGTGGTATCATCGGCACCGTTAGGGATGCAGTACCTCTGTATCAATGGATGCACCCGTGGATGACTTCCAGGACAGCGGCACTCAGACTGCGTATGTAGACGAGGAAATTTTCCAGAGAATACTTCTAAAATATCTCTGTCACAGCACATTAAAAAAAAAAAATAATTACATACATGATAAAAAAAAAAAGGACAAGGGCCATTTTGCATCTCTGGGCTCATGGAATAAACAACATTTAGCTTAGCCCACAGTATAAGTCCTGGATTCATCTCATATAAATGGGACAATCAGCTAGGAATCAGGCCACCCAGACTTCAATAACTTCAATACAAATGCCCACTTTTTCAGCGGCCCCAGTCTATGATGACTCTAGTTGCTTCTTACAGCCCATATCAAAGTCATTGAGTCACTTCAGTTCCCTCTGGTATCAGCAACTGAAATAGATGTATGGATGGGCAGGTAGACAAGTACATAGGAATGACACATCTGGAATCCTCAACCTAAGAAGGTTACGGAAATGTTGGAAAGAGTCCAGAGGAGGGTCACAAGATGACCAGAGGGCTGGAGTACCTCCTGCTATGAGGACAGGTTGAGAGAGTTGGGGTTATTCAGTCTGGAGAAGGAAAGGCTCCAAGAAGACTTTTACCTGAAGGGGTCCTACAGGAAAGATGGGAAGGGACTTTTTTACAAGGGCATATAGTGATTGGATAAGGGGGAATGGCTTTAAATTGGAGTGGGGAGATTTAGATTAGACCTTAGGAAGAAATTCTTCATGACAAGGGTGATGAGACACTGAAACAGGGAAGTTGCTCAGGGAAGCTGTGGATGCCCCCTCCCTGGAAGCATTCAAGGCCAGGTTGGATGGGGCCTTGAGTAGCCCTGTCTAGTAGGAGGTGTCCCTGCCCATGACAGGGAGGCTGGAACTGGATGATCTTTAGGGTCCCTTCCAACCAAAACCACTCTATGATTTTACGGCATCAGCACATTACTGAACCTTTATCTGCTCCTCTCTAGAGTAAAAGAAGGATTTTGTGAGCCTAGAAGATATTGAATTTTTTAATTAAAAGTCTCTCACTTTTTTCACATCTTCCTACTTTATCAGTAAGAACATAATTTTTGTATACTTAGTAAGCAAAAAAATACTTTCTAGCTGCCACTAGAAATTCCACAGGAAAAAAAGTTACAGGACGTTTTAGAGAGCCATTGATTTAAATTATATGATATGCAGACAAGGCATTACTTCACAATTTATCCCAGATAAGCATTTTGGATTATGTTATTTGTGCATATAAAACCACATCTACAAAGACATCATTAGGTCACAACATTTTGTAAAAATGTTATCTTTCACTTTTTAAACTGTTTTCACTTCACTAACTTAAGCAGTCATTCAAAGCATTTGACAAGCAATACCCTGAAAAAATACAGACATTATTTTCATGTAACTTGGAACGTAGATTTATATTAATACTTTAAATTCATAGAGGCTCGGTTCATCTTAATGTCCTGCAGACAGCTGAGCTCCTAGGAAACTGCTCTACATCTTACTAAAAGACTATCATTAAGTAGCCTTAAGGTCTGCAGTCACGAGTGTCATTGCATGTAGCCTACCCAGAAGCACCATGCAGACAAATAGGACCTGACTACTTCTGGCCAGTCTGAATTGACTAGATTAATCCAGCATGAGTTGGATAACAAAGATAACATTTCCTTGTAATGCACTAGGGAAGGAGACTGGAGGGCAACAGAAATTGCAGTGGCAACTGTAATTTGGCCTCAGGAATGGAGAAAGTCAAAGCAATTGCCCAAGGCTATGTGGGTTGAGCTAGTGAAGACATTGGTGGCTTACGGTGACAATCTAATACAGAAAGCAATGAACAATTAAGACAATAGCACCTCAGGATCGTGGGGATGGGAGGAGCATCAAGAATACCTGACATAGATGTCTGATACCACGAGGAAGCTGCAGCCAGAGGAAAGGAACTGCTAAGCATGGGAGCCAAAGTCACAACCACAAAGCCAGTATGCTGACCAGCTGGAGTGCCAGTCCTCTCTATGCGGATCACTAGTATTGAAGTGGTCTAAACTGCACTGGCCCACTAGACTCCCTTTCCTCACCCCACAGTTTTCATGGAGCTCTAGGAAAGCTCAGCAAGTCTCATCCAGTAGGACTAAGCTTATCAGCACACACGATTATGTCAGAATCATGATGAGTTGATAACACCTAGATAGCTTATAAGCATTAAAATCTAGTAACTAAATCTACTTTCTTCAAGAACACTTACTAAGTCACGTTGTAACATGGACAACAATAACAAGGAAAGTACACGTTTATTAGAGTGTTGAGTTTCACTACATATATACCATACATAGCAGGATATATACTAGCTATATTTAAGTAACAGTTGAAAAGCAAAAACCCATTAGGTTGCTGGATTTATTTTAAGTCACTTTTTTTTTTTAGATTAAAAGTCATCTTTGAAAAGCAGTTCAGTGAAGCACATCAGCAGTAGCAAAAATCTAAAGAAGACATCAGGAAAGCGCTATACTTTTGGAAATAAGCATATTGTTACTTATGCTTTCTTCTCACCATGCTCTCAGTTTTTACAAAACAAAAAAAAAAAAAGTTCTTTACCTGTTTGTAAGTGCCACTGGGTAAAATCGAAAATCTTGCATTCTTCCAACAAATTGCTCTAAACCTAAGAAATATGCTATAAATAAGTAATCTATTAAGCAGAAGGCAGCTTTGTACTGCATGAGAGCACCTTTAATTCAGCACTCAAGAGATCTCTCTTGCACAATTACCCCTCCTGAATGAAATCATCTTGGACCTGGACAAAACTATAGAAGGTAGTGACTTAATTTTTTGATAAAAAGAATGATTTATAATAACTTTATAAGAACATTTTGTACCCATCTCTTTTCTGATTAGAGAGGTGGCACAAGGATCGGCTCATTAGACAGAAGTAATGAGCCAGTCCATGTGCCACCTCTAATTAGAGAAGAGATACAGTAGGTACAACTGTACCTATCAATTTATACAATAAAGATCAAAAGCATTTTAAAATATTCCTTTCTTTTATACATGTATTAGTTCTCCAGTATTCAGAATCACAATCATAACAAAACACATCTCAATACATAAACTTTAAGAAATGGGGCACAGAATCACATTCTTGCCCAGGAACACAATAAAGTTGTTTAAGTGACATACAGTTATACTTTAGCGGTTAGCTTTAAATTGTACGTGTTCCTGAAGATGATTGATCGGTGTTCTTACATCTGCAAAGCCAAGAATTTGTGGAGAGCAATAAAACATCCCACAACTGTTCAGCAATGATCACTTCATTCTGTAGTGCATACAGAATTCTAGATGTAGAAGAAGGGTAACACCATCCGGCATTACTAAAGGCTGAAGGTGTTTTCATTCTACTAGCAGTTCACATGAGCATTGATAGAAGTGAAGAACATGAACAGCCAGATATCTTTAGCTCTCTTACCAGCCCCCAAAAGCAGCATAGTCTACTGGCCACGCACAACTCCACTCCAAAATAGTTTTCTATATTTACTTAGAAAAACTATGATCATAAATTAATGGAATGTGTCACTTTACCAATCTATGTTTTAGAGAATGCAGGAAAACCTATTTATATGCAGTAACACATAGAATAAACAGTGAATTTACAGGATCACTTACAAAACATCTATCTTTCAGCCCATCTTTTGAGAAAACTAATTGTACAATAGGAAATTTCTCCTACAGGAAGATATTACTTCTCAGCATATAGATAATGTAAAATGACTCATACACATATTTTAACCACACTGTGAGCATCACATTTTGAATATTCCAGTGTATTCCACTAAAATACTATGATTTACCTGTGAAGCTTTGTCCAATTTGCAGTGTACCATCTTTATCTGCAACTGATCCCACAAGAATCCTTGAATCAAAAGGTGTGCCATCATCTTCCCAGCCATTCAGGAAGAAACTAATTCTACTATGATGCACCTATAGAATCAATGTAAAGAAGCAAACACATACTTCAATATGCAATCACTATGATTTCTCTACACGTGGTGTCTACCACTTATTAACCACTAATATTAATTCAACTTGCTTGCTGTCTGCCTTTATTTTTGGTGCCTACTGAAAGTAGTTACTTCTTTTCTGCCCATCCATTAGCAATCCATTTAATAAGTTCATCCCCAAAGTATAGTATTTCTACAGCAGTTAAAACAAAGAAGAATCTATGGTACAGTGATCTGGTAAGGAGGGGGAAGAGAGGAAAAGGAGAAGAGTCCATTTCACAAGGTATGAGGCTGGTTACAGCTACATCACCACTTCGGGCCATGGGCACATGTTACATCTGTCAGAGCTCTTCTCATACACATCAGCTCATATAGGCCTCAAGGGGCTATCTACCATACTCAAGATAACCAAACGCAGCACGTTTCAGCTAGGCCTCTAACACCCCTCCAAAACGCCTCCCTAGCCCTAGCATGTTTCTTTCTACAAGGGCTGAAGGGAATGGTATAGGAGCTGGCTACATCTGCTTTACACCCAGTGGGTAATTCCCTTACATCAAGGGAACCTTTGGCTAAGAATATGCACACAGTCAGCGCCCCAGGGTACTGTTTTCTGCAAGCATTCCCTTCCCTGCCAATTCATTTTAAATTTGAGCTAACATACATAGAAATACTTTATGGCATTCTCCCAGCTCCACAAAGTCACAAGACGCTGAGATTTACAAAGTACTTTTTCAAATTAAAAAATCCTCATGTTTAGGTTACATAAAATTAGAAAAAGATTAATAATCTGGGTATGGTTTTCAGCTTTATATGTTAAGAAAATTAATACTCATTTTAAAAATATAGGCATATACAAAATGAAAACTGGAGGCAATTGTGGCTACATTCAGCTTCCCATTAAAGAATTTAATTAGAGAAACTAAGTTCAACGTATTAAAAACTTTTGACCTGTTTAATTGTTTACTGAACAAACTTAATCGTCTTTATTTCAGAAAATTATTTATTTGCAAAACTGAAATTACTTTATTTCTAGAAATATTTAGGTTGCATATGGCTTATTTCACATGAGAGCTTGGTAGACTTCAGTTTGTAACATCGTTTTGTTGTTGCCAATTTACAGAGTGTTATTTTGCAGGTATGATGCCTGGTGAATTGTGCCTAGAGAGGCCAAATAAAACTCGAGTGCTTTAGCTTGTCTTGATACCCACTCTAATCAAAACAAAATAAATCTAGAATAATCGCTTCTATAAGAACAACATACATGTGAGTACAGACTGAAGCTTTACAAGCCAGAATAAATTGCTACAAAGAGGACAGCTCAAACCTGGAAAAATATCAGTTTAAAACCACAACATAAACAATCATAGTGTTATTCTCCTATAAAGTCTTTCAAATTTCAGACCAAGATAAACTCACACAATTATCTACAAATCTGAGCTCAGATGATCAGCATCAGTGCCTAGGGCAACATAAGTCTATCAGTACTTTAAAAAAGAAAATATGAAATGAGATGATGGGGTTGCTTTGGATGTGTTTTTTGAGGGTTTTTATATTCAAGCTTCACACAAAATTGTATAGATGATTTTTTTTCTCCTAAAACTGTACTTTCAAACATACAGATGCATGTTGAGCTTTATTGTCATTTCCAGATTCAGTCAATATATCCAGACTTTAGACAGGAATATTTATTACCCTTCCACCGACGGAAATTTGAAGACTATTATCATAATTACTAAGCCTTGAGATTTGTTCTAAAAGTTATTGCATATGAGTTTCACCACTCAAAATACATCTCTCCATTTTAAATTATCTTTTGTGTTGACACATCAATGACCTAAAACCAACATTTTTTTATTTAATTTTAATTCAAAGCCCTCTAAACATCTGATGCCCTATTTACAAGGGCCTAAGTATATGTGTGTACTGTGGTTACACTGCATTTTCTTTCCGCATCACATTTTTTACAGCCTGTTACTGTCATTTGGTGTTTGACTGTTATCATCATAAAAGATACAGGCTTTTCTACTTTGTTATTTGTAGCATTATCTCATGTTTTACAACATCTTTGCACAACATGCCCACACATGAAATATAACTAGTGAAAAGTTCTCAGTGGTATTAATGCATAAAAAAGAATGTGGTTCCATCTCTACTGTCTTTACCCAGCCAAAAGCTGATGAACAGCCAATTTTCCTTTATCACATTAGCACAGCCATGAGGGAAACACATTTGTTCTAGTCAGCTACACTAAAGATACTATTACCAATCTAACATATACATGTTTTATATCAGCAGTATTCTCGGAGTATGAGGGAGCCAACAATATATTAACACTAGCATGACAGTTTATTTAAGAAAAGAAAATTGTCTCTGTAGAGGGACAGAAGTTAGAAATGTATGGCTAAAGCTCAGTGTCACTGGTCTAATAAAGGTAATAATTCTTAAGCTTTCTTTATAGCAGGTAACACTCCTGTGGCAGCTCTGTCATATCATTCAAATAAAAATGTTGTCTTTTACAAGTTTAAGAGTGCCTTTATTTTTAGTCAGATATGAAGCATGTTTCCACTTTCCTGTTTTCACTGTAAAACATTTGTACATGGAATTCAGAACTGGGTATACTCACCCCCATCAGTTCCTTCTAAATTTACCGTCTCAGCTGCAGCTTCTATAGGACCTGATTCTGCCTCCCTCACTGGTAAGCAGAGTGCATGCCTTCATACACCTCCTACTAAAATCAGTGAAACTATTTATCACTTTAGAGTGACAGAATTGAGCCCTAAATGACCAGGTATTTTTACTTGTTGAAAATAGGTGACTAACGACAATTTTAAATCTCCGTCCCCCTTCCCCCACCACCAATCTCTTTGTATTAAATAGGATTTAGAATAGTTGGGTTTAATATAGCACATCCCCAAGGTAGCCCTAAGCACTTTACAATGCTGAATTGGATATCAGTAGTGCAGTGACTGTGTAAGGCAAAGGCAGCAGTCATTATGCATTTGGCAGTAGCTCAATGTAATGATCCCCCTGCTGGTTATTAAAGGGGGTATGAATATCTGACATGGGAGGAAAATGTAGAAGGGAAACCATGTGTGGTATAAAAAAAATCCCAGTGGCTGTCCACTGTGGGAGGAGAGGAATGTCTCAAAGTTTGGTGTCAGTATAGACTAAGCTAAGTAAGAAGGAAGGCTGGCACTGAATCAGCTGTTTGATGTGGTTATTTAAGGTCTCCTGACCACTAGCATTAAATTGCATACAATACCATAGAAATAAAAGATGAATTTCAGTCCTGACTAGGACAATAGGATCATTCCTCTGTTGACTTTATTAATAACATTCTATGGGAATTTGCCCCAAGAGAGTAACACAAGATGGGTAAGAAAGGCTGCTCTCTTTGCTGTGCATAGCATAGGACCAGAAGCCTGGGACACTAGCACTGTAATCCCAGGTTTGAAGCCTCCCATGCTTCCCCATCTGTCAGATACTTAGTAAATCACCTCAGAGGGAGGTGGGAAGGATTAGTTAGTAACATAAATTCACTCTGCAACTACATTAGCATCTGCCAATTCAAAGCCTAAGACCAATTCCAAGCAATGGAAAATCCACTTTATGGTGAACTGAGATGGTGAAAGATACTCACCATCTTTCTTCTAATAACATTCTTGTTGTGATACAGAAGAGTTTCAAAGATGAGAGCTGCTGGGCCAATGAGCTGATAGACAAGTTCCTTCAGTGCATCCTGAATGAAGCTCTTATAGTCCCTCCATCACAAGCAAACTGCTCATCAGAACCAGCAATACCAAACACAACCACTTCTCACCTAGGAAAAATTCCAAGCCCTATGGCTCACTGTAGTGCAGAATGAATGAGGACACACTGAAGAACAAGCTGCTAATAAAATGAGATAGGGAGAGAAAAGTGATAACAACTGTTCACTTTCCCACTTAAAGATCTGTGCTACTCAGATCTTGTGCATGAAAATATAACTATGAAATTTCATATGAATTTTGCCACTTTATTTGGATCAGGCAGAGTTATCATGTAAACAAAAGCCATTATTTTCCTGTATTAACTGCTAACACAAACTTCCTCTATATTGTAGTAACCTGTGTGGCAAAAAAGAAGCACCACAACCAATCACTGCACTTCAGAGTAGCTGTAGTGGCTAAGACTAAGGGACAAAGACAAAAAGCTGAAGTGAGGGGATCACATATCAAAAAGCACGATAAGCATGTATGGTGCTGCTCCTGAATACTCTTTGAATCTCAAACCATTGGCAGCTCAGAGACTTCATCAGGAAGCCACGATTTCTATACATTTAGTAGCTTTCCATGGATTCGTTTTGCACGAATTTGTATAGCTGTTCCTTGAATGAAAAAAGTTGCATTTTCTCCACTGCTCCCACTGTACAGACCTATGAAAGAATACCAAGAATTTTTCTTTCTCTTTTATTTATTTTTTAAGCCTTGAATCATACTGTTATCTACAGGTATCATGAAAAATGGCATAATAAATTTATAAGTAAATAAATAGTATAAGAGTTATCAATAAACAGCTTAATATGTATAATAAAAGATTCAGTATTTCAATAAAAATTCTCAATATGCTTTTCAAAAAAAGCCTAATATTCCTCTGTATTAACACAGAGGTGTAACACATTGCTACATATATATAAATGCAACTGAGATAATTTCAGTTTCTTCCATGTAGAACTGAATTACATCAGTTCAGTCAAAATAAATGAAGTTAAGTGAATTCTTATTCAGTGGACACCACAATCTTTTTGCATCAGTAAGATTTTTCCATTAAAGATAAGTCCTAATGTTAATACTACCCACATACCTTCTGCAAAATTATCTCTTACAAATAAGATAGGAAGGAGAGACATGGAAAAGAATCCTTTATGTTCCATTAAAAAAATAAATAAAGAATACCTAAATACGTCATAGCAGAGCTCAAGACCACTAACCAGAGATCAAAACTCGACTGTACTAAATGCCATTCCACCAACAGATGATGTAGTCTCTTCCCAAAATGGTTTAGAATTTACAATTATTACATGTTTCAAAGACATAAGTGGGTTTAAGTGGGTTTTAGTTAAGAACAATCTTTCCCTTTAGGTTATTTTTCCTATCCTAATATTTAATGGCACATGGAAGATTTACTAAAATATTACAGATAAGTTAAGGCATGTTATTTCAAGACAACATTAATCTCTTCTACTGGTTAAATATTCTTTTTACTCTTCACCATAGCTTCTAGTAACCATAAAATACAATTTAATCTTTAAGTTTTGTCTCATCCTCTATTGTTCTAATAACTAGATCACAGTGTCTGATGAGACAGATGAAGAAACCAGATGGATTTCTTCCCAGATTTCCAGCCCATAAACGAGGAGTTCCACAACAGAGAGAAAACTGGCACTGAAAATGAAGGGAAAAATTCTTTTCCAGTCATTCAAGCCAAATGATACCAACTCTGGCCTATTTAGTCATCCAGCCAGTTTAGTGATGGCAAACGCTTCAACTGTAACTTTAGCTCTTAAGGCTATTTATACCATCAAAGAAAGTCTCAGATGGCAGGGGCAAGAATGACCGACACACATAAAACAAGGACAAGGCCCAAACATTCATCTTCAGATAAATACTAGGGAATGGAATACATTATGGTACATGTAACAGACACCGCTGTTTTCAAACAAGATGAAAGAGCAATTCATGGGGTCTATGGTTCTTCCAAACATCAGGCATCTCCAAACTAAAATTATAAATAAAACAAAACCCAATGAAACAATAAAACCCAGTCCCCAGCAAGCTAATTTTTAATATGACAGATACAAATTCTACTAGCTGCAAATGCAAGCTAAATTTAAAAATTAAATGCAAACTAAAATGTGAAGTCTGTTGCCCCAATATAAGAAAACAAGCAAATCATCCTCAAAATAATTGAGCAGAAAATAAAGCATAAGAAAACTTAAACATGCCTGTATTAGTTTATCCTTTAAATAAGATCTATTTGCACAGTAAGAAGTTCCTGAAAAAAATTCTATTATAAAGCAGTTGATACTCTACATGAAGAATTTAAGTGCTTTTTGATTAGCAATTAGTTAACTACATATTTTACCTGTAATGCATGAAAAAGATGTTCCATTTATTTTCCAAAACAGCAAACCAGCAGAAATTACCCCTTCCCCTATTTACTATAAAAGCTGAAGTAACTCCAGAATCAATAAAGTTACACAGGCTTTACAGAGATATAAATGAAAACACAAGTTAGCATATAAGATTTGCTTAATCATTCAGAAATAATGAGGAATCAGAGATTATAAGAAATCAGAAGTTGCGGCTCATCCAGCTCCAAAATTAATACACAATGTACCATTACAATTGCTTACTGTCACTTAATTTGGTATGGTTCTTACAGAAGTTGCTACCGAAATATAGCTTGCTATCTGTTAAAATAACCAGGATTCAGAAAAAAAAACCAACCCTTTTTTTTCTTCTAAATACATTGCAGATTTGTTGTGTCAGGAACTTTTTCAATGAGCTCACTCTATGGAAACAGACAGTGTATTAACACATTTTCTCCCAAGGTGAGAAAACAGATTAAGGTTATGACCAAAATGACAGGCCCATGGCTTCCTTGAATATTTTAATAGAGTCAACAAATCAACAGTGGTCACTGATGACAACAGATGAGGGAAGACAATGGATGGAAGAAAGGGAATTAGTGATGCTGCTATAATGGTCTAATCAGAAACTTGAGCATAAAAATCTTTTTCACCTTCAACCCGTCTAAATATGTTCTTTTTGCCTGCTCAAAGAAAGATTTACAGCATGTTCTGCCACTGGGGGATGCGTAGGTTCACAGCTCTACCATGCAAAAGCAGGTGTGGAACAGAAGCGTAATAGTTAATAAAAGACACAGGAAAGGGGTTTTGCATATCAAAGAGATGAAACACACAGGTATACATTTTGGTACTTTCTTGCATAATTGCAAATCTTGCTGAAGCTGCAGTTACAAAGGCTTCCACACAGCTTTAACATTTCGTAACGGAATTTCTGTAAAGAGGAAAGGTCAGCGATACAGACTTAAGCAATACAAAGTAAACGAATAATTTATGGGGGGGAGGGGAGAATAAGATGAAACCATTAGCATGAGTCAGTCTTTACTCTCAGCTATGATTTAAGCAGACCTAGTGACCAAAAATCACAATGCTGCATTTTACATATTTTTTTAAAATCTGGGTGTCTACATGCCCCTAAATTTATGCATCAGAAATGACAAACAACTTTCTGCCACAATTCAACACCTTCATTCACAGAATAAATTGTAGAATCAACACATCTTGAATATCCATCTAAAAGGCTCCTTTCCTAGCCTCCAGTTCTGCCTTATTCTTCTTATTTTGCATTTCTCTACTGATTTTTATTTCCCCTGTTTAATCTATTATATTCACATTTAGCATAGTTTCTTTTTTTATAAAAAAATTAATACAGGTGGGAGCAGATTCCAAGCCTCCATGCCCCCAAGGACTATTTTTCTCAAAAACTTTAATGCAAACAGGAAATAAAATAAACAATTTATCCAAAAATTCCTCTACTCCTCCCAAGCCTTCAGGTAATCTCTGTCAGCCACCTTATATCTGTTTTAGAAAATAAAGAGGTGAAGCAGTTTCCACAGCTTAAGTTCTGCAGATGAGTCAGGATTCCACATCATTCACAACTACCTCCTACTCCACATGTTACTCACCAGCACTGATGCACAGCCTGCTCATACAGTCTTATATTGCTTATCTCTCCTTACAACGCACCACACGCAGCACAATCTAAATTTAAAATCGTACTGAATGGATAATTAAGGAATAAACACTGTCATACACTTTGTAGTGCAAGTGCACTTTGGCAGTGATGCTAGGGATGTTTGGGCAGATGGCTTACATCAAAATCCCCTGTGTTTTTTTTTTTTTTTTTAATTTCTCCCCTCTCAGAGGCAAAGCTTACAACCCTAAGATAAAGAGTTCAGTTTTAGTCTTTTGCTCTTTGCATTTTTTTTTAATTTGGAATGACAACTGAGATGATACAGGGGAACTTGGCAGATCTAAACCTTGGCAAGAGATAAAGAATTTATGTAGCAAACGTATGATCAAAAAAAAAAAAAAAAAGAAAGAAAACATGTCAGGAAGAATTTGCTGACAACCATGTTATTGGGACCCTGTCTCAATTTCAAATGCATTTCTCTTTCTTACCAATTACAGGATAAAATGAGTACTACCTCATACAGCCATTGCAGTTACCTAAAATCTTCATGCTGGTTTTAGAATTTTTTGCTCATTATCTTATAGTAAGTACAAAAGAGAGACAAAATATAAAGTTTATTTTATCTATTATTAAACAGCTTGAATCACTCTCCTAAATGTCTGTGTTTCCATATTCAAATCCCATAGTATCCTCAGACTGCAAATAATGAAGTATTTAATATATAAGAACTCGGCACCTCTAAGCAAACTCAAACCGGCTACCCAACCCTCTTTACTTCAAGACTTTGAAGCAACTTGGCTGCAAGGTTAAAGGACAGTGCACACAACAACAGAGGCAAGCTGCAACCCTGGCATCTACGTAGGCTTCAGTTTGATGGTTTTCATACATCTTTGGTCTCAGGCCAAAGAGTATTTTACAGGAAGAAAAGAAAGAGGGCTTGGGGTCATTCATCACAATCCCTGACTTACATAATAACATGGTCATGGACTTCAAGTGCTTATCTAGCATTCATGGTTAGGGAAGACTCCTTTACTTCCAATCATTCTATGACTTTTAGCAGGAAGCCATGCCACTGCAATTCTAAACTGAGATTCACTATCCAACTTAGACAAAACTATAGTCAACTCTGTCTGCAACTCTGAGAATGTGCCTGTAACCCTTTTCATTTAACATATTAAGAAATTCAGGTATGATCACCTTCAAAATAGTGCCCTTCTGAGTTGACCCAGAGCTGCACGTGGAGCTGCTAACATTCAAAGCAATTCTGCACATCATTTTCTGAAAGGCTGTTGAGGATCTGTCACTTGTGCTTTCACATCTTCTACCAACAAAAAATGGGTTCCTTTGAGCACTGAATTGATTTTTGTGGTCTCATCACCATAAGCCTGAGTCAATAATTGAAAATCTTCCATTGTTAATTACTTCAGTTTCACAAGAAACCTTGTGTTAACTCACTGTTCACTCTCGCACTCCGATGTTTTCCCACTAAGGATAGGCAAACGTCAATATATGAGCACCCATCCACTCGTACTACGTGAAGCCACTGAGTTGAGCCTTGTCTCATCATGAAAGGTTAGAGCATGTTCTATAACCATCTCTTTGTTTCTCCTCTCCCATTCTTGGTTCCTGAGCTGTAAAGTTTTTGCATCAGATCTCACATGCAATTACAAATGTTTTACTAAATTAAGTAGTTTATTTTTAGTTTATCAATATGAGAATTTTAGGATGATAATGTGTTCCTATTCTTTCCTGAGAAAAGGAATTAAAAAATCCAGAATCTTCCTTTCATCACCTCAGTAAACTCTACAGGAAAACCTCCTTCAGCCTTTAAAAGCTAAAACTGAAGTTATGAGTGAATAGAAAATACACACGAGCTATTTGTTGTTAAATCACTGAATTTTTCTTCAAAATGCTGCTTTATGCTTAGTAGAAGCTTGCATGAGTACATGGTGTGAAATAATTCAGAAATTTAATTCTTCTTCAGTATGCTCCAAATGAAGTTTCAATATACACAAGTTCACAATAAGCAAGTTGAACTAACAAGTGAATTAAACTACATTTTAACTCAACTACTTTTGAACCATTATCAAAAAAAGCTTGAAAAGGTGCCTTTCTTTATAAGATTTATAGGAGATGTGCACACACATCAGTACCTGATGACACCATGTATAATCTTGTTGCAGAATCCAGAGGATTTTAACTCTCACTAATATAATAGGGCAAGAACATCTGTGTTGTTTGGATAGGAATGGTTGGACTGGAAGATCCGATGGGTCCCTTCCAACCTGGTTGTTCTGTGATTCTGTGAATATATTCTCCTGCAGGCCAGCAAACCAGTAGAATACCAGGAAAACGGTACAACGGGAAGGATGCTTTTTCATCTTTTGTTTCATCCTCTACCTTTTTCTTTCTTTTACTCTTGTTAGACTTTGAAGGGTCCTTTTGTAGGAGTTACTGACAACACCACCAAAAAAATCCTCTATTAGATAGGTTTTGAAATTAAAACCACCTACATGGGAAAATCTACCATTATTTAAATACTAAAATTGACTCATCACAACATTCTGTTCAGAAATAACAAGTGGACAGACTAGTATTTCAGCTGTGAATTTATTTAGATGTAGACATACACATGCAGTATTAGGAAGGCAAAACCAGGATATGAAATAAACATAAGGCATCAGCTCTAAGCTCACTGTCAAGAGTATACCAAGGCTTCTAACCACAGAGTTCAGCTGAAGGTAACTATCTGTCAAATGTAATCTGTGCAAGTGAATATGCTTAAGCTGGTGCTATGAATCAACCAAAATTGCTTTGGTCTTATTGACATTCAATTGCAAGAAGTTGCAGCTCATCCAGTCCAACAGACATCTGACAACACCAAGAGCACTTCAGTGACAGAAAGCTTTAAATATAGATGCAACTATCATCACAATACACATGCAACTAAACTTTATGATTCCTCATACCATCTTCAGAAAGCAGTCATTAGTTGGATGCCACAAAAGCACATGGTCATCTTTGCCTGCTGCCAATTATTTCTGCAGTCAACAAATCACCGTGACTTAAAAAAGATAATACAGATTGACTGACAGAAAATGACCACTGGATCCTTCATCACTGTCCCTTTAAATCTCTCTGAAATCCACTTTCACCATTATCATCTTTGTTTGCAATTAAAAATAAAATGCCAGATAAAAATTTGTTCAAACCATTTGCTTTACTTAGCTAAAGGACAGATCTTCAGCTACTATAAACTTACCAGTTTCAGCAATGTCATTTTACACCCACCAAGATTTGTATTTAAAATATGTTAAATTTACTTTCTTCCTCATAGCTGTTCCTTACACCTTGAAACAAGAGGTACAGCAATGTTTATATGTAGGATACTTGACAATGAAACATCTTGCATACCAGGTCCCAAACAAAGACCCATGTTGAGTCCTAACTTGGCACAAATAAAATGAACACCACCTAGCAACAATTTATTTATTTGTTTGACCCTTCTCTCTCAGAAAAGGCCTGCCATTTCTGTGGAAGATGTTCTAGTGCAGTACAGTGGTTTCTTCATAAAAATTTTCATATAGCCCCACTGCCTACAGAAGCTGATAGGTACACATTTGTTTGCCCCCCTCAGCTCATGCCACCTCATTGCTTCTCTCACTGTACAATGAATTTAAAGCATTCAAGAGATGCAAGCAGATAAAGGAAGCTGGGGAAGAGGAAATATGTTGAGTACATACAATCTGCAATCATGTTTAAGGGGATGCACAGTGTAAGTATTTTGAGGGGGCAGGGGGAAAAGAGATTCACATCCATGTAATGAGTACTCTGAACAGTTATGCCCATGCTTTGAGAAATTCAGTGTACAAAAAAACAAAGACTTGAGGAAGAAACCTCATCAGGGGACCACAGCGACAGAACTGTCTTAAAACAGAAGGGTTGGAGAGGATAAAGGGACAGTAGAAGAATTGGTAAAGAAGAGCGAAGGGGAAGGAAAAAGCATGAGGTCGGGAGGGGCAAGTTGTCTCTTTGCCTTTCCTTCTTTTGCCTCAGGCCTATATCGGCCTTTCCTTTTCTTGACTTAACTGGGATGAATTTTAATTGTGGCCTCTCTACGTGTTTCATACACTATGTACTCTCGACTTGTGTGGAGTGGATTTCCCATTCATCATAGGATTGCAGGCAAAAATCCCAGGAGCATTTTGCTCTCCTTCAAAGTTAGCTTTGCTTAAATCAATAACTTTAGGGCTGCTTCCTCCGTCTGGCGCATACCTCCACCCCACGACCATTTCAAATTCCATGATTTTATGAACATTTGGTTTTGTTTCTTATCTTCATATACAGAATTATTTCTGTAATCTTTCCATGATAACAACTACAATATTCTATACTATTTCAATAAGATTATAAAGGCAACAAACTTACAGCAATAGTGGAGACACGCTCTCATTTGTAGTTTTAAAACTGCCAGTATTCTAACTGATCTCTAACAATCTCTCTTCCCACTGTTTCGTCCTCAATAACCCAGCGTTCTTCAAAACAAAGTTCTGGTTTTCTTGGGGACCCATCGCTTAAATGGTTTTACTTCTTGGTCTTTTTTCTGACCACTTGCAAGTTGAGCATAACAGTCAAGAATCACAACTACATTGAATTGCCCTTACCTGGTATGCAAACCACTGAACTTGGTTTAAAAAGGAAGGGGAATGGGGGATGGCAAGAGCATCCTTCTGATCGAGTATCATCCTTCAGCAATATTGTTACATCTCTTCCAGCTTTATATTAGCTCTCCCTTCACTAAAACTGTATATCTTGGCATTTTAAATCCCCCTTCATTTTCCTGGTTGTCTCTCTTATTCCAATAATATCTTTCTTATCCTTGAAAACATGTCACTCCAATTCAGCAGTCTTATTACATATGCTCCTAGCATTTGTATAAAAGATATTTAGCTTTTCTTTTTGCTCTCCCTTACTCTTCTTTTTTACTATCTCCTATAATGTTAATCCCTTCTCAACGGGAAACGGTTTTCCTTCAATCCAACCTTTTCTTTTTGTGCACAGATCCACTAGTTCAGCTTGAATTCCCCGAAGAACAACATAAATTTGAAAAAAAGGTGGGGAGGGGAGAAGGGGAAAAAATGAAACCCTGAAGTGCTCCTGAAGCAACTTAACTCTCTGTTCAAGGACAAGACATGTATTACTATAAATTTGGCCCCAAACAGTGAATTCAGAAAGCAACTAGAATGCAAACTGATCCATAAGGTGGTTTACAGGCTTAAGACATTAATAAAGCCATCAAGATACAAAAATACAAATAAGAGCAAGAAGAAGGATCCAAAAAAAAGAATCATGTGCTGTGTTAAAAACTAAGTGATATAACCACACTGTCCGTTATCTGATAAACAAGGTCAAAGGCAAAGAAAGATCATTGTGAAGACAGACAGCTTTTGAAATGGTATTTGTATATAATTAGTACTTAAATAAGTAAATGTTGCTTTAAAATAAACAGTTTAATCAGAGATTAGTGATCCTTCAGCCACAGAGTAAGCATTCCAATTATCGACTGGCAAGTCTCATTTCATCTTTTATTGGCGAGTACATTACCAGTGTTTCTGTAGTATGAAGTGATATTAAAATTGTGAACTGCAGCTCTGCCTCAATCTACCCCAAGCAGCACTGTACCAATGAAAAACATATCTTATTGTCTGTGTCAGTAGACCTCTATCAATATATTACAGATGCCTCAGGACAGAAAAAGTGTATCTGGACAGGGGTGTGGCAGAGAGAATCTGAGCTTAAGATTGCAAATAGAGGTTCTGTTAAAAATTAAAGGCATTAACAAATAAGCTGTGCTCTAAGTACTAATTTTAACCATCAATCAATCTCTGTTCTTTTTACTTGGGAAGGTTTAATAAGTGACTCTTGTGCTGCAAATGAGATCCAAACAACAAAAGATAATAAGAGGATCCCAGTCATCAGATCTGAAAATACATGGAGAACAATCGCTTTCTTGCTGCATAATGACTCTATTTTTCCCAAGTCACAAAACAAATCAGATCCAAGATCCAATGATCACTATAGTAACATGAAAGGAGATAAGTATTAAGGATTCAACAAGCTGCTTTTTAGCAGCTAAAACAGTTACATAAAACAGACTTGCCAAAATTAATTGTAGCAAAATGTCTGAAAGCACATTTCAGATAATCTCATAACAATGCACATTATTCTCTCTGCCCCCTCCATTTAAAATACAACCACTGATTCTGAATTTTCCTGAACTACTTGTAATCATGTAAATTAGGGATGAGATGTAGATGTCAAATGAAACAGTCCTTCTGAATAAAGTCTCTATGCTTCACTCGTCAAAGAATAAGCAGATACCCACACAAATGAAGGGAGCTGTTACTAATGTACAATTATTAACCCTGTATTATTCTACCTGCTGTAAAACGGTTTCTGGTCTTTTGAACCGATTATATGTACAGAATTTTGCACTATTTGCACTGTTAGTACTGGGATTTATAAGTCATCCCCAAATTTAATGCAAGAATACACTGGTTCTATGACAGCTGAATAGCTCTGCTGGGACTAGAATGTTCAAAAATCCATCCCTCTGTCTTTTTTTTTTTCTGTGATGATGTACACAATAAGCAAGCAATTATTCTTGCCATCTGAATGACTTGCCACAAAAGTTCTATGCAACCAGTAAAGTAAGTTTTACATATGAAGTCTTATCTTTTCTTTCAAGAAAAGTTAGTTTACCTTCATCGCCAAGGACCCAAAAAATTCCCCCTTTGATTCCACTCATACTCTTCCCAAAAACTTCATTTCAGGCCTTTCCTTCCTCCCCTGTGCCCTACTTTCTTATTTCCATCACAAACTCCTTTAGAAATGGTCGTTCAACTATTCTTTTGTACTGTAACTCTCCACTGCTCTTTCTGATGACAATTTACTGTCAGCTTCAATTGTCTTTTTTTAATTTTAATAGTTGCTTTTCTCCAGAGTTACTAGGCATCTTACCACCAAAGCCTTACAGCAGGCCCAAATAGTGCCATTAACTGAAAGCAGACAAAACGTGACTTAGGAAAACTGTTTTGGTAACTCGCCATTGGTAGCCTATTTTCTGAAAAAGGTAAAGGAAAAAATTTATGCAGCAGCTCCCTCACATGTGTTGGCTGACAACCGACTGAACATGATCCAGCAGTGTGCCCAGGTGGCCAAGAAGGCCAATGGTACCTTGGTCTGTATCAGAAATGGTGTGACCAGCAGGTCCAGGCAGGTTATTCTCCCTCTGTACTTGGCACTGGTGAGACTGCTCCTTGAATCCTGTGTTCAGTTCTGGGCCCCTCAGCACAAGAAGGATGTTGAGGCTCTGGAGCTAGTCCAGAGAAGAGCAACAAAGCTGGTGAAGGGGCTGAAGAACAGGCCTTATGAGAACCGGCTGAGAGAGCTGGGGTTGTTTAGCCTGGAGAAGAGGAGGCTGAGAGGAGACCTCATTGCTCTCTACAACTACCTGAAAGGAGGTTGTAGAGAGGAGGGTGCTGGTCTCTTCTCCCAAGTGACAGGGGACAGGACAAGAGGAAATGGCCTCAAGCTCCGCCAGGGGAGGTTTAGGCTGGACATTAGGAAAAACATTTTCACAGAAAGGGTCATTGGGTACTGGAACAGGCTGCCCAGGGAGGTGGTTGATTCACCTTCCCTAGAGGTGTTTAAGGGATAGGTGGACAGGGTGCTAAGGGGCATGGTTTAGTGTTTGATAGGAATGGTTGGACTCGATGATCCAGTGGGTCTCTTCCAACCTGGTGATTCTATGTTTTTGGAGCTGGGCCAGGAGAGGACCAGTAAAGGCTCTTCAGAAAGCTCCTAGTGATTTCCCGTGAACTTTAGAATACAGACCTCAAGATAAGGCACAGAAAGGCTAGATTACTGATCAACAGCAAAGATGATGTTAATAAACACAGATTAAGAAAAAGGATAAAAGTCCTTTGAATATAATGAAATAAACTTAGAAGTCCAGCATAAGAGTGGTAATCTATTCTACCAACCTGTACACACAATTTCCTGCCTTACAGGCAAGAGGTACATGCATAAGGCACAAACAGTAACTTGAATAGACAGAATATCTACTATCCAGACTCTAGCAGTCTTGATAAAAAAGCTCATAGATATGAGAGACTTACTTGTGACCAGATCTAACCCTAAGAATCACAGAAATCACATGGGAGACAGTCATGAAACTAGAAATAAAGGCACATACCTCTGAGTACTGAGGGGAAATATTCAGGGTAAGAATTCAGTGGAAAGAAATAGAAGCTTGCAGATCTGAAATCATAGAATAACTAGGTTGGAAGAGACCCACAGGATCATCAAGTCCAACCATTCCTATCAAACACTAAACCATGTCCCTCAGCACCTCGTCCACCTGTGTCTTAAACACCTCCAGGGAAGGTGACTCAACCACCTCCTTGGGCAGCCTGTTCCAGTGCCCAACAACCCTTTCTGTGAAAAACGTCAGATTAGGAGCAATATTGATATAAACCAATCAAGTTTAGGGAAAAAATAACTTAAATATATCTCAATAAAAGTCATAACTTAATATTCCTCCTATGAAGACAGGTTGAGAGAGCTGGAGGTATTCAGCCTGTAGAAGAGAATGCTCTGGGAACACCTTCTCGTGGCACCTTTCAGTACCTGAAGAGGATTTATAACTGTTGCAATAGGACAAGGGGTAATGGTTTAAAAGTAAAAAAGGGTAGATCTAGATGAGATATAAGGAAGAAATTTTTTTACATTAAGCCTGGTGAAGCACCGGAAAAGTTTGGCCAGAGATGTAGATGTCCCACCACTGGGAATATTCAAGGTCAGGCTGGATGGAGCTCTAAGCAACCTATCTAGTTGAAAATATGCCTGCTTACTGCAGGGGTTTGGACTAGATGACCTTCTAAGGTACCCTCCAACCCAAACCATTCTATGATTTTATGTAGACACTAGACCGTTACAAAATATTGCTATCTTTGAAATATAAAGCCTAAGACGTTTCAATCTGAACATTAGGAACTAAATAGATCACACCACTGACAAAGTGTTGCTATACCGTATAGAAAGTTCAAATCTTGATAAGGTAAATGAGCTAACTGTATTAAAACATACTACAGAAGCTGGTATTGTGGCCCATATTTTAAAAAGAAAAAAAGAATACCTTCAGTTTCAGTGGGAGATCAGGAAAGCAGCAGAAATAGAAAATATCATTTCCAATTAGCCCTGCACAAATCAAACAATAATGCAGAAATTAAGATTATAGACATGATCTGTGACCAGGTCTTGAAGAAATTGTTCAGATAATCTATCAAGTCAGGTCCATGCAGGTTGAACTGGCTGGAAAAGTACATGGATAAATACTGTATACTGGAAAATCTAACACAGCTTTTGTGGAAGGAAATCAAGATCCAGTTTCAAGTTCCTTGAAGTAGTTATAATGCATGTGTATACAGAATAGCTGACTAGCAAAATATACTGGCTTTCCAGAAAGATTTCAACCTCTGCAGAGATTAAACTGCCACATTTCACACAGACAAAAGTTTATCTGTAGGTAACTCCAACAATCTCTTCTATTTAATATTTCATGTAGGCTTGAAAACAGTCATTAATGAGATGAAAAAAGATGTAGTGAATACATCCAGACAGTAAAAGTCAAAGCTTACTTTAAAGTTACAAAAAGAAATCAACATTGTTAAGGAATAGCAAAATAAAGTAGCAGACTAAATGTTTTAACCACAAGGTAGAAGACCCTAGGAAAAAATATTCTTAACTACATAAACTTAACATTATGTTCTGGACCATCACTGCTCAGAAAACAAGGTCTTGGATTTACTGTAGATAGTCATCCACTAATAAGCAAAATGCTCAATGACAAAAGAGGAAACATTTCTTATTGGGAAAGAAATGAAATACAGAACCACAAAACTCTTGTTTGGAAATTTATGGTGGAAAGTGTCTGGAATAACAAGTGGAGATCTGACGCTTGCATCCCCAAAATTCTAAGAGTATAACCCCAAAAGTTTCAGAAAAGATCAGTGAGTATGATCAAACTGTAGAATGCCTTCAATATAAGGAGAGATCCAGTTTATAAACAAGTATAATGTTACCAAGTTCTACTATCAAAACATCAGATAGCATGAGAATGACAAGTAGAACACAACTGATGAAAGAAATCAGCAAAAAGAAATTAACAGATAATAGGCTTAAAATAAAGAACAATTTCATACAGCCATAATTTCATTGCCACAAGATACTAGCAATACCAAAATATAAACTATAAAAAAAGCAGTAGACCATTAAACTAAAAATAGGTCAGTCAGTGCCTCTTCAATACAGTCTAGTTTCCTATGCATTTAATCTTCTTTCATACACAGAGTGTCTAGACAGACTGCCTGTTGATACACAGGACTCCTTAAATCAGCAAAAATTACAGCATTGTTTAAGTCAGATGCTAGAATGTGATACATGGACAGGAGCTCTTCAACTTCTTCCATCCCAGAACTTAAAATTTTCCAGCTAAGCTGACAAGCTGTTCTTTTCCAGGAAATATTCTCTGCTTCCATGAGAAAATGAAACATGAGAAGACTTACTAGGAGATTCCTCCTAAGGACTGTGACCAGCTCATATGGATTTTACGTTGTATGGGATCTACACGTCATTAATGTCACCTTCCATTTGCTGCATGCACAGGTGTTAATGCAAGACGTACATGAGAGAGTTCACACATAAATAAAAGAGGTTGTATAAAGGACAATCTGAAATCTTCCATTTCTTGATCAGACTTCTGACTTAAATCTCAGTCTTTAAGCTAAAGAAACCTAAATCAAATGTAGTAGTTACTTAAAGAAAAAATAAGCAAACAAAAAAAACCATCCCACCCCACAGATCATAGAATCATAGAATAACCAGGTTGGAAGAGACACACAGGATCATTGAGTCCAACCATTCCTATCAAACACTAAACCATGCCCCTTAGCACCTCGTCCGCCTGTGCCTTAAACATCTCCAGGGAAGGTGAATCAACCACCTCCCTGGGCAGCCTGTTCCAGTACCCAATGACCCTTTCTGTGAAAATGTTTTTCCTAATGTCCAGCCTACATCTCCCCTGGCGGAGCTTGAGGCCATTTCCTCTTGTCCTGTCCCCTGTCACTTGGGAGAAGAGGCCAGCACCCTCCTTTCTACAATTTCCCCTCTGGTAGTAACAGAGAGCAATGAGGTCTCTCAGTCTCCTCCAGGCTAATCAACCCCAGCTCTCTCAGCCGTTCCTCATAAGGCCTGTTCTCCAGCCCCTTCACCAGCTTTGTTGCTCTTCTCTGGACTAGCTCCAGAGCCTCAACATCCTTCTTGTGCTGAGGGGCCCAGAATTGAACACAGGATTCAAGGAGCAGTCTCACCAGTGCCAAGTACAGAGGAAGAATAACCTGCCTAGACCTGACAATAAAGCAGAAGCTGCTCTATTTTGCTGTACTCAAAGTTTTTAGACTCTTATTAAAAACATTTCAAGTATCTTATGAAAACATCTGCTTAGCAACTGGCATAGAATAAAGAGGAAAGGAAAATGGTTCAGTATCTGTGACCCATCTTTGCCAAAGCTGTTAAAACCTGTTGCCAGTTTCCAGCTCATACACTGTGCATGCCAAGAACTACCTGCTAGAGGAACTTCTGCCCATATTGCAAACGATGTGCTCTAAATTGTGATACTCCAGTGTACAATCTCAGGCTTGGTCCCTGAAAGGAATCAAATTCAGTAATACAAGATTCCAAATAGACATAAGACAAATCTCTATCAAAAACAACCCTCCCTGGACACAAAACTGACAACACTGATGTACACCGTATCATTTCAACATTTCATACGAACAGCCATATCAAGTACGATGCAGCTTCCAGTCTCTCAAAGTTTACTCCCTACACAACTCAAGAGCACACAAACTGGAAGAGCAGTCATATCGCCGCAGAAGTGTACCTAAACTTACATCAAGCAATACATATGTATGCACTTACAAACTGTATCAACAGAATCAACTATTTAATTCACAGGATGCTGTTAAACAGCACACCTATCTCTCTCTCCCAGTTCCTCTAACTCCAGATATGCAATTTTTACTATTATTCTTAATATTGAATTTGAACATCTTTTCTTTAACTTTCAGAACCTTCTCCTCTAAGTAGCAGGCAAGCTACTTCCACACAGCATGGCATACCTTTTAGATTCATATGACACCATAACACTAAATAACATTTTTCCCCAATAAAAAATATGCTTACAAGTGATATTTTATGTACTATAACTATACATGACAGAAATGCATGTATTGCATATTATAATGGTCAGTAGAACTTTGATTAACAGCTACTAACCATGCTAAAAGAAAATTATGGTATACTTAAGATGAATGAAAGCTATTTTCCTGTTTAAGAAACCCACTCCACAATTCTAAAGTAGCTTTCTTCATTTTTTTATCTTAAAAATTAAATAAAAAAGAAAAAGACACTTAATGACAAAAATGGAACTTTAAGAACTGCAGGACATTTGAAAATTTGAGATTACAGGGAGGAAAAGAAGGCAAATAATTTTTAACATAGTGCTTCCAGTATTAAAATAACAATTTAATTTGCTGCCACACATTTTTGTATAAGGAAACAAACTGTGTATAAAACAAGTCGAAACCTGATGGATTTCAAATCTCATCTGAAACTCTCCAGACAAAGCAGTACTGAATAGTTCACAGAATCTATGCCAACCTTCTCCCAGCATTGGTCATCTTAATTCCATTCCATCTATGTGTAATATAGAGTCTGTGCAGACTTCTGTGGGATTTGCATTTGCAATTAAAAAACATTTGCAATTTCAAGTAGTGTCGTCACGATGATATTGACAAAAATTACAATCTTGGCTCAGATGAAGCTCCTTGTCTTGTGTTCCCAGAGAGCCATTAGACAGTAAATCTAAATCTGCCACTATGCAATAACTTGTCTGAACGCATATTCAAGTAAGAAAATAAGCACTTTAAGAGACAGTGTAACAAAGAGAAAATAGAGGTGTCTAGGAAATATCCCAGTTTCCCATGGAGCTGAAGCTATAACAAAAAAAAAAGCTTTCAAACCAACACAATTGACAGCCTAGTACCCATGGATCAGGAGAAGTAGAGGCAGCCACTACAGCAAGACTTCTGGATGCAGCACAGCAGGTTACTATTATCAAAGAACACCAATGCTACAGGTTAGGCAGCAGTATCTGAATGGCCTGCAAACGTGACAAATTAAATGATGGACTAGTTGCATGGAGAACTATGCCCCTTGCTTATATGAACAGTTCTCTAAATAAACACTCAAATACATTATACAGACTGTAACATGGTTTATTTCTGAATTCTCTTGTGAGCACAGCACCACCCACACAAACTGCAGCTTCCTAAGTTCCAGTTACAATTAATGGACAAGAAGCTTTATCATGTAGAATTGATGCAAACTCTCCCCTCTTTTCTTGGGACTGATAAACCACTCCTAGTATTATGTGATTACTTCAAACAGGAGATCAAAGCAATTTGTTAAATTAAAATGCTTCCTTGATTTCTCACATCCTTACAAAACATAGGGAATATACAGTCCAAAACAACTCATATTGAGTTACATATACACAGAGAGTGTACAGAGTGTTTTCCTCCCTGCTTTCAAGTCTCATGTTCTTTGCTTTAAATATAAAGTATTCAAAAACTTGTGCAGAAAAATAAAAGGATTTCACAAATTGGAAAGGACAAGTTTTCTCTTGATAGTCAAGCAGTTATGATGTAAAGCAGTCTCATTAAATCATAAGTACTTTAACCTTTTCTTGAAAGAACTGGAAAATTTAAAGATTTATAAAGAAATTTTGCCTAAACTAAGAAATTACTCGTATTTGACATGTATTGAAATGATAATGCTGATTTCAATAGGCACTCTAAGAGCATTTTCCTCCCAGGAGAGTAATTCAGTCATGGTTACCTCTCTGCATTTACATTTTAAACTTACTTTCTAAAGCTTTTAATGTGCAGCAGTCTGCCAAAACATGGTAGAATTACATAGATATGATCAGGCAAAATAAAGGTTAGTAAAAAGACTATTTTTATAATTGATGTATTTGTTTCATACATAGTGTCTGCAATCTGTCATGGTCTCAAAGAATCTCCTGTTTCCAGCAGCCTTGGCTGTATCTGAAAATTCATGTTTAAATTCCACTCTTCTTAACTGGTTAAATAAAGTCTGAAGTACAAAAGGAAAAGCGAGATACTCTTAACAGTGTATAGGAAAAGAAAATACATAATGGAGTTGCTATTACCAAGTGACACAAATCTGATATTGGTATCACTACACAGAGATAATGAGGCACACAATAGTGCTTATTTATGCATTGCTATGTTTTCATATTTTTTATTTCCTTAAAAAAAAAAATTCTTTTTTTACACCACCAGTTTTCTTGAGGTTTCACTTCAGTGTGTATCAGAATCTCTTCATTTAAGGCTATATATACTGCAATCCACTCTGTACCGTCAATTACAGGTTTTTTTCCTAACAAAACTAAAAACATTAAAGTGAGAAATACCATTAGATCAAACACACAAAAGGGCTCAAACTTTCAGAAGCCTGAAGGACTTGATCCTCACCAACTGAAATCAACTAGAATAGCGGTAGTAATTTCCAGGAAACAGGATTCACAATTTATAGCCATTAAAAAAAAAAAAATACAGGCAGACATCACTGGAGAAAAAGAAGTCATGTTATAATAATTGGAGTGCAGAAAAAATGGTCAAAAATCACTTTGTTGCAAATCCACTTCAACTTACCTCAGCAGAGCTCTGGATAGTAAATAGGTGTCAGCAATGTATTGCATATTAAGAAGGCTGCATTAACTATTAAAAATATGATATTACTTTTAGACTGATGCCATCTAGTCTTAAGTAGCTTTTCCAACAGTCCATTCTAAGACTATTAGTGATTCATGTCCAACATCCTGCTGGCAGTGGCAGGTATAGTAATATGCAGGAAAAGGGGAAAAAAAAAATCCCACTGTCCACCTACATAGCAACTGATTTACATGAATACCCATCTTTTCCAGTTGTATACAATACTTTTTTCTTATGAAAGTTAGGGAACTAGAATTAAAACAAGAAAATGTCTGGGTTGGGAATTTTTATCTTCAGTATTCTGATCAGAATACTTTTTCAGAAGTACGCTGCTGCAACAGAGCAGACTTCACTTCCAACTTGAATAGTCTTTTTTTTTGGCCTGGTGTTTACACTCCAACAGCTTTAGAAGAAAACTAAGAATTCCTGTTCCTCACTATAGTTAATTCCCAAATGAAAGTTCTCTTAATTGTCTTCTGTGAGGTCTGTGTAGCGCCTTCTGCTGTCATCACAGACCTAGTAGCTCTGTTCTAAATTACTTTCCTTAAACATGAATGCGTGAAATTGTACCTAACGTTTTGCACCAAATCTCACCAGAGTCAGGAGCAGCAGCAATGATGCTTTTCTGTCACTACCCAGAATGCCTCTCCTGATAGGTTTCCCCAATATGCCTTTTCTGTAGCCACATCATGCCAGTAACTCAACACCACTACAGGAGACTGTTCCACTCATTTTCTAATTATTAGTTGCTTCACTGAAGATGAGGGATTTCAAGTTCATTACTTTGCATTTTGTAATACCAAATTTTATTTCATGCCAGTTACCCTAGTCCTTTCAGTCCTGCTATTCTTTCTGTATGACATCTTACTGTTCCTCTTTCTGATGATGCCTCTCCACATTATGTTACCAGCTAGTAATAGCAGCATACTCTTAATATTTCCACCAAGATCATTAATGAAAATATAATACAAGGTTGGTCCAAGGACAAATTCTCAAGACTTTCAACTGCTTTTTTGCCCCTCCCTCCTCCCAAGGATTACTGCTCAAAGAACTTGCTTGTACCTATGGTCAAGCTTCCCCATGAGCATTCCCTTTGACCCTACAACTTCTCATAGTTTGTCACATTGATGCTGAACTGAACGCCAGATAGAGGAAATCTGATACATTTACTTTGCCTGAAAATCAGGTTTCTCATCAAAAAAAGCTAAGAGGTTAGACAGTGAAGAGCTATCTTTAGTAAATCCATGCTTCATTTTATCCTCTTTTTCATTTAGCTCCACATCTTTATCTATTCCTCCAAAGATCTTTTTTAAATCCCTATATGCCGCTTTGTCAAGACAAATAGCTCTGCATTGCCAAGATCCTTTTTCCTTCCTCTTTGTACAGCCTCTGGCTGTGATGAAGTTAACTTTCTTCACAGCACCCTGTATGTGCCCTGTTCTGAATTTGTGGCTAAAACAGCACCGACAATTTAATTTAGCTGTTGCTGAAGAGTCAACCATGTCAAGCCTTTCCGTTTTCCCACTCTGCACCACAATCCCTCCTCAGTGGTAAGTTAGCACTGGTGCAAGAAGCTGGGGAGGGAACGCAGCCAGGACAGAAACTGAACAAAGGAATATATTTCATACTGTATAACCTCATGATTAGCAGTAAAATCTGTGGTAGAAGGAGGACTTTGGGGAGCCAGGGGTTTTACTTCCAAAGTGGCTGCTACTCGGAGACTGGTCCACTTGTGGTCGGTGTCTTCATTTTGACCCATGAGTTTTCTCACTTCGTTATTCCTACTTTTCTCACCAGTCCACTGGCAGGATCATGGAGGGTCTAGGTGCTCAGCCACTAGCAAGCATCAAGGTATGACACTCTTCCTAAATGTAAGTATTATAGCTCCACCTCTAATTTGACAGATTTGCATGAAGTCTCTCCTTGTCAAAGGATTTTATGCACGAGATCTTTCAGAGTTTTTGAACAAAGATCATCTGCTTGATTCACTTTCAACAAGCTCATTTCTGTTACCCAGCTTGTTTATGCTCTGCGATTGTTACCACCATCCTTACCAAAACTGGAAGAAAAGTATTTATTTAGTTTGGGGACTTTATTCAAACTATACTTAGTCTAAAGCACATCTTCACTGTAAACAGGTTTTGCCTTCTCACACAAAAAATAAATATTAAGAACTTTTTACTATTTAACAGTCATGGCAAAGTTGAATTCAGTTTGACATCTGCACAGTTTTATGCTCATTTCTCCATAACATTCTCTGTGAATTTGCTTCCCTATTCCCCCACGCTTGCAGACTCTGCCATCTCTAACTGCAAAAGTGCCTATTCACTCAGATAAGCCTGGGAATTACATCTGCAATTTTTTCCCTTTCTTACAGGCATAGATTCCTCTTAATTCCCTTATTTTTATTTTTAATAACCTCCAGTACTTTTTATCCATTCAGTCTCTGGGCTCCACAGTTCACCTTGTTTTATTAAAGCAGCCCTATCTTTTTGTTCTCTTCAGAACCCTAAAGTGTACCTATAGAACCAAAGAAATTATTATTCTTCTATTTCATCTGAATCTGTTTATGAATATTCAACTTTATTTTTGACACCCAAATCTGTAATAACATCCTCACTGCTTAAAGCTGGTATCCAGACTTTTCTGCTTCAGTGACTGGTTGATGAAGAAATACTTAACGCGGTAGATATAGGAATGTTTGGGTCCTGCTCATGTTAGCAGAACTTTAATTTCTCTGCTATAAACTGGAGAATAAGTCTCTGCAATGACACAGTTCTTAGTAGTAGTTATAACTAATTACACATCTAAATCCAAACCCAAGGATTTAAATTCCTAGATTACCTTTGTAAATGTTATTTACTAGCCTTCTCTTCCCCTAGAATTATTTTATTCCAAAGAAATTATTTTCAATCTGTGCTGCCCTTTCTTCTTTGCTTCCTTCTTATCATTTAATTACTATTTGATGCTATTACACCATTTAGCTTTCGTTTTTATCATTCCTGAATAGGTATATGTTTCTATACCTGAATTGCAAACGTATCTGTCATCCTACCAGATTCCTACTTTCTTTAAACTCAGTTTCCCATCTGCAACCAGTACTATGCATTCCTCCATCATGATGTCTGTTGCCTAGCATTTATGCACAAATATTCCTTCAGGTTTTCCTACTGACCACAGGAACTCCCCTGCTTGCAGACACCCAGCTCCTACAGACTATTTGGCTTTGAAGATCTTCAGCCCAAATCAATCTCATGTTAGGCATAACTCTATTCCAAGATGGACTTGGACCCTAGCCCCTTGGCAGAGCAGTTTCTCTCAAGGTCAGCTACATCACTCACACACACACGCTTCACATACTATAACCAAATTGCTAAAAAACAAATGCAAAAATCTCACCAGTCTGCCGTGAACATTGTCAAAGTAACATTTCACAGCCTCCTTTAGCTCTTATTCCTCACACCAGCTTGGCATGCAAAGCCTTGTGCCTCAACGCCCAGTTCTTCGGTTGGAGTCATTGTGCATACCAGGAAGCCCACCCTGTCCTTCAACTATGAACCGTCACAAACAAGATGCATAAATTCCCTGTGAGCCAATCAACAAGTATTGCTTTTTTTTTTCTCAGTGGAAGGACGTGTTACACATCCCTTTTGCTAACCATATTAGTGAGAGCTAGCATTCACTAGAAATCTCTTGTTCTGAAACAGACTCAACTCAAATTAGACACATCTGTAATTTGGTCTGTAGCCACTGGGCAACCAAGCATCACGCCAAAAATATTTTCTTCTCTGTCTGCCAGTCAAACAAGCAATACTATGCATGGCTTTGAACAATACTTTGCAATGCGCTGTGGAGAAAATCTGGTCAAGCTATATCCAACACAGCATACAATGCAATTGTTTTGTCCCACTGTTGTCATCTGCATTTCCTACACAGACCTAAACCATTACAGAATTTAAAAGAAAAGCTAGGCATAAAAAGCTTTGTGGCCTCAGGGAAAACAAGGATCAAATAGGCTTCACTTACCAGAAAAATCATGCATATTGAAGGCCAGAATTATTAACTGTTTCTAACTTAAATTTTGGGGAAATCAAACCAACTGTCATAGAATCATAGAATCATAGAACAACCAGGTTGGAAGGGACCCATCGGATCTTCTAGTCCAACCATTCCTATCAAACACTAAACCAAATCCCTCAAGACCTCATGTACCTGTGCCTTAAACACCTCAATAGGTCAGATGCCCACATCTCTGGTACAGAGTTAAAACATTTTCATAACAAGCAAAATATGTATGTATATCTTCAGTCACTACTGGTATCTGAATTGGATTACCAGAAAATTGTAAAAGTATGTACTTCTGTTTAAAAGAATCTAAATAGCTTCTGCCTACTATGCTTCATGGATACAGAATACAAATTTATTTATATGAAATTCTGTTTAGCATAGCACCATCACATCCCAATCCTCTCCCTCTTAAATTTACAGATGAGTTTTTGAGGAGTCCTACAATTCCAAGTATGGCTATGCTGCTATTTGCCCTTTTGTTTTATTTTTTTATAACTACACTTGTTCCACATATGCAAGTTCCACTGCATGAATGAAAATATTCATTTCACATTTTCAGCTCTCTTCTCAGGAAGAGCACTTAGCTGCCCCATAAAAGAACATTCACAAATTTTATTTTCTCTTAGTCCAATAATCATATCAAGCAAGCTGTCAAATAAGCCTGGACAGATTTTTTTTTTTTTTTTTAACATCAGGGCATGTCACCCAGCTCTGGGTAGATCCCCAGTAAAAACAATGCCAAAAAGTGTTCCAAATTCTGTGATGAACCTAAAAAAAAAAAAAAGTCTTGAATCTGCTGTCAGAATCACAGCCACACACATGACATTTCACATCCAATGATTTCCTTTTTGTTTCTGTTGGAGGCGGCTGTACAGTAACAACACTGATATTGCCATCCCTACTTCTTATAGTACAACTATAAGACGAATGCAAAAGTTCCTAACTTACTCGCTACAAAACTTTGTTGTAGGGCTTTCTCTGTGCTACAAAACAAAGGTTACGCCTACAACAGCAACACAGAACTGGGAACACTAATCCTTTACAGGTATTAGAAGACAGCATGGAAGTCTAAACAGCGTGACCTACTTGGAAAAGCTCAAAGTAGCAGGAGGCCACTACTGCACTCAGCCCTCTCATTGCCTTCGTCCCACAAAGCTCACCTACCGAACGGTTTCTCCTCCACACTGCAGTGCTCATACCCACTGCATAGGCATCACCTCAGGAGGAGACTGGCAGGTCAGAGAAGTCATACGTCACACTTATGGTAAGATCTGTACTTTCAGCTGCAAACTCCAGGTTTTCCCACTGCCTTTAACTAATGCCTATAAATCTACATAGTGCTTTATATTCAAGATTTTTTTTGTCAGACTAAGGAAACATCTATATTCAAATATGTGCAATCATGATATAGCATCATACATTATCATGAACTACTAGTATTATCTGAACACACAGACACTTTTCCACATATGTCTCCACTTACAGAAATAAATACATTTGGTCAGTCTCTAAAACAAACAAACAAAAACACAACAAGCAAACAAAAACCACATCATTGCCACCAAAAAAAAACCCACTTTGCTCAAAGTTTCATAGCAAGACCTAGTGCTAAATGGATCCTGATGCAGCCACTATAATCTTTAATGGTAAGTTGAATCCTACAATACCACAAATCACTTTAAGCTTGGAAACCTGGAAAATATATTAAGCCTGTAGTTCCTTTAAGGGCCTAAAGGCTACTCTTATTTACTCCTGCTATGCAGTGAACAACCTTCCCCAATGAAACAAAGGGCCAAACTCTACAACAGAGTGCTTGAGAGTTCCTTGTAATACAATTTAAGGTAAGTGTATATTTAAATCCAGCCCTTTCACTCTTCTCTTTGCTATCCCAGTCTGTAGCGGTTTCTAAGACTAGTACAAAATGAGGCTGACAGCAGCAGCAGTAATACAGCACACTTGGAGTGTTTGAAGTGTAAAGTTCATTAGTTCTACCTTAAGGTCACTCTTTTAATCCGACAGGCAAAATCTTATTCACACTACTATGCTGTTATCCTAGGAAAAAAAAAAACTGCCAAAAAATCAAGACGTCAGCTTAGATACTTCTTACAAGTGACAAGATCAGCACTACAAATCCAAATCACAGTCAATACCTTTTAGCAAGTTTCAAGAAAGCAGCAAAACTGTTCTTGATTGTGCTGTAAATGAAATGAAATTTAATAGAACGGAAGGAAGAAGATAAACATTTCAGTACCCGATAATTGTGTTTTATAATTATAAGCTGAACTTGGCTTACAAATAGAATTTACTAGAGTGTCTGTCGGGAATTACAAGACATGCAAATAAATGAATTTTAATTTCTTCTGTGTTTGTTTACTGATTTTTTGTACATACACTTTATATTTTAACAAACTCAATTTTGCACTATCCTCAGTGGATATTTATTAAAAATTTATGTCAACAGAAGAGTTCTAGAACTCAAGTATTGTGTTTTAATAATTTTGAATCATATTTTTAAAATAAAAGTTAATAGCTCTAATTTAGTAGCACGATTGATCCTTCAAACTCAAACACATTTACTTACTTGCACTCAAGATTTAAATTTAAGTGTGACACACCTCCAAAGGTAAGTACATTAGCACGTATATATGAGGATGGCATTCTCTTTTCTTTGGAAATCATCTCAGAGACCCAAGACATATTGGTAATCTTAGAAATCAGTAGCTTTTATATAAAACAGTGAGAATTTTCAGTGCTTGTTCAGAAGAATATACACAGCATTTCTTTCCAGCGTGAAACTAGTAATTGCCTCAAAGTGAGCTCCCAAATTAACATCCTGACGTACAAGACTCAAGAGTTATCATTTACATCCCCCAATTTACCCTTTTATATTTATACAGCCACGCCATTCTCACACAAATGTTGTATTTCAACAAAGACTAAATGGTTTTTATTTTACTCACCTGCACACTAAGATGAATCCATTTCTTCACAAGAATTCTCCCCAGTGTCATTACTTTTATTGGTGGCTGCAAACCATTTACTGTGCGATAATAAAACATGGTCTCTTTCTCAGAGATTGTGAGTTTGAACACAGTCTGCCCATCAATAGCCTTTTCTATCACACACCTTTGGAAATAACCAAGAAAAACAACATAAGGTCAGAGGCATACACATATACACATTCTTGCCAAGGTGCTACCTTGTAAAGTGATGCTAACCAGAACACATTAAAATAAACTTTAAAAATAAAGCTCTTGAGACAATGCTCACTGAAAGTGAAACTCACAGGATGTAGTAAGCATATAAGAACTTTAACAAAGATATTTTCTGTCTTAATCTGTAGAATATGGTTTTGTTCTTGGTTTTTTTTTTTTGTTTTGTTTTTTTTTTTTTTGGCGCATGCAACCTCAGTTTACTAAGGCGTGGAAGACGGGTCCACTTTGCCTCCTCTCTTCAGGGTTCCATGACAGAAACCACAGTGGCTGGCCAGCACCACGCAGGTCTCTACTGCGCTTCCAGTACAAAGCTGTGCAACACAGTACAGAGTGTGGAGGCATTTAACATTTTTCTTAGTCTAACAAGACAAATGTAATATAATCACAAAAAGCAGTAAGAACAACACGTTCCAGAAAAAGTTTTCCATCTTTCCACCAAACCTGTCCAGGTAAGGAAACAACACTACCACTTCCCCTATTTTCTCTCTCTCTGACACAGCCTTTCTTTAACCCAGAGAATCAGGAAAAAATCAAGAAGGCTATCCAGCCATTTGTTAGGGGTTTTTTCTCCCCAACGATTTCATATCAATATCAAATGTAACACCAACATATAAAATATGACAAATATAACAAATACCAACCAATGTTACAAATCTACCTGCCAAAATATTTTTGTCAATCCAATCACTATGATGACAAGGGTTCTGAGAAAGCTCAGGCAATACATGCTTGTGAAACAGCTACATATTTTATTAAGGTTATCATCAGTACAACAAACCCATAAAAGTTCTACATTCCCATTTCAGCTGCTTCAGAAATTCAGTCCCCAATTTACTGACCTATGAAATGTAAATGTTTTAACAGTTACACCAGACTAGCACTAAGTCACAAGACAGAAACATAAAATTTGTTTGAGACTACAATTTACTTAGACATATTTCAGAAAAAAACCCTAACCTCTATCTACCAAGGAGTGTCTTCACATATCATGCATTTATGAAATAAAAGTATCAAAAGGCTGCTCTTTGATACTGTCATTATTCGCTAATTCACCTTTAAATCCAAGAGAAAAAATAATATATTTTAACTATTACAATTTTGGCCTGCTGGAAAGTTGTCAATAAAACAGCTTGCAAAATGCAGACTTCTGTTTTCCAAACCTTACTATAAACATGTTTCTTAATATATTGTCGACTGATCTTTTCAATATTTTGTTTGCTTGTAAACATGCTAGTTTTGCTAGATAATAAACCTGAGAGAAGGCTCAGCTAAGTAGCAAAATATTTAGGAACTGGATTTACCTAGTTTCTGGATAAACAATAATTGGATAATCCAGGTTTTTGTTTATTTTAGTTATCTAAAACAAACATCCCCACATTGTTTTTATCCCCAAAGGTATCATGACTTTAAGAAGGGAAGTGACCTTGATGAACATCACTTTGAAAACTGGAAAGAACAAATGTGAATTGTGACTCACTACTGAAAGAGAAAAATGCAGAGCAGAAAACAGAGGAGGAATGGGAACTAGTGCTAACACAAGTGAAATAGGCATAAGCGTTACTCCTGACTCTGAGCATGATTTCCCATTCCTACTATGATTACAAAGTTCCCAGGGAAGTTTGCAGCTTCTGACAAACTGCAGCCCCATGGAGACAATTCCTGTCTCCACCATAATTCTCAAGTGTTAGGTTGGAGGGCAGAAAACAAGCAAACTCAAATCTGCATGGTCATCTTTCAAAGAGAAAAATATGCAAGAGACTAAAGTGGCTGCACTTGTGATCCCCACATATTAACTAGAGCACTTGAAAATCATAACTTCTACATGGGTTCAAAATCAGATATATGGTATCCCTTGAAACATTCCCTTTCAGTTCAATTCCTGATGTGAAAATATCTGCATGGGTGTAAAGTAATAGGATATTATTTTAGTCCTTTTGATAAATAAAGGTAAAAAGAAAAAAAAAAAAATCTACTGCCCACTCCACAATCAGTCCGTTGATCCTGACCCTTTTGCATATGAAAGGCCCCAGCTCACCTCCCTCCCACTACAAATATCTTCTGGTCACCTAACTTACAGTTGGCAAACTTCACACTAACTTGATATAAACTGCCTGTAATGATTATTAATGCTAAGTTCCTACTCATTTTCTTATCTTATTCCACTGCAGTCTCATCCTCATAAACAATTTTCTATATGTTGCCAAGGCTTACTTATAGACTATGCATTGGCTTACCAAAAAGTATTTATGGAACTGATGAGTATATGCAGTAAGAGAGGAGGCATGGGGAAAGTATAAACTTCAGGGACAAGAGCTCTGCTCACTTATTGCACTAACTGCCTAAAGGGAAAGTAAATTTAAAGACTGGAGAACAAATGTCATTGTTTCCTCACCATTCTCTTGCCCTTTTTTCAAGATTTCCAATATGCAGTAACTTAAAAACATACCTACAGATACCTATGTTATACATCTTAGAAGAACATTATGGCTTCAAAGAAATCTGTAGCACGACCTGACTTTCCTCTCTTTTTGTATGAAAGCCTATTCCTTCCCAGGTTCACATAAGAAAATTTAGTATGAAACAGATGGAGAAAATTTGTGCTGTCTTTGATTACCCACAAATTGTTGCTCCCCCAGAACACCACAATCTTTAAGAGATCCTCAGACTTTGGATCCTTACACCAGTTATTCTCACATCAGCCAACATAGTAACTTCAAGAAGAAAAATCCTGCTATCCTCTTACATGGGCATATGCCTAACAGAGAAACATCAGTCTTCACAAGGAGACAATAGGATACTGCATAGAAACACTCCTAACCTCTCCTAAGCACTCTCCAGCAGCTAGAGTATTTAACCTTTACCACGAAGAACCACATCAGAATGGCATGTTCAACAACAATGGGTCTGCTGTACTTGATGTAAGAGTACTTTGCCAGTAAAAAAAATACCCTCTTAAGCTTTCAATTATTCTGTTAGTAAAATGCGCAGCTGATTCTGGCTCATCTTCATAGTGTTTTGGTAACAGTGAAAAGACTGAACGAATGAGTCCCAGTTCCACTGAGTCCTTCTGCTGTGTGATAATGAGGTTTAACGGGTTTCACAAATGACATCTAACAGGGACAATTCCCCATCAGAGACTGTTAAAAAAAAGGGCACCTGGTAAGTTAAACTCCTTCTGCCAACCTGAAGAACTCACTGAATCAAAACAATAAAAAGGAAAAACATTTTACATTGCTGTTAAACTATTTCTCTTTTGTGGGTAACCTTGTGCAATTACTATTTCACCACAACTGAAGCTCTGTATTCATTTTATGAAGACTGAAAAATCAGCATTCTTCTTTCTTTGAACAGTGGAAAAGAGACAGCATGATGGCATACGTATCACCCTGAGCCCTGGAGTAACTGTTGTCCAACTTAGTCTTCAGGACTGGTCTCTAACACTGTCATTTCTACATGTTGTGTAGCGGCAATCTCACAAGGCAGAGTGATCTATTACAAAAATTAAATAAAAACATTTAGATTTTAAAGTGATCTATAAAACCTACTGAACAGGAATATGTACATTGTGTAGTTATTAACACAGCAGCAATTGGAGGCTAATGTTCTACACTAGCCCATGGATAATCAGACATGGTTCGAGTCTGGTTTCTGCACAGTGCTTAATCATTTGAAACTAAGGACATACAATTCACTGTTTTAGGCTCCATGCAAGCAAAAGCCTATGCCACTGACAAGGGTTTTGTGGATCTCACTCAACGCATCACTCCAACAGTTTGTTTAGAAACTAGCAGGACAGTTCTGCTTCAAGCTAGGCATATGGTCAACGGAACTCTGACACACTCACATGCATGCAAACATGAACTTGGGGCATAGCACAACCCCAGAAACGGGGTCATCTTGGCATTCAAGGTTCAAATATTATATAAAAAATGTTGTCTATAAAAGACACAAGGCCAAAGCTACACATACTTTCAGCCCAGCTGATTTAGCTATAGATCAAACTGAAGTCACTTTTGCTCTGCGGATCTCTTATTTCTCCTCCATAACAATTTCTATAGCTAGGTTGATTTCTTTTTAAGGTAATTGTTCTTACATGAAGCGGACTGTAAGTTTACATATATTTTTACAATTTTAGGCATTTCTACTGTTTCTGATAATTTTTACACCCCTAAACAACTTACCGCTTGACAGCAGCATGCAAAATAAGTATCAAAAATACTACAACATAGCAGATCATTACTTTCCGAGTACATTTTTTTGACATACACTCTGAGTGAATGTACTAGAGGTTTTGTGAGCTTCACTGTTAAGAGGATCTGCACAACAGTGTTAGGAGGGTGGATTGGTGTTTTGTGATAGATGAAAGGAACTTTTTTGCAAGATTTGCAATGCATTTTTCAAAATGCAAGTTTTTCATTATAATAAGGCTCAGTCAAGCCGAAGGGCCACTTCTAACAACAATATTTGCTAAAACTGTGATGTGTTGGTAAATAAGAGAGAGCACACACTTAGCCACATCTATTTGGTGACCATTTAGTGAAACTTTTCTAGAAGTTTGAATAGTGGCATCTTTTGTTGAAGTAGCAACATGATCTCTTGTTTAGTCAGTGTTCCCCAGATCTTCCAGAAAAACTATGACCATTTTTTTATAGCTCTGAAATATTCACTTTGGAAGATCTGCACAGTTTCCTTGTTTGTTTTTTAAGGAGTAAACTTGTAAAGTTTTATATAGTTTATAGCCATCATGAAAACAGCAACAGCACAAATCCCTGACATGTTCTTCTAACCGCCTTAGAAGAAGGAATGCGAATTAGAAATATCAGTTTAGCTTTTTAAGAACAGACGCGCACATTACGTATGAACAGTTCCCACTGAAAGTAATTGGACTATCGTCTGAGTCAATGCCACTGAAATTGAACCTACTTGTCTTGACATTTGCTAAGATCCCAGCCTAAATACGGCTTTAAAACGTCACAGTTTCTCACCGTACCTTTTTAAAATTTTAAATAGCTTGCTAATAATGACCATGACTACAATGATCAATTTTTTTAAGAGCACTACGAAAGTAAACACCTCCAATACTACTTACATTACACCTTCTTGCTCAGGTTTCAACCATACAGTTAACGTAAATGAAGCTGCAAGTCTCAGAGAACGGGGAGTAGAGAAGCAATCCTTGTGATTATGAAAAATAAAACTGGAAGTGTTGCGGAAGGACCCTGGATGCAAGTCCCTTTTGTCCTCTGTGATACAGGTACCAAGGCCTTCTGAGAGAAGCAGTTTGTAGGAAGAAGGCGACGACCTGTACGGACATTCCTGAACACAAAACCTCTGGGAGCAGGACATAATACTTTCAACAGCTACCGAGCTATGACAGAAAGTCCGTTGGTCTGGCAGCCCACAAGTGGCTTGAGTTGGCACAATTGACACATTCTTGAAAGCTCCCACATTTTCAAGCCTAGGGAAATGTCCCTGAGAGCTGACCAACAGGGAAGAGTCATAACAAGTTAGGATTAATGTTTCAATAGCATGAAACAAAAAACGACACGTCAAGGAAAGAGCCCAGCAATTCATGTTTACAAAAAAGCTCCTCCTAATTAAAGCATCCATAAATAAATAATGATGTCCATGTCGGTAGCAATGTCCTCAGGTGGTGTGCTTTAAGAGTTTATGTAGCGTTTCATCTTCAAAACGCCTGTGCAAGGACCCAGTTGCAGGGGACATCTACGTCTTCTGGCCAGCAAGACACACGTGGGAGACAGCTGGTACCTGCAAACCACAAAAACAGACACAGTCCACGGACGGAACGTGCCCTTTTGAACCAACAGAGGTGACGGCCTTGCTAGGGGCTCTAAGGGTTCGAATTCTCCTTCCAAAGTGCTGCCCGCACTCCCGCGGGCTGCGGCCTGCGGCCTCGACACCTCTCTCATCGAGGGCAACAGGCCCAGCTGACCCGAGCCCACACGCGCGTCCCCGCGCGGTTTATCCGGTCTCCTCACGCCAGCCGGACGCTCGGCTTGACGTCGCGCGGGAACGCGCCCAGAGCGAGGAAGGCAAACCAGGGCGCGCAGCTCCGGCGCCCAAACGCCTTCCCTGAGGGCTGCTTTTCACGCCGGTTGGCCCCTCCTCACGTGTGCGGCGCCCCGGTGCTTACCTCGGCTCTACAGCGCTACCCGGGAGCCGCCGCGCGCTCTCAGGGTGCCCCGAGGGAGAACCCCCCTTCCCCCGCGCCCGGGGACGCGCATCCAGCGCACCCTCAAGCGTCCGGGGCCGCTTCGTGCCTCACCCGCTGCCCACCTCACCAGCTCCCGTCAGCGCTCGGCAAAAGCCGATTAGGAACCACGTTCCCCCCATCTGTCCCGTGTGGATCTTTCTCAGGGCGAACGCCTGCGCGGGGTGGGGGGGGGGGGGGCGGGTAATGGGGGGCGCTCACCGGCAGGCCGGGCAGCGGCGGGAGGCGAACCGCGTGTCGGCAGCCGGTTAAAGAAAGTTGATTCCGCGTTATCCGCCCCCGCCGGGAGCGCGGCCGGCGGCTGGTTGCGCGGCACCCAGCGCATCCCGCCGCGACGCCTCCCGCCGTTACCCGGCAACGGGCTCACCCCCGCCCGGCCCCCGCCGCCCTTTAAAGTGGCCGCGGCGGCGGGTTCCGCAGCCCCGGCCTTGCCTCTGCTCCCCACCCCGCCCCGGCTCGGTTTCACACCCCTCCCTGCCTCCCCCGGGGCGAGGAGGGCGGCAATGAAATATTTAACGCAGCCCTGGCAGCGGTCCCCGGTCCAGCCGGCGGGGTCAGAGCGCCTGCCGGGCCCGCTGCGAGGCCTTCGGCCGAGGTCTGCCTTGTAAAGTTTTGGAAGCGACGACTTATTTGTCCCTAGGTCCGATTTTCTCAAGGTTTAGGGTCAGCCCTTCAGCGCGCCCAGAAAGGGGAGTGAATTTCTTTCACACGCTGAAAGTGGGAATTTAGAGTCAGAGGACTGACAGAAGAATTAGAATCACTAACGCCGAAAAGACCTCCAAGGTCATCAGCCCCACACCACTGTGCCCACTAAACCATGTCCCAAAGTGCTACATCTAAACATTTTCCGAACGCTTCCAGGGATGGCGACTCCACCGCTTCCCCAGGCAGCCTGTTCCAGTGCCTCACAATTCTTTCCATGAATATATTTTTCCTAATATCCAATCTAAACTCCCTTCGTGGAGACTGTGGCCATTTCCTCTTGTCCTATCACTTGTTATTCAAACAAGGAGTCCTGCACCCACCTCGCTGCAACCTCCTTTTAGGTAGTTGTAAAGAGCAGTAAGGTCACCCCTCAGCCTCCTCTTCTCCAGGCTAAGCAATCCCAGTTCTCCCATCCACTCCTGAGAGCATGGAGAGGAGTAGGTAAGTGCCATACGCGTGCTTTCCACGTGGAGAAATTAAAAAAAAAATTAAAAAAAAAATCAAAAAAATAAAACAAAAAAGTGCAAAGAAGAAACTTCAGGTCTTTCAAATGATTTTTGACATGAAGCTCATTTCTCTCTTCAGTACAGCTATGCAAAGCAAGCACAAACAAGCTGCAAAGTTGTCATTGGTGAGCCGAGCATGAGCTACAATAGGTTGTTTATATGTATTTCTGGACAGAAAAGCAGCAATTAATACATTCCCTGAGGATATAAAGCATCTATAAATTTAATCTTTTTTATGGAAGTTGCACAAGCTGCAAACTGGCTGGTATCTTTCCCATGGATTTTGTTGAAATAGCCTCCACTAACTTGTCACCTTAGAATGTCTAACTACATAGTGGCAACATACACAATTGCTAAGAAATCATTCTCTATCATAACTCTTAATGTATTTTAACAAGCCCTTCATCCCACATCAAACAAGCTCCTCAACCATTCCTAGGATATCTCAGCTTTAATACAGATCTTTTTCCTAAGGTCATAAAAAATAATAATTCCTGCTAAAGCATTACCAGTCATATTTCAGTGTTTTCATGTTCTGGTAGTCATTAGACATCTAGCTCTGTTTTCAGAATCGGGTTCCCTTGAGCACTGACATGTAAAGAACTTTGTTTGCTGCAGAAGGGATGGGGGTAAACATTGGTCTGGGGCACTGTGCAACACCTCAGCACATAAAGCATTTCTAAATGAAAACAGTTAGACCATAGGCTTCCACAATGCCATCAGCAATACAAAAGCAGAAGCTTGTGCACATCATGAACAAGCCATGTCTTTTATAACACAATGAAAAGAGGATGGAAAACAATGCAGAAATAAAAACTGAGTTTAACAACCATCTCAGGACATCAAACAAGATAGGAACCGCTGTGAGTCGTGGAGCATCCACTTGGCAAAAATGGAAACTCACCAAATGGCTAAAAATTATGTACTATGACTTGTAGTTCCTGGCATTCCTGAAATATAAAAATTAGATTTTGCTCTGTCTCACTTCTTTCTAGCAACCAACAAGACTTGCTCCAAGAGCCCTTTCAGGTCCTAAAGGTATCCAAAAGGAAATTTGAGGTGCATTCATCGCAAAATGCACTTTTTGTTATATTCTGCAAATACCTGACAGCCCCACCATCTCCCAGGTACACCACAGCATCTTCTATAGTGCTCAGTTTGGGAAAATGGCCCTGACTCAGGTCACACCCTCTGTCCCCAAAGATAATCAGCCCAGCAGAGATGACATTTTTTCCTTTCTTTACATATTTCATCTAGATACACAGGATGATAGCACAAACATTGAAAACTCACATTGCATGTCAACGGCATGATTACCCAGGTCAAAGATGACAACAGTTTTGTCAAGGACACCATTTTTACATCAGGAATACTATCAGTAAGCTACCTGCAGGAGGTTAAATAGATGAGAAGGCATCCAAAGGCCTTTATTGTACATTTTATATTGCATGCCTGTTCATGGCTGCAAACAAAAAAACTGAGTGTGAAAATGAAGGAAATATTATGAGTCCTGTTCACAAGTGTTTTCAAGGCTCTTCAATATGCATATATAAAAACATGGAATCTTGCTAGACAATAAAGTGCTAGTATCATGAAACAAAGCCCTGTGAAGAACTTATTATGCCCATTGAGCAGAATTAAAATTGCAGCACAAGGAAGATTACCCAATTTGAATGCTTCAAGCTTTTAGTTACAACTGTTCATCAGAAAAGAAAACCTTCAATAGCAACTGAGGTGCTTTAAGGCACGCAAATGCCATTGGAGAATGTTGCATCAGAGTTGTGACAGAACTAGGACCCTAATCCTAATGATTCAGCACCTTATCATGGCAGATTTCATCACCTCAAAAAGCTTTCCATAATGCCTGCTTTATTAATCCATGGTCAGCAGAGTCTCTGGATCTACTGACCACCCCAGGAAGTTGGAGCATATTACTAAGGAAAAGAAATCATGTAGCCTAATTTGTTATACAGCAATCTGTGCCTTGACCAGAACATTTTGAAGGCTACATGTCTAAAATTTGTATGTTCTGAAGCAGGGATTTGATATGAGAACTCATCTTTCTATATGAAGTTATAAGCCCTCAAAAATATCAATTTTGCACATGCTTGGTGAAATATCTTCTTGGAGGTGGTAAAACCACAGGGGATACTTAAGTCTGCATGTAGAGCAAACTTCACATAATCATTTCCAATCTTTAATGTGCTCAACTTCATAATTATTATAATCTGGTAGGAGAGAAAAGGATGAAGCAAGACAGGGAATGCAGCAAAACACTTACTCAAACTCCAATAAGAGAAAATTAGCCTGCAGAGTATGCTATTGTACAGGTGTGGTTTATACTCATGCAGTCCAATACCAACTTAAAATAATTCCTTTGAGTTATAACTCCAGGAACTACTGAAGCAGAGTTTCAGGTAATCAATTTCTTTCCCCAAAAGAGCATCGATGTTTCTGCCACATCACAATTGCTTTTAAATATTTTAATGAGTTGTGAGAAAAATCTTTGCAACTAATTCATTCGTAAATTTTGCCTCTCCTGCTGCTCATAAATTGTTCTGAAAAACTGAAGAACCATGTGGTGTATCCAAACCTTCCATTTGTATCATGTTTTGCAAACACCTTATCCCAATATTAGCTCTATTTGTGCAGTGTTGACTAGTTGCATGCTATGATTTTTGCTATTATGTGAAGTGACCTATGGAGACAAACTCGTGCAACATGGCCTTCAAAGACTGGGCTCAAGTGTACAATTCAAAGTTCACTTTCAGTGGATAATCATAAAGATTTGGTTTTATGAGTGCTTTTTCTCATAAAACTACATCCTTTGAATATTTGCAGGAAATTAACATAAAAGATCCATTTGCATAGCTGAGTCAATATTTATTTCAAATTTAACTGTCTAGCAAAATTATTTTTCCCAGTATTTTGCAAGTAATAAAACTACAATGCAGGTACATTTTAATAGCTGGAGGGGAGTTGATCATGACAACCCAGAAATAATTAACAACTTATGTTTTAAAGGGGAGGAAATTCTGCATGAGCCAGTGAAATAAATATTAGAGTAAAATTTTCTGAAAGCACAAGAGTAGGCAGCAAGTATTTTATAGATCTGTTAAGAGCCTTTTAACAGCTTTAGAAATACAGTACATCACCACTTATTTTAGCACCAAAACCTTTGTTTGTTACTAGAACGACAGAAATGAAAGACTCTTCTAGGCAACAAATTTTATAGGCTTCCTTCACCGGAAAATACCAATCCAGACCGTACATCTCCACACAGTAAATCCAGTGAAAGAAGACCTCTGCAAAGACTTTTCAAAGTTTTTCTCTTGCATGACCCACGGTAGGCTATAATACTGGCATGTCCAGACAGGAAGGGCCATCGTATACAGCTGAAGTGGTCAGGCCCTAACAATCAACCTTTTCTTTCCCTACAGCATCTCCACACCTTTCCTCCACCCCCATCCATCATATGCTTTCCCACCAGATCCAAGTAGAGTCCCAAGTAACAGCTTCTCTTTTCCTTTATTAGCCTGTTCTCAAAAAAAACCCAAAACCATTCTCTAATTCATCCTCCAGCCTTCAACCTTTTCAATATGTTATGTGTCCCTAATTAATCAAGTCTCTGTTTTCATCAACTGATTACCAACCCCTTCTCCAGACACACAGTTAAATCCCTGTCTATATTCTTCATTTCTCTTTAGACCTTATTTGATGGTTGCTTAATCCATAGCTGCTCTGCCAGGCAACCTCTTCCATCCTCTTTTGCTTTATCATCATTAAGCAACAAGCATCCTGCTCAACACTGAACATTCAAGCTGTTCTCACCTTCCTTGCCCAAGCCTTCTTTCAGTAAAACATGATTCCACATCTTCTTCCAACTTTACATTTCATCTCAAAGGAAGATCTTCCAGCTCTGCAGCTGCCTCCTTTCTCTGGGTTTAGTTACTGTCCATGTGTCTTCAGCATAGTCCTCAGGTAACAGCAGAGAAGGAGGACTGCTTCCTCCCCTGCCAGGAGGAACATTCAGCAAACAACTCACAGAAATTCTATGAAGAAATTACACCTGAGACATTACAGAAACAAAAAATATAATTTAAAAAATAAAGACAATCCTTATTTCAAGTGTCAGACAGGTTCACCAAAGAATTTTTCTTCAAAAATCTATCCCTCCCTTATTTTCAAAGAGTGATAAAATTGTTCTCTCATTATTGAAAAAAAACAAACACAAAAATTCACCACCCGTGAAACTTTGACTTAGCATATTGACAAACTAGAAAGTTACATTAGGATTTGTCCAAGCTTCATATAAGTAAACATTTTTTTAAGACAAATTAACTTGTTATTTGATTGAAAGCTGCACCACACAACATAAGCATACTTGTTTCCTCTTCCAAATACTGAACTTCTGCTTTTCCTTCCTGAAAAATCCCTGTTTCACAGTTCTCAAAATACTTCACCTATCTTTGTCATATCTTTTGCCAAACCCCCTGCATTTGTATCCTTCAGCTTCTAAACTCACTTTTATTTCACAGGCCCTCCTGTTTCTTCTTGCAAATCACTACAGTAAATTCACTCATATTTATCATTCCCAATGGCACATTACTTTCCCAAACATCTTCCTCCTATTTGCTCCTGTAAGGATCTTTTCACTTTCTTATTTAGACCAACTCTTCAACCAGCATCAGGTCCCTGAAACTTTAATCTTCTGCCCTCTGAATCCTTATTTCCCAACAGTTTCTTCTTCTGCTTTTCAGCCTCTGTCCTTCACAGCACACTGTCCTCACTAATTCTCTCACCCCTAGTGTTCCCTATCTATTCCTATTCAGCTTCCCTTTCCTCTAAAAGTTTTCACTCTGCACTCACCTCAGTCCAAAGTTCTCCAGACTTTGTGGTAAATTCTTTTTCTTTTCAAGTGCTCTTTGTTTTCTCTATGTCCAAAGGGAGACACCTGGAGGAAAAAATGTTATCACTATGCATTACCTAGCTGCCAGGGTAATAAACCCAATAATAACAGGGTAGAATCTTAATCTCTTACCTGTACAAAACACATTCAAGTTCTCCCCATGACAGGGAGAACAATTAAACCCTTCCTACTGCACCAATTACATTCTTGGTAAGCAGCAAGAGTAAAACATAAGGAAGAAGAAGCTGATGACTTCTCCCAATCTGCTTCCCCAACATGAGGAACTAAGAAGAAACCAAGCTGGGTGTAGGCCTGTTTCCTTCCCTTCCTCCCACCCCTTTACAGTTCACCTGTGTCAGCACAGTAGGTGTTGCCTTCTCAAGTAACAATTATCTCTTCTATTATTTTCCAGCAACCAGGACTAATTTACTCCCATGGCCCTGAAAGGACACAGATGGCACAGAAGCATAGTGCAGTTGATTTCAGACTGATACAGAGCAAGAACTTTACCATCAGTACTATTTTGCTCCAAAGTTCCCCTGTTATATTATATGCCATCTTTAAATGCATGCAGTGCCTGTAGAAACCACATGCTTTTCTTTAAAGTAGTGCTTCCTCTGCTCCTGGCATCACTTTTCTTCAAGAGCAGTTTAAAAAATGTCTTTCATTTAACGAGACAACCGTCTCCCCAGAGCCACTGAGTTAAGCTTGTTACACTTCCACCTGTGAGTGAAACACATTAACATTATTCATCCTCCTAACTTTGAGATGTTCATTATTCCCAGTTATCTTCAACAAGTATTATATCTGCTGTAACTCCATACACATTTTTGCATAAAGTAATTTTGTGCACCTTGTTCTATATTGTAAATTCAGAGAAGCATTAGCATACACCGTAGGATTTTGTACTTTTCAAGAATCACAGGATAAGTATAGGCTAGTTTAAATAAAATAAATGGACATCTTTCTCATAATAAAATTCAGATGCTAGATTAAGGGAGGCTATCTGAAGAGGAAACAAAACAGTTAGAAAATCCAAATTCTAATCAGAGCTCAGAAATGAAAAACTGTGCATATCTGTGTCCTAGTTTCCTCATCTACAAATCAAGACAATTGATAGTCACTTTAGCAAAGCACTAGGATATCTTCAGGAAGGAAGAAAATACCAACGAATTACCAAGTGCAGTAAAATTTCCCAGTTTAACTGTCAAATGTCAAAACGAACCCTTTTCCTGAAGTTCAGGAAAGTGCTTAACTTAGCAGTAAATCTAGCTGCAATTACTAACAAAAAGATCTACTACTAAAAGTCAAAAAAATATAAGTGACATATGATGGGTGCATGCTCCAAGAGACCAGTGTTATGAAAGGCCAGAGGGCAGTCAATAATTAATATTCCATGGCAAAAGAAAATTGATAGTAGGATCCTTCATCTTTATAAATGTCCCCTATAGGATCAGCTAAAAGAGGTAAAGGATCAATAACATGATCTAATAGTCGCAGCAAGGAATCACGGATTTTCACCTCCACTGGTGAATATGTTCTAAAGGAGAAAGACTAGAAAGTCCTTCAAAGTGCTAGGTGATGGCACGAGGAAGCAGAGGAGCCTCTCACAGTAAGAGAAGTTACTGTAGAGGAAATAGTCCTTTTGTTGTTCTCCACAAAACTCCCAGTGGACTGTCTCTTTGAGGAAAGGCTGATTTAACCTCATTTGAATTTAATTATTAAGGCAATCTAAGAAAGCATGAGAAGCAAGTCCAGTGGGAGATATGGATAACATCACAGGAAGCATGTGAGGACAATCCCAGGGAAAGGAGGCTGCTGGAGGATGCAGCAGAATCAATCTAACAGCTGACTGCTGCCCAAATGGGCAGTCCCACTCCACCCAGAGGATTTAACAGATTGAATCCACTCACCAAGGAGTCAAGTAAGTGCCAAAGTCAGGTACAGGGCTATTGGCAAGAACAGAATCACCCACATGAAACATAGCAAGGCTATAGATGGCCTCAGTCTGCTTTGAGAAATCATATCCCAAGGTGTGTATTTATTTGATCCTTAAAATCTCTTTCCAAGGCTGTGAAACAATTGGCAGCTTTTGAACTAGTTATGTACAGAGGCATGACTTTCAAGACGTTGTGCTTCCTGGTGTCTGTTTCCCAGGAGCTTTAGAGGGGAAGAGGCCCCAGAAAATTTTAAGTATCAAAACCACTCAAAACCAATTAGCTAAGTCAAAGAGGGATATCTAAATTAGTTATGCCGCTGATAGAAAAGGAGGAAGAACTCAGTCATTTTGGCTGTATTCAGCCCATCTGTGATTACACGTATGTCCTTGAGAAGGCACAACATTTCACCCACGATCATAATGATACATCAGAAAACAGAGGAAAAGGGACAGAGTGTGTAAGTAGGAAAATAGGACATCACTAAATAGACAAAACCATGCATTTCATTTGTTTTGTGAGATGCAGAACTACTTCACACTATTATCATTGCATTATCATGGTCATCCTAATGAATATGTGCAAATGTCAGTGCAGTGTTTATCAAGAGTATGCAAAATCTGCAAACAATTTGGTACAGCAACAGTCCAACTGACTCTTCAAAATCTCTGAGGAAAGGTAAATCGTAATATCTCAGTTTCCCCAAGGGAAGAAAAACAAACTGTATGTGCATCAATGTACTTATACAGATATAGTTGAAGATTAGGGAATGCACTGCTATAGCTTTATTGATACCACTGAAAAAAAATGCAGCCTGTGCATATAGAAAAGGTTTAAATAGCAGGCAATGATCCCTTTGCATTTTGTACACAATTTATGTTAAATATTATATATAATAAGTATATACTTTTAATCAGGAATATTTGCTTAATATATATTTTATAAATCTCATAATTAAGAGATTCTTCTTGCAGAGTTGGTCTCAGAGCAATGAAAAACCACCAAGCTTGAGTGAGGGGTGATAAACAGCCAGGAGTTCCTATAGCCTCAGCTACATATCCATGGTCTTAGGCAGGGACTGGACAGAGAAGTCTCATACCATTAGGATACAATGCAAAGGAGAGTGACAGCTGCATTCACAGGAAAAGCCTCAAGACCAGTGAGAACACATGGCTTGGCATGAACCCAAGCAACAATGTGGAGGTTTAAATCCTCTCATTCAAGGACATCTTGAAAAAAAGAGGGGGGAAAAATTAAAAAAATCACATAAACATCTATATTTGTTCCTTTGAGCATTTGGATGTTTAGGTTGAGTAGAAGTCATTACCACAATTTTCTACACATGGAATATTCATTTATTGTATGAATTTTACCAAGTGACATTAAAGATACCAGCATTTTATCAGTATAAGATGAGTACAATTAAGTAAGAATGAGAAACATTCCAGCTTTCAGGAGCTAGACTATTCCTAATAAATACTCTTATTTTTATATTGAAAAGGTGCAATTAACTTCCTAATCACTAAAATAGACTCCAGAAATACCTGGAATACACACTGCTTTTACTGAAACTGATTTCCAGAAGGCAGCAATTATTTTTTCAACAAATCTTTACAAATTATTCAAGAAGTAATTGTCTAAGAAAAAAACCCCAGAAATAGTCACCTTTTTTTTTCAAATTCACTAAAAATTAACTCATTCATGTAAGCATTTCACTGTACATCCAGTGATTTGACACTTCTGTTGTCTACGCCAGGAGTTTGGACAATTGAGATTATTTTAAGTTTAAAATTGTTTCTAATTTTGAAATTGATCCACTTTCCTCCATAACAATCTAGTGTTCCTCAGCTGAGAAAATTAACGAATGTTTGAAATTTTCATGTAAAAGGCACTGTATATTTGGAGGAAAGCAAAACCTACTGGCTTCAGTAGTCCACCCTAGAAATAAATCTGTTATGAGCTATAAATGACTGGTGATATTCCTTCCTAGTTTCGGTTAATACATCTTTCAAGGAATAGAATTTGATATTATGTAAACTTTTCTGGATACATTTTAGCTTATAAGCTTGTTCATAAAGATCCATTCCAGCTGTAGCTCTGATCTTGCCAGCCATCCCAGGAGGACTGAACTTTGATCTTCTGTTGAGGCTTATTAACTTTTCAGGAGAGCTAGTAATGGCATCAGGGTTCAGATGAAGAGATGACAGGCTGGTGGTTCTTTTACCTTTGACAGTTCATTATTTGTGGGCAGAGTAGATCACCCGCACCACATCATTTCTATTCTACTGGGACATTTTTCTCTTTAAATAAAAAGGAGAAATCTAAGTGATTTCAGAACAGACATAACTTTCCATCTTTATCCTTGCAACCAAAGTCCCTGCCTGTTTAAGGAAAATACTTAGAAGTTTCTAGTGCCATCAAAATTTGTTGCTGGCTTTTAATTCTCTGTACAGAGAGTCCAACTGGCACAAATTTCCAACTTGTTTTTTTTTCCTAAAAACAAGATATAAAGAAACTTTAAAGGTTGGGGGGTTTTTTTTCCCTTTTTTCAGTTAATGCAAAAAATAGGAATGTATTTGAACTACAAAAACATTGATATTTATTCATATTGGTGAAAGTACTATAGTTTCTCCAAGACCAAACAAAACTAGGACCTCACTATCCTTGTAAGGATTAGATTGTACTTCTAATGGTATTTGTTCTCTATGGGACAGACTAAGGCCACCCCATTTGTAGTTATTGCAAGTGCACTTTGAAATATTTTTTTCCCATCATGAAATGCATCCTTAACCCGCTGTGCAGGTTGAAGGAAATATCCCATCAAGATATTTCATAGTTAAGATTCATCGTTCCCAGTTTATTTTTTACAATAAGGTATTATTTGCCTGGAGAGCCAAAAAATGAAATCTGAGACCAAAACAGTTGTCTCCCACAATTCAGAAATTTATCTTATCTTTTGGCCTTCTATCAATAACCTGATCAAAATCTGTGAGAAAACTTACTCAGAAGAGCTGGGGGACATAAAAATGGTATGAATATCTGTAGCAGCTATATAGAAATTTTAAATTGGAAGTCATTATATGGTTGAACTCAGAACAGTTTTACAACAGCAGTGAAATCTGGTGTTTGGACATAGCCAAAAGTATTGACTCAGGACCTCCAGCATGACACCAAAAAAAAAAAAAAAAAGTTACCCAGCTTAAGTCTTGTTTCTCTGTATTGTTTACTCATTTCAACTGTTAAACTGAAGTGTCAAAGTAAAGTTGTGTGTGCAATCTGAGGAACATTCTTTCTCTTCTGACAGATTCACAGAGTAGTCCGATTCTGCGGAAGTGAAGCCCGCTTCAATAAAGTTGATTCATAATCCTTCCTGGGCACTTTTTAAATGAAAGGATAACTAAAACTGAACTGTGGTGAAGGGTTTGCTCCCCATAGCCATGCAGTGTCATACACATCTTCTGGTATCAGACTTAGCCATTGCCAGTGTTCCCTCCTACTTGAATAAGAGGAAATCTCCTTGTAGGCAAACAGAATAAAAAGTAAGCTGACAAGATACAGCATCTTTGCTTTGCTCCGTTCCTCAGTTCCCCATCTTTTTATTCTGAGCATTTTCTATAAAGGCTTTGTGTACAAAGTGCCCGCTAGTCTTCAACATTCGCGACCAATATGTCAATCTCTTATAATCAAGAACTGGGATTCTTCTCTGTTGCGTAAAGCTCCTGAGGGTGTCCACTGATATATCAGGGAAGCCTGAACTAAACCACCAACAGCAACACATATGAAGAGAGCAGAAATAGCACAAGGAGCAGGGTGTTTGTTTCACATGATGCCATGAAGCTAAATACTCCTGGCTATAAAAGGCATATGTGAAATACTGCTAGTCTGATAAGTAGGACACATTTTTATAAATTTAAATAAAACAGAGTATCACTGAAATCATTTGGAATCTGTTTGATATGTTATTCCACAATGACAGCTGGATAGCAGTGACCAGGAAATTCAAAGATGCTGAAAACCTTCCTTTGAAGCTGCCAGACTGAACACTAGCTTTTTATTATAGAAACTGCCCCCTCCCCAGTGGAAATATTTAGAGTTTATTTGACAGATTGTATGGCAGATGAATATAGAAATGAAGTATTCGTGGATGCGTTTTCCAACACACTTTAGCCTGGATGTGGAGGACTATCTGTATGCAAGTACTCAGTCCATGTTTTCTCAGCCTTTTACTTCTCTCTTTAGGAAGCCACAAGGGGGACAAATTCTGTGATGAGTATATCTGCTCAGTGGAAACTACTTTATTTGGATACTTATGTTGTTTCTCTTCTGATGTATCTTGATTGAGACAAATTTACATTTATACAAGCATCAGACAATAACAACTTTGTTGTCATCAAATCAAACTATATCAAATTGAACCAGCAGGCAAGGAATGAAATATTCCCATTATCTAGTATTAAATTACATATATATATGTGTATATATATATATATATATATATATATATATATATATATATATATGCAGGACAAAAGTAATACTCCTGATCATTCCTTTTCCACTTGGGCCTTGCTTCAAATATTAAGCAACTTAATAATACTTACTTGCACCCTAATTCTTGAGGGGAGATGTTAAAAGCTGTGGAATTCCCAGCTAAGCAGCTGCAGGTAGAATAATGTAGTGCAAGTTTTAAATACATGATGAATACTTCTATATGCCTTTTGTGCTGAGTAAAGAGAGGCTTTCCTGGAGTTAATTTAGTCTACCTAAATTATGTTCCCTGGGAGTTGAGACGAGGAACCAAGGTGCTGCTTCTGGTACTGTCTGACTCTAAGGTTTGTATCTTGATTTCCTCATATGAATAGTAAATATGTTAGAGGTATATTTTACTTATATCTAAGAAATGTTCTAAAACATTGCTGTTGTATGAGAACACTGTTCTCTAAATCAACTGCAAAATTCTTCAGTGCATTTCATATTTAAATGCTTACTATTGTAATAAATATTAAAGAGTTTTCAGCCAACTATCCCAGATCAAAAGAAGCATAAATGAGCTACTTTCTTGCAGGCCCCTTTCAGGTACTGGAAGGTTGCTATAAAGTCTCCTCAGAGCTTTCTCTTCTCCAGGCTGAACAAGCCCAACTCTCTCAGCCTGTCATCATATGGAAGGTGATCCAGCCCCTCTGGTCATCTTCGTAGCCCTCCTCTGGACCCATTCCAAAGGCTCCATTTCCTTCTTATGTTGAAGATTCCAGAATGGGGCACAGTACTTGAGATGAGGTCTCACAAGAGAGGAATAGAGGGGCCGAGTCACCTCCCTTGACCTGCTGCCCACACTTCTTTTGATGCAGCCCAGGATATCCTGGGTTGTATCAGAAATGGTGTGACCAGCAGGTCCAGGGAGGTTATTCTACTACTGTACTTGGCACTGGTGAGACCGCTCCTTGAATACTGTGTTCAGTTGTGAGCCCCTCACCACAAGAAGGATGTTGAGGCTCTGGAGTGAGTGCAGAGAAGGGCAGCGAAGCTGGTGAAGGGGTTGGAGAACAGGCCTTATGAGGAACATCTGAGAGAGCTGGGGTTGTTTAGCCTGGAGAAGAGGAGGCTGAGAGGAGACCTCATTGCTCTCTACAACTACCTGAAAGGAGGTTGTAGAGAGGAGGGAGCCGGCCTCTTCTCCCAAGTGACAGGACAAGAGGGAATGTCCTCAAGCTCCTCCAGGGGAGATTTAGGCTGGACATTAGGAGGAAGTTTTTCACAGAAAGGGTCACTGGACATTGGAACAGGCTGCCCAGGGAGGTGGTTGATTCACCTTCCCTGGAGGTGTTTAAGGCACAGGTAGACGAGGTCCTGAGGGACATGGTTTAGTGTTTGATAGGAATGGTTGGACTTGATGATCCGGTGGGTCTTTTCCAACTTGGTGATTCTATGATTCTATGATATGGTTTGCCTTCTGGGCTGCAAGAGCACATTGCTGTCTCATATTGAGATTCTCATCAATCAGCATCCCCAAGTCCTCTCAACTACATCATCCCCTTCCCCCATCCCGTTGAAACCATAGATTGCCCCAACCAGGTACAGAACATTGCACCTGGCCTTGTTGAACCTCATGAGGTTCTCGCAGGCCCACTTCTCCAAGCCTATCCAGGTCCCTCTGAATGACATCCCGTCCCTCTGAATGACATCCCATCCTTCCGGTGTGGCAACTGCACCACTCAGCTTGGTGTCATCTGCAAGCTTGTTGAGGGTGCACTCGATCTTGCTGCCTATATCATTGATGATGATATTAAACAGCACTGGTCCCAGTACAGATACCTGAGGGACACCACTTGTCATGGATTTAGGCAATCCAGGAGACTCCTGGAGTACTTTGAAAGTAATTTCTTAATGCAGATAATAGAGACCCCCAACTGAAGGGATGCAATACTGGACCTGATGATCACGAATACAAGTGATGTCAGTGATGTTAAGATCATAGTCAACCAAAACTTATTTTGACTAGTTACAGGCTAGCTCTTCAACTAGCATGAAGACAACATAATACTATTTTCACCACAAATGTAAACCATATCCAGTGGGTCTGAAGACTCCCACTGACTAAAATCTCAGCTGAAGATGTAACCCACAATTTAAAATTCACTGAAAAACATTAAAGCTTCAAACTTAATATTTGCTTGTGTTCATGCTAAAAAGCTCAATGACTATAATAGTCATGGAAAATTAACGCTGAAGGGGCACAGAGTAATTTAGAATGAATTTGTTTTAAACATAGATGAAGACAATTCATTTGCCTGATTGCCTGGAGAAATGAAGTTTTGGATGATGAAGTTGAGGCCAGCTGTTGAGAAAATAGGAAACTGAAAAAACTGGAAGACTATGAGAATGAAGACAGAAGTCAGCAATGAGGAGAAAACTGCCTAATTGTTATAGGAAAAATACAAGAAAGCAGACAAACTGGAGGAGAACAAAACCACTCTTTTGAGGAACTGTAAGTTATGTTATTAGAAATTTTCAGCATGAAAATTGTAAGTTATTATAAAAATCTTATTTCTGCTTCTGCTTTTAACTATCTGGGAACCTTTCAAAGAGGCTATCATAAAATATTTTCTGGGTAAAAATTATTTTTTCCTACCATGCTTTTAATTTGTTGCTGGAGCCAGACCTATTCTGCTGTTCTCTGGTCACCAATCTGTCCTAAGGAGACTCAGCCTCAGCATCCACAGTAGGAGGATGTCATTTGTGCATAAGCTGGTCACGTCATCACTTCTCTAGGACCCTACCATATACGGACAGGTTCAGATTTGTCAGGCATCTTAAAAATTGGAGTTAGCTGGCCACATTTCTGCAACAATAGGGACAGTCTGAGGAATTCAGCTTTACCATTTTGCAGTCTGCATTTACACAAAACCCGTAAAATTAGCTGTGGCCATTATAAGCTTCTAATTAAACCTCTGAAGACAAGGACATAGGCAATTAAAAAAGGAGGAAAAAAGAAAAAACAAGCCAGCAAAAGACCAACTTTTCCTTTGAAAGCCCTCAAATACCACAGAGCTTTTAAAGCAAAAGGAGATGCAAGATGCACTGTGCCTTGGAGTGGTCTCTTTCAGTTTGGCATAGAAAATACACAGCTGAAGGTCTGTTTCTCCCAAACCAGAAAGCCTGCAAGAGTCCATAGGTTTGAGATAGATGCTCAAATAATTTCTATTTTAGTGAATGTATCTTTGAAAGAATATATCTTTGAAATATTACTCTTACTTTAATTCACCCCACAATCACAAAACAGTTCACTGTGACATTCTTATAGTGCAAACAATTTGGTGGCATTTAAAGAAAAAATGCTACTTCGTTTTGCAAGCCAATCTGAAAACACAACGCCTACCTAATGTATAAAATAGTCTCATTAATTCTTACTGGTGACTTAAAGAATAAAATAAAAAAATAAAACTATGTGGAGGTTAATGCAGATACCAGATGGGAGACTTAGAGAAATGTCTGCAGTTAGCAGCATGAGGAAATCTGAAAGCCAATATGTGCAGACATTATGGTAGATAAGGTAGTGGAAAGTAATCCTCACAATGAGATAATATAGCTTTTTCATATAATTATGATATTTGAAAAACGTAGAAACTTCATTTGAAATATCGACATCTAGTCAGCATAAGCTATAACATTAGTAGGCTGAGTAAAGAGAATAAATAGTTTTATCCTATTTAATCATAAATTTGGTTTAATGACCTTTATCTGATTATGTGAGCAGCCCAAGCAACAATATTAAATAAATAAATAGAATATTAAAAGATTGTTAGCAGATAAGCTGCTTGAAAATTTCCAAATTAAATGTATTTGGAGGAGGGATCTCTGTCATTTAACAGTATATACATTTTCAAAATTAAGATGACTGCACAGGTGCTCCAGCTGAGCATCAAGCCTGTTGCTGCCCCTGCCCATTGTGGTGAAAAACCTCTTTGTCTCCCTGCTGGGAATCAAGTTTATTTTCAGGAGACATGTTGGTTTAGCTCTTAGTCATGTAGTTTGTCTTTTGACAAAACCTGAAAAAACCCCATAACTAAAAGGTTTCCTCTTTCTTTTCTGCTATACACAAGTAATTATTAGATAGTTTTCTATTGCGCTTGATCATAAGAATAAATTGAAAAAGAATATATATATATCTGAGGTTGTGCTCTTAATCTTGTATTAAAGACAGGTAACAAGTTTCTGTTCCCAGGTGGGTGCTGCACCACTTCACACCATTTTTTCCACTTTGCTATATGCATTTTCTCAGCAATAGTATCAACATGAAGGAAATCACAGTTCCTCCCTTCCACCACAGTTTTCTCCCGTCTTTAATTTTGCTTCCAACCTTCATTTTCTTAGTAATTTATTGTGCAGTTAAACCTTGAACTTATCTGGAGAACTGATTTGCTTTGAGCAGATTTTATTTTTTTTTTGCCCATTATAGAGAGGAGGAGGGTAGGAGAAATTTGTTTATTTGATTATTGGAGGTGTGGGCCATTTGGTTGTTTTTATTAAATATAAGCAAGATCAATTCCCTAGTCTTGTTTCCAGCATCACCATTAAAAGCTGATGACACACAAGAGCAGACAAAAGATTTAAACCAGCACTTCTGCTAAAGACAGACCTTCACTATGAGTCAAGGTGCCTGCTAACTTTCTAAACAGGCTGTATTAGTAAGGTGAAAATAACATATTATAAAGAAGTTCTGAAATGCAGATGTTATCCCAGAATGACACTGGTTGTATGATCAGGACAGATAATGCTTTATCCTGGCTTATGGATATATTTGCATCTAGAGATCAAAATGAGAATTTTATCCCATTGGCATGTATAGAATGCTCTTTTTAATGTGAAAAGAAAGTTGCAACATAGGGTTCTATCTTTGCAAAATATTTATATACATACATATATATGTTGGATAAAGGAGAAAAATAAAATATTGGAGGTAAATAAATGAGGTTAAATAATATAGGTTAAACCAATACATTTGTGACTGACATTTTATGCTTGCAAGTTTCCCCTCTCTAAAATACTCTACAGCTGAGTCTTCTACCTCTAAATTTTCTCCAGTCCCTGAACTTTAATTTCCAATCTTACAAAGTTACCTACCTACTCAAGTCAAACAGGGAAAGCAACTACTTTCCTCACCAACCAGCAATTCCCTAAAGGAATTGCTGAGCACTTCCTCAGCACTGCTGAGTGGTACCTGCTGGCAGAGCTCAGCCAGATAGATACCTTGCTGAGCAGCTATTCTGTTACAAATGACTCTCACACCTACATCCCCATACCCAGTGAAATGCCCATCTTGCCCTGCACCCTAAAAGAAGCTCAGTTGAGGTCCATAATTTTCTAGATAAATATGTAATTTAAGATTAAAAGCAAGCGTAAGTCCATAGAACAGAGTATATGATAGACATGTGGTATTTTGCTAAAGATTTTTTGCTTGCCGCAATAGGTTTCTGCTAATGAAACATTTATATTGAAGATTCACCCTATATATACACATATATATATATCAGTCTCATGAAATGACTTAGGTATGCAATAAGAACCAGAAAACATTAAGTACTTTGGTATATATATTTAATCTTGAAATAGATATCATATTAAAACTTATATGTATTCATGTTTACATAGAGTAATGAAAAAAAATTCTGATATTGACAGAACAATGAAATTCAGATTTCTAAAGAATTGCATTCCCCTGCTCTCTTTTCTCATCAATATCGCAGATTTCCCCTCCCATATCTTTTAAGCCACCCTAACCATACCTTCAGCCTCCTTCCTTGACTTTAATGGGAAGATTTTCTGAAACTTCTTGTGCACAAATAGTCAAAAAGTCAAAGAAAGTAACACTGATCCTCAAACTTACTGTCAGAGAAGGCATTGTGAGCTTCTCCATCTAGCTATTACCTTCCATTAAACTTGTCAGACTGGAATATTTTTGGCATTTTTATCCTCTCCTCCTCTTGCCAATTCAGGATGGAATAGGACAGTGGGTTTTAGAAGAGACTAGGTGGAAATGACTACAGCCTGAGCTTTACAGTTTAAGAAAGCAGAGTTTCTTCCTTACACAGACTGCAAGAACAGATGCTAATGCTTTCTAACCTTCTTTGCAGTCCACTGAATGTATTTGTTTGGGGAAATATAAATGACAAATTGACTTTTAGATTAATGGCTACCATATTGGTAATGTACAAATCACTTTTAACAGCTGCTATTAACTTGGTAAAGAGAAGCTCGCTAACTGCTCTTTAATTAAGTACACATAATGACCTTAAGGGGATTAGTAGTCTTGTCTGATAATCAATAAGCATGGCAAGATTGCTGCCCCATAGACAGGGGCTGGAGAACAAAATTAATCTGTGCAGATCAGTTCTACTTAGTTTGGATTTTTCGCTAAAACTGCTTCAAATTACTTCAGTTTAGTATATTTATATAAAAAAATCAGAGTAGAAGATGTTATATGAGTTTTTTCCTCATTTAGCTAGTGTTAAAATGGCATATGTACTTATTAAGAAAACCCTGTAGTCTGAGCAGGAGCTAGTGCAGAGCAGTTTAGAAAAAATAATAAAATAGACAAAAAACAATGAATACCCGTGTTGCAGACTGCAGAGAAAAACAAAGGTAGAAGGAAAGGACACTGAACATAGTACCTAGAAGACCTAAAGTGGAGCATTGTCCCCACAAAACAACCTCCACAAGTGGCAAAACTCCTGCCTGTCATTAACCAAAGCCTGAATTGCCCTGCCTGTGCATGGATTTTCCTTCCTACCCTTACTTGGGCCACAGCTATTACTGAGTATTTCCTAGAAATAGCTGGAAGGGACACCTGAGCTCAGGACCTTTATTCTTACCATGATTCCTATTTGATAATTTTTCAGATGAAATCCTGCTCACTTTCCATGACATCTGGACCCCCTCCACCCAGCTGTGAACACACACACACCTTCCATAACCTGGCCTTCCTCAGCTTCTAGGAGGCACACACATTGTTTTCTCTTCCCTACTTCAGTGCCCTGCCCTTCCGTTTCTTCCCTACACAAAATGATTACAAATCAGGCCCTAGCAACACCAATTCTGCCTTACTTAGCTGATTAAATACAATTATTCTGTCCCTTTCCCAGCAGTTCACCTTGCTGTAGCGAGAATTCTCCTCCACAAAAAAAGGGTGTGAAGGACTAGCAGCACCAGGAACATCCACCCATGATGCCTCAGCTCTAAGGTTGCTTGGAGAATATGTTGTCCCAATTCAAGCAAGTGTCTCTGCTCAGTGAGAGGCATTAGATTCTTCCTAGCGGACCTGTGAGTGTTGCGTTCTTCCTTCACATAACATGAAATAGTTTTCCGATTGTCATTGGCTATGCAAGTTCATCCTTACTCATGGTTTAAGAGAGACAGATGAGGTGTTACACGCTATGAATTTGTGTGCAGGACATACTTCAAGACAAATTTTTGTCCATTGGATAAAGCATAGCAATGTTACTCCTTCCATATGCCTAGCAAACATGAGATAGTGTTTTCAAAAGAGAGTCATGGAGGTAGAATTTTTGTCCCCCCACTTATTTTTAACATATCTGTATCCACCTTGAGACATGTTTCAACCCAGTAGAAAGATTCATCCTTTCAGTTTGAGGGCTGATGCTCTAATGCTTTAGAGAAGTCAGCCAGCTGTTCACTGCAATAACATTGCAAGTTTAAAAAGCAGAGAAAAGCCCAAACTGTCAAAAATACACTCCCTTCTGAATAACCATTTTTCAAGCACAAATGTAAACTTGCAATTTGATAAGAATTTGTATAACTTAAGAGAAATAAGCAGTTATGCTTAGGTGTAGTTTGTGAACAGTATTGTCAATTCTTCCCTTTCCCCTGAAGATAAAATTCCCCCCTAGCTCTTTCAGTTCAAGCAGTCATACCTGCAGTAAATAAAGTGACTTAATTGTAAAAGAGAAGCCTCTGCAAGAAATGTAAGTGGTGTATTGACACTTACGCTTTCTAATTCTGTGTCCCATGAATGCATGTTAACTTGACTCCCTAAGCAGGGGTAATTAGCTTCCAAAAATAACTGCTTGTATAGAAGGTGGAGCATAGACATCAGGCTTGCCTTCACATAGTTCAGCTTCAGCTGTCAAAGTGCACAGAAAAACATGCATACTGCCCAGAATAGAACGCTATTGCTCTCAGCTTAAGAAAAGCCCTTACATTTGATTAGTCTGTGGTGACTTGATCAGGATCCTCTCATTGTTATTTGTACCCACTCACCATTTCATTAAATTATATTCTACCTTCCATGATATACATAAGTTTCTAAAGCCTCCAGATAAGAAGTCCCTTCACTGTACGTGCTTATAAGTGCTTTACCACCCACCCAGTCTGAACAGTGATAATCCACACAGGCTTCAGGATGCCAAGATTTTTAATCATAGTTAGAATAAACCACCAACCTGATATGTTTGAAGCGGCTCCTACTAATACCAGCATTCCTCTTCGACAGTACCTGGATTAGATCCTACACCTAAGATCTAAAACACATCTGAGTCAATATAGAAAAACCACCTTCCCTCTTTCTGCCTTAAATACAGAGGGATTAGGACCTCCTGTTCCTCAGGCTTAATTGTCCCAGGACATTACTTACACCTACACCAACTTACAGCAAATTAGGGCAAAGCACCTGGAAGACTTGTGCTGTGTGTAGGTGTAAGTGGAGACCCAAACAGCCCCATCAGCTCCAGAGAAGAGCCCAGCTCAGACTGTCCTTTGCCCAGAGAAGTGGCAAGCAGAAAACAGGGCCAGGACACTATGGCTCTTCACACCTTCCTGAATTATCCTGCTTCTTAAACAAAACCTAAGTTAGATCTGCCACTCTCTAAAAAATCAAATTCCAGTACTCTGGGTTTTCTGTTAAGATGCCTCTCTATCCCAGCATCTGCTAGCTACTTCCTCAGCCTTGTGGGCCCAATTCATATTCTGTACTGACTAAAAAATAATAATACAACAGTGTAACTCCTTAGGCTGGGCTGTTATAAAATGGACATAATAAATAAAGCAAGCTACAGTCTTTATTCTCTTCTCTTTTCCTTTCTGCAGATTTTACTTCCCTCTTCTAAAGTGAACATGACCTCAACTTCAGATTCTTCCAATCCTTGAGCATGCTTGATGACTTCTGTTTGCTACCCCTTCTGGCCGCTGTATATTTGTATGTAATGCTGCTCCAGACCCCTATTGCTGTTGGCATTGTCTATACATTGTAAATAGTTTTTCTATCCATTTGGGAAGTCCTTTCTGATATTCACTGTTTTGCCAAAATGAAGTTCATTGAAAGAAGTGCAGTATGGCTGGACCACAGTGCCAAATACAAATAATTTCTCCTGAAGCTGGAACATCTGTTAAGATCATTTGACTTCAAGAACAGCACTTTTGAGCTGTTTCAATCCAAGGAGTGCTTTGTGCTTCAAAGCTATTGAGTCACATGGCTTCTGACACCTGCTTTTAGATGTTGATAGAGTGAGCAAAGACGAGTAAAGCCTTAGAGTCACACATTGTAGTGATTTGGTTGCCAGGTACTGTTGCATTCACTGCAGTGTGACCCTATGTGAGCCAAGTGTGATATATTTTCTATGAATCATGCACACTCAACTACACTGCAGATGTTCTCCTCATTAAAAAATATATCAGTAAGTAAATGAAGCAGGGATACAAGTTAGCTTTACTTCCTATTTGACATCACCTTCCTTATCCCAGCTGTTTCTATTGTAAGTCTATAAAGAAGTGGTACAGTCCTAAAAGGATGCTGTAGACTCTTGTTTTTCCTGGAGCTATAAACCATGTCGCAGATAGGCTTGCAGATCCTTTTGTTATGCTGCTCTTGTGAAAATGTTTTGTAGTGTAAAGTGACTGACCTTAATCTTTTCACATTGGGAGCTGAATTTTTTTTCCCCTGAATCTTCTGGTTGTAAGACAGAGTCCATTTATATGTAAGATATAAGAATAGCCTGGCTCAGCAAGTCATTTAGAAAGACATTTGGTCAATGTAAAGGAGCAAAGGAAGGAGGGGGAAGGGATCCCCCTCTCCATTGTACACTTTCGTCATGGTCACCTTGTGAGTGGGTCTCTGTATCGAGGTGACAAAGGAGCAAGGGAATCAATGTAGGAACTATGTAAAACCTCATATATTGCAAGTATAGGCACGTTTACATCTTACAGCATTATCAAAGTCCATCTTAACAATTTGCCCGAAATCCATCAATGTACCACAAGCACAAATATATCAAAGACACATTTTCTTTTGTTGCTGTAGTTGGAGGATAAGATATAAATGGGAGAGGACAAAAAGTCATGGAAAAAAATTGAAGAACTTGTTCATTTTACTCCAATCTGAGATGCAAAGCAAAACCAGTGCAGTGCTGTAGTTGTCTGCAACCTTCATTGGTACCTATGTTATAGCTTGCAGAGTCGGCCTCAAAAGTGACTATTCCCTCCAAGAATAGTTTATTTTATTCATCTGCAAGGAGTGGAATATGTAGACAATATCAGTCCTTGTCTACATACGTGGACTGATTCATTATTTCCCATAGCATTAGCGGGACACAGGAGCTTATCTCTACCCTAGAGGTGGAAAAGAGGCAGTAAATGGATGTCCAAGTTCACATGGCCAGACTAGATCAGGACAGGAACTGATTATTATGGATTTGTAGCCCTTCACCCCATTGCTACTCGCTAGAAAAGAAACTCATGGCCAGGTTGCTGGCAGTGCTGTAAGCTCTTCATGTTCTATTCTACAGATTTAAACTTCATAGAAGCAGCTGCTGTTGCATAAAGTTTATGCCACAGATTTTAGGGTACCTTGCACAGAGGAAAGGAACCAACCCAGGATGCTTTATTACATGGCTAATCTTTTTTTATTATTATTATTTCCCAGGGAGGGGAAAGAGAATTTGGTTATGCAGCCAGTAGGTTTTTCCATAATACACCAATCAAGTTGTATCAGACCCCTGCCTTTTTCTGTATTAAGCAGCAGGACTGCTTTCTGCATTTCTAGTGAGGCAGCTCCAGATTGTAATGCCCTGCCTCAAGCCTGAGATTAGAGCAGCTGTAATGTCTGCTAAATACCGCTCAAACAAATCTTGGGGACACTTATAACCTCTGTTCCAGGGCATACCCAGGGCCAGCCCTGATAAGCTTTATGCTGATACTGTAGGTACTTCAGTCAGATGAAAATAACAGTGTAGGCTGGGGCCCTGAGCACAAAGCCACGAGCCAAGAGCTGTGCTGGGCAGCAGGGTGGGGAAAGCATAATTTCTGGAAGGAAATTATCATTGTCATTCCCTACCTCCCCTTAAATCCAGTGCTGGTCCTGCAGAGTGGTGGAGTAGGGTGAGCCTGAAGGGGAAGCAAAAAGGCTGGGGAAAGACAGGATTTTTTTTCTTATCACTTTTTTTGCTGTGATCATAGAAAAGTGCTGTGTGATTGTGCTAGTGTTTCATGGCAGAAAGGGAACACCTTGCTGCAAATTAACTGAGGTGGAAACTGAGGTATGATCTGAGATTCAGCCCCTGCTTGAGGAGGTTATTCCATGTCTATCACAAAACCATACAGCTCAGCCTTGAATGGCTGTAGGCATCTGATTCATTAAGATGGTTTTGTTATGTAGGAAGGACAAAATATTCAGTGAAAGTTCATCTGTGGGCAAGGAGAGAGACCTCTGTGCCCTGTTACGTCTGCGGAGCAGGAAGCTTGCAGGCCCTGGGGAAGACTGAAGCACTTCTGTGTCAAAATATAGAGATGCTCACTGGGATTGAGAGACTCAGGTATTTTTTTTTTTTTACAGAGTAACAGTGAACAAGGAAACTACCGGGCATGTTATGGAGTTTTTCCATTCAGTAGCATCAAGGAGCCCTGTAGATCCCAAGCTGACCTCTGGCAAGTAATACTGGCACATCTGTGACTCCTTCACAGCCTGGTATGAGAATTGTGCCCTTATTGATTTCCTCTTACGGCACATCCTTCACCTTGCGGACATTCCCAATGAAGCTGTGAAATTAGATGGAGCATGGTAGATTGCACTGGAGAGTGTTAGGAGTGTGATTCATAAAGTACTTGTGATTTCAACATATTTTTTCTTTTAACCCTTTTCACTTGCCAATTACGCTCTAACTATGTCTCTAAAAGGTATGTGTGGGGGCTACTGCAGCAGGTTCCCCAGTGCCCAGCCCAGTGGACCCACAAAGCTTGCAATTCTCACCTGTGTTGCCTGCGAGGACAGCCTGTAGAGGCTCCCATCCTCAACCATGCTGGCTCAAAGTTCTGCTAACAGTGATCCCTGTCTCCGCCACTCAAACCGCGGCTGATATGAGTGGCTGGCAGCTGTGCAAAGGGATGGGAACCGCAGGTGAGGGAGCATTACTGCAGAGGAAAAGTACCCAGCAGTCCTTGCCTCTCCACTAAACATTCCTCGCTCTTCAGGGAGGTTATTCTCCCTCTGTACTTGGCACAGGTGACACCGCTTCTTGAATATTGTGTTCAGTTCTGGGCCCCTCACCACAAGAAGGATGTTGAAGCTCTGGAGTGAGTGCAGAGAAGAGCAGCGAAGCTGGTGAAGGGGCTGGAGAACAGGCCTTATGAGGAACGGCTGAAAGAGCTGGGGTTGTTTAGCCTGGAGAAGAGGAGGCTGAGAGGAGACCTCATTGCTCTCTACAACTACCTAAAAGGAAGTTGTGGAGAGGAGGGAGGTGGCCTCTTCTCCTAAGTGACAGGGGACAGGATGAGAGGAAATGGCCTCAAGCTCCACTGGGGGAGGTTTAGGCTGAACATTAGGAAAAAAACTTTTCACGGAAAGGGTCATTGGGCTTTGGAACAGGCTGCCCAGGGAGGTGGTTGTGTCACCTTCCCTGGAGGTGTTTAAGGCACAGGTAGATGAGGCCCTGAGGGACATGGTTTAGTGTTTGATAGGAATGGTTGGACTCGATGATCCGATGGGTCTCTTCCAACCTGGTGATTCTATGATTCAGGAGTTTTTAGAGAGGTCTGACATTTTGATATAGGGCAGATAACCTGCTCTTGCACCATTAGATTACAGCTGTCACCTTGTCCGTGGTAAGACATCTGCTCTGCACCAGTCAAGTGCCAAAATGTTTACAAGCAAAGTGCAGTGCAAAAATCACCCAGTCTTGAGATGAAGCAGGTTTCACTGGCATGAACACTTAGAAGATGAGGAAGAGGCAAGCAGAAAACTAGGCCCCATGAATGAGAAGTGCAGGGTTACGGGCTGTTTCTAGCAAGACAGAGACGCAAACCCACAGCGCACCGTCTGCCCCCTCCTCTTCCCCAGCTCTCGGTGCTGGATTGAACAAGGCAATGACGGCTCTGCCTGGCAGCTTGTCTGTCCACAGGATCAGCTGCTTGGCAGTGGGCAACAACAGTGGCATCAGCTGACGAGCGAGGAGAGGCCACGAGGCAGTACAGAAGTAGAGGATTTGTGTTAAGGCTTTGGGACTGTCTTAAATCTCCGACATCTGCCAATTTAAGTACTGCTGAATCGCTGGATAATTCTGCTGGTGGCGCTCCTGGGAACACCCAGCCTGAGCAGAACAATTTTGAAGGAAATTACATGAGCTGGGATTTAGTGTTGTCTCTTTAGCTTGTGGAAGAGATAATCTGGCCCATTTAATGGGGAACAAAATTTGCTCTGTTTCACGGACATAAGGAGATAGTTTTGCCTTGAGAAAGCAGCAGTAAATGACTCTGAAGTCCCGCTGTCACTCGTTTGCTGAGCTGCAGTAATATGGAGTGGCAAGGGCTGTTTTCTTGGGCCACTTTCTGCATATAAGTAATGCTCTTTATAAAGAACACCACTTAGTCTTATGACAAAATTCCTCTAGTGTGACACAGAAGAGCACTGACATCATTCTTGAGGGCTTGAGAATTTATGACACAATTAATTATTAATTTGGCTGGCATTTGTAAAGTAGAAGGGAGTTCTTGTGCTTTTAGGCCATGCTCTCCATGTGTAAATCTTGTATGGCTGCCGTAATATTCCTGCAGCTATGTTGTCACCTATTGTAATTTTTCTGCTAATAAGAAAATTTAAACTAACCAGGAATCCTAAATTTGGGAACTAGTTGTTTATTTCAAATATACTCTAGAGAAATAATAATGCAGTTCTGCTCTGAATTTAATTTAAACAGGAACAGGCAAAACAAATCTCTGCGGAGGGCATTTGACAATAATAAAATATTTCTCCCAGCGGGTGAGCTGGTAGCAATTGTATTGTTGCCATCAAAGCTCACGTTTCAGCAGGTCATTACCATCATAACAAGCCCTTGGACCAACTGGCATGGACATGCAACATTGAGCTCCTGATGGGCACATTATTTCAGACCTTTAACTTCATGGAGAACAAGACAAATACTCCTGGGAACGGAGGATTATATTTTGAAATTCCTTTCTTTTCTGTTCTGCTTAATAATAAGAGCCTGTGTGTAATCAATCTACCGCCACTTGCTTTTTTATATTAACAGAGATTGTAAGGAACGAGGCTTGGGAATCTGAATTGTAAGAACGAGCGGCCTTTCATCGTGACAATATAGTATCAATTAGAATGGCTGGGATGTGGCAACACAAAGACTTTTGAACACTTGTGAATAAAAACCTTAAAAGCAAATAAATGCACCCATATTATTTCCTATGGTTATTTTTTTTTCCTTCCTTCTTCTTTAATAGCAACCACAAGGAGGAAGTTTATGATCTGTATGTCAGAGACAACCTGTACACACAGAACCGGCATCTTATCAAACAGGAAAAATGCAAGCCTTCTGATGCAGCTACAGCAGGCAGGCTGGATAATGAAGGATATAGTAATTAGCGAAGTGCCATGTGAAATCAGAGACCTACATTACACAAGAGAGATGAAATGCAAAGTAAAGGTGCAAGTAAAAAAAGCTGTTAACAAAGGCTATAGATAAAAATTCAGAACAGAGATAACAGCTACCCCTTTCTTGAGATTAGTGCCCAGGACAGGTGATGTTGAAAAAGCATTTTTTGAAAAGTGGGTCTTTGTCCCACTAAAGACAGTATTTCCATCTCTGTTACCTTTCAGAATCCATCTTTCACTTTGGTTTTGGTAATTTTCTTTCTTTGTTCATTTGTTTGTTTGTTTTTAACATATTTAACCTCTGTCAGTATTTCAACAGCACTGGCATGGCTGTATTAAGCAACATATATAACTGCATGTGAAATACCAGGGATCAGTGCATGATTTTCATGCTCTTTATATCTCTAAGACAGGATCAGCTGGATGACACCAGACTACTTTTTATTGGTGTTTGCCAGTCCTTTGCACACTGTGAACTCACGAAAACACCAGCCGACCAAACAAAAAGCCCAAATGACATCAAGTAAGACGATTACTTGGATGCAAAGCAACTAAGAAAGCTCAGAGCCTGTCAAATCCCATGCCATTTAGTAGCCATCTCAGCAAGTGGCACGTTTTCCTTTTGCATCAATACTGACGGCATCGGCCAGCTTGTGAGCAGGCACAGGTGCCAATGGAACAGCGTGGGAGGAGCAGAGCACTCCATGGCCTGGCTGGCACTGTGGTGAGGATAGAAACCTGTCAAACAAGCACCTACAGTGGCAAATCCGTGTTCTTCCGCTGGCAATGGTTTCTTTTACTGAGGGGGGAGGTGGGGTAGGGGAGGGAAAGAGCAGTGTAAACCATGTCAGTCCTCATCAAGTTTTGCTGAGCTAAGCCATATCCACAACTGAAAGAGTCCGTCGGTTTGCTTATCTTATTTTAGCAACCTTTTAGTTCCTGTAGCCTCAGTCTGGGGCTGCAGCAAATTGAGAACTGTAGAAGGATATCTTGGTCCAGCTATGAATGCCACTGCCCCAAGTATAACACTGCCTCTTTTCTATTATTTTCACAGTTTAGAGGTTTGTGCTCCTAGTCAAATTCCCCGTATATTCCTACTGAAAGATTTCTGCCTACTGACATGTTTCTGGTGGATTTCTGTGCCCATCCTGGCTTTAGTGCAGAGACTTAGTTGGGAGAAGACAGAAAAGGAAAAAACCCAAAACAACTCCACAGGGCTGCATCCCTAGAAGTGTTCCCTGTATTTTCTCTTCTGCAATGCTAAATTTATGACTGTTAGGTTGTTCATAATCCTCTCATGAAAGATGGTACTGAAATATTAATCATGATTTTTTAATTGTATGTGAAAACTTTAACCAATGATTGGAGACAATCCCATGCTGAGGAAGACTAGAAGTACCACTAGTTGCATTTTGTTTTCCTCTTTTTCTGTTAAAATTCCTAACATATTTTTTCACTTTTAAGTCACGGCACAGTATTAAGTTTTCCTCTGAAAAGGTAATTTGCAGTAATTCAAAATCAGAACACTAAAAAATGGGGGAAACCAGTTCTGTGCATGCATGCTTATGTACACTGCAGCATCATAGAATCAGAATCATAGAATCACCAGGTTGGAAGAGACCCACTGGACCATCGAGTCCAACCATTCCTATCAAACACTAAATCATGCATCTTAGCACCTCATCCACCCGTGCCTTAAACACCTCCAGTGAAGGTGAATCAACCACCTCCCTGGGCAGCCTGTTCCAATGCCCAATGACCCTTTCTGTGAAAAACTTCCTCCTAATGTCTAGCCTAAATCTCCCCTGGCGGAGCTTGAGGCCATTCCCTCTAGTCTTGGCCCCTGTCACTTGGGAGAAGAGGCCAGCTCCCTCCTCTCTACAACCTCCTTTCAGGTAGTTGTAGAGAGCAATGTGGTCTCCCCTCAGCCTCCTCTTCTCCAGGCTAAACAACCCCAGCTCTCTCAGACATTCATCATAGGGCTTGTTCTCCAGCCCCTTCATCATCTTTGTTGCTCTTCTCTGGACTTGCTCCAGAGCTTCAACATCCTTCTTGCGTTGAGAGGCCCAGAACTGAACACAGTATTCAAGGAGCGGCCTCACCAGTGCCGCGTACAGAGGAAGAATAACCTCCCTGGACCTGCTGGTCACACCATTTCTCAACACAAAACCCCAATTCTGGCCTCCTTCGAAGAGACTGTGCAGGGTTCATCTATCTTTCCGCCACTCCTTCTGCTCAAAAAACCCCGCCTATTTTCCTAGGGTAGTTAAAATACAGAAGGTACTGGTAGGACGGAAGAGGTGTCCTTCCATTTCAAAACATGCTACTGAATGACTGCGAAGGACAAAAACCCCTCCAGTAGTGTGGCTGAAACAATTCCCATCCCTGAGCATCCTTGTTCTGTTCAGTAGCCGCTGTGCCATCATCAGTCAGCACCTCCAGAGAGCGGCCAGCAGCTAAGGTGAGAAATACCTTGGCAAACACAATGATAAAATACTACCAAGATAGGCTAAAAAGCAAGAAAAGCACACATTAGCACTTCTGTGATTGTTCCAGAAGGGTCTAGAGGAGAGAGGGGTTGACCCAGAGGACTGGACTCCAGCCTGTCAGAGGTGAAAGGTAAGAGGCCTCTTAGTGCCTGCGTGCAGCCCTGCTGCTTAACCCCCCTGCATCCTGACAGCTTATCAGTGCTCTTCATTAACACCAATCTATATTATTGCTCCAGTGGCTATTTACTTCCTTTCAGAAAAGCTGGATCAAATAATACTGATATTTTCTAATGCTCTGTTTGTTTGTTTGCTTTTTAACTCGGAGTCTCCTGCAAAAGGAAATGAATGATAGAGTAGGTTGTTGATGGAGAAAGCAAATAAGTACTTCTAGATGATATTAATGCGATCTTAAAATAGTGAGAAAGTTTTCTTTTATGACATTGACAGAGAGGCAATGATTTTGAGTAATGCAGGTTGATGTGAGGATGCTTTAAGATTAAATAAGTGCTATATAAAGGCCTGTCAGCCTGAATTCTAATGTGCTATGAGACATTTTGCATATTTAAGAGTATGCAAAATGTCTTGTACCACACTGGAATTCATTCTGACAAGGCTTTATATAGCATTTATTTACACGCATATTGTACTTTAAGGGAGAAGGGATAACGCTGGCTCCTCTTTGAATGGAAGGAACAAAAATAATGCTAATTGCTCTGTTTCCTTCTCTGAAAATGAAAATAAAACCAAAAAAACCCCACAGCACAAAAAATAAAATAAAAGCAATCAAAAGTGGAAGCTTGTTTAATATTGCTCTACCATCATCCTGAAAGGCATAATAATTTGAGTTACACATCTGAACTGATTGGAGTTACAGAATCATATCTCCTTTTTGCATTTAACAATATATACAATATAAAATAAATACATTTACACAAATGGACATTGGTTGGAGCACACGGTATGATACACATCACAAAAATATACAGTTGATTGCTATACAGATGTGAAGCCCATCTACAGCTATAGACATGTTTGTTTTTATTTGTTGATTTGTTTCATTTTTTAACTACTGGCTATTATGCAACTCCTGGATTATTATAAGCAGTTTAATTTTTTTGTCCTTTTGCGATCTTTGCACGATAAGACTGCCATAAAATGTTTTCCTAGGCAGGTAAACAGAGACGCTTAAATAATTAAAATACAATCACCAACACCCATTTTCTCTTCTATAAGAAAAATAGCAGTTTTAATTTTTTATATCTTTTTATGTTATCATTTAAATGCAAAATAGTGGAATAAATACAACAATCTGATCTGATTGAAACAAATGTGTAACTTCTGGGAGTTACACAATCATATTGCTTTAAATAAGAAAAAATTAAAAAATGAAGCAAAAATAGAAATTAAATCGTTATGGCTACAACATACACCCTTTGAAATTTTCCCAACACTTCACATTAAGTAAGTGGTCTTGAAAGAACTCTTCTCCAGCAAGGTTTAAGATGAACACTATAAAGCCCGTGCAGTTCTTTTAGCTATGTATCAGGTAATGCTTTTGCAGTCTTGAGATACTTGTTCTTTTGCAGCTCCAAAAAATTACGGAAAATGAAAACTAAAATTTGCACCGTGTGCCTTTAACACATCTCCATTTTTTGTGTGTTTTTTTGTATACTTCTAGTTGATTGGCTTTTGACCCTGAAGCCCAAGTTCTTTAATGTGATACAGCAAAAACAATATTTATATTATATATTTATATATATATAGTGTACTTGAACAGTAGCAACTTAAACCCTGCACAAACTTTCTGGAAAATAAACTTTTTTTTGCACTCTTACATATATAAATAATCTTATAGAATCAGCACCTTTTTCCCAGGAGTTGTATTTTTTTTGACATTTTTCAAAAGGGATGTGCCAATTTCTGAACTCCTATCATAGCTATAAATTTCAAGTTATTGACCATCTGAATGAATTGCTAATGATGATTTACCTAGAATCACACTACAGTCACTTCTCTACTGAGAAAACACAATCTACAATATAGTCCCATATAGCTAATGATAGATACACAGTTTTTTTTTTTTTTCCTAGCATGAGGCTGATGGAGCATCCACCAAGCCCATTGTTATTTTGTTTAAAGCACACAACGTAGCAATAGTTTTGGAAACTTGTCCGCACCAAAAAAGTTTTGCAACAACACAGAGCGAGATAACAACATCTGAGAGATGACTGAATAAAAGCTATATTTACAGCATTTAAAAATTAGACTTATCTATAATCTTGAAATAGTCAAAGTTTTATTTCTAAGCTATACATTGGTATTCTATAATAAACTGTTACAGAAATTATCCCTTGTTTTGAAAATATCATGATTTCAGTGTGTATCTGTTCATAATGAGTATTTGTTTGGAGTTTCGATCTCTTAATTATTACTAGGAAGAACCTTATTACCGGTAAGGAATAGAATATACTACTGTAATCTCCTGAGGAATTGTACATCCAATATTGTCTCTAATTCTACCCTGTGTCTATAAGCACACACCACAAGAATCCAAACACCACAAGAAGAACAAGACAACAGTCTTTGAATGCAACATAAAAATTCAGAAAAGCACAGCAAACATGAAACATTGAAAAGCTGAACTACATTTCTTTTGTTTGTTAGGATTACAATTTTAATTACATCTGTGTACATAGAATAAGGATGTTCACATAGTACAGGGAGCAGCTACTAACACTGGTACATTGGTATAGCATTTGATGGAGGTTATTGTTTATTGGTTATTTAGCGACTGTAGTTTTCTGGGGGCATCTAATCGGTTTATACATTAGATTACACCTCGTAACAGTCTTGAAACTGACTGACTTTCATGCTGTGACAATACTGGTTGAAAAGCACATATACTGGTTTAGCTACTTGTTAAAGATTGCCATTTACAAAATAAAATCTAAATCAATAAATAAGGTATATAAGTGTTAAGTTCTTCAATTTGGTCAGAAGTCTACTACTCTGATTTCTTAATTTTGCAAATGTCGGCATTTGCCTTTTTGCCTCTAAGCTACTATTGGTTCATAGGGTTTTTCTGCGTGTGAGGTTATAATTTTGCAAACAGGCAATATCTCGTTCATTTGCAACTGAAGCAGTTAGAAATCACATAGCAACCGCACCTTTGTACGGTCGCTGTCTCTTAAAAGATTGGTATTTGACATGGAATATTTATATGTTAGACTACTCTTATATACTGTAGGTGTAATCTAATCCTTTGAGTCAGTGAACATTTAGTTATAAACTGGAGCTCATGTTAAGAAACTGGATGTTTTGGACCAGACTGGCACACAACATAAATTGCATCCGTGATAATATGCACCTTCCCTTCAACTATTGCTTTAGTAAGATAAATTCCCACATTAATAAATGGCTGAAAACTGGTAAAGCTGGTACAAAAAAATCTCCATTAGTAAGAAGAAACAAAACATTTAAAAAAATCTTCCTTCAGGATTCATTTGTCCTTCATTATTGTTCATCATTGTTCAAGCCAGCACAAAAATGCAGTATTTCTTTCTCTTTAGTATTGCATGAATGAATAAAGCTTAAACTATTCCCTGAAAAAGTTACATTGTATCTAACCTAAGAAATATCTGGAAGACTTGAAAAACAATTAAGGAATCAAATGGCTGTAACTGATCTAGATGGAAAATGCAATGATAAGAAGCAGCCGATGCATCGTCGCTTAGTCGTCTAATTAGAGACTGCTCCTATGAAATCTAATACTGCATTCAGTCAGTTCATCGTGTTGTACTGTACTGCTAGGTATGATGGTTCTCTCTTTGATTCCTTTGTCATTGGGGACATTATGGTTCATAGTAAGTTCACTGGCATCCATATTATGGATTTCCATCCTTTGGCAGGCCTGGCTTCCATCTCTCTTCAATTAGAGACCTCTTTTAAAAGTTCAGCAGCAAAGAAAAAAAGAGATAAGGAAAAAGGAAAGGAAAGAACAGAAAGGAAAAGAGAGAAAAGGAAAAGGAAAAGAAAAACTGCATCAGAAGGACACAGAAGTAAAAGTTGAAAGCTGCTTCACAGTCTTGCTGCTAAATATCAGTGCAGTCATTTTTTCCTTAATTAAACACTAAGTTTCTTTGCCATTATTATCCTGTTTATTTTCCCTTTTTTTTTTTTTTTAAAACGTGCATGATGGGGAAGCCCATGATGCTTTTAGTCAGACCTTGGCCTCCAGCATTTCCAAAAAAAGTTTGTGCATGGGAACTTTGCCTTCCAGTTTGATGTTGTAGAAATGCTGGACAGCCTTGGTGGAGGTTTGCCTCAGAAGTGGGAGAGTCATCAACATCTTGCCTGCGCGACGTGGGTCTTCCATGTGCTGCCCAGCCTCATAATCCTGCAGAGCCTCATGTAAGACATCCTGAAGTTTCTGCACTGCCTCAACATCCTCTATGTGCATTGAGTCTGTAAAACAAAAGGAGCAAGATTAGATTTCAGTTTGATGTATCGGAAGTCAGACAATGTTATGGCTGCACAACACTTTCACAGGTTCTGTCCATCTTCCTTCTCCAAGAAGATAATTGCCCACTAATTTCTATATTGACCCGCAGGAGAATATCTGGAACCACTGTGGAACTACAAATGTATAATGAACTCCTGTGTAAGTAATCCTCGTCATTCTCCTCAAACAAGTAAAGCAGTCCCTCTCGCTGCTCCATAAAACATCTCTTAGTTTTTGCTTTGAAAAAGTGATAGTTCCAAAAGGCTGTATTAATTGAGGTCTGCATTTTACTAGAGAAGCAAGAAAGCCTCCCCTACTGTGGAAAAGCTTAGTAAAATTCTGTCAGGCTCCAAGATTGTGGAGTTGGAAGCTATGGTCATTGTCCCCTGCTCAGAGATGCTGACTGTCGGATTAAGACCACTGCAAGGGAAAAGCAGGTTTGATTTTTTTTTTCTCCCTCAGGGAAGTTCAGACAGACAGGCAACATTCTTGGACAGCATTTGTTCTATGAAGCTAACACCTCCTACAAGGTCTAATCCTTCTCTCCCATCCACTCAGAGGGTGGTTTATCTTGGTATTGTTCAGGTTTTGCTTTTTTTTTTTTTCCTAAATCACTCAGAGCAAGCACCTCACCCTGTACCTTTCTAGGTGAGATGTTCTGGTGGTGTAGGTACCGAGGCACACCAGGAACTACACTAAACTGCTACATGACCCAGGAAGATTAAAGCAATGCAAGTGTGAAATAAAAGGAAAAGATCTAACTGAAAAAACTGTAAAACCCTCAAGAGCACAGATACAGAAAGGGAAGATGTCCCTGAGAACATGTAGTTACTGGACCATGCTGAGATAACTCTGGATGAGCAACCTTAATTCTCTGACTTTTATGTAGTCATAAATGCCAAAAAACTCCTGATGTGGCCCAAAGTGAGGTGAATGCAAGTAAGAAAGAACAGTCACGGGTGAAAGTGGACAACAAACAGTCGCTATCAGCTACCAAAACCTGGATGCTTGACAGACTTGCAGACCCAATAAAACAACACATGAAAATATAACTGCTGCGAGGGAGTATAAGTCATAGGGATAGACTATGCGGTGCAAGCTCAGCTCAGGTTGGAACTGGGACATGACATTATTAAAGTGCATCCTGGAAAACCCTATTAAGTACAATACTGCTTTGTGTCTTAATTTATGTTTTTGGAATAAAGCTGTTCCCAGATAGTTGCATGGTGAAGAACCCACTTCTATCACTGTTGCCAAGCCCTGTATTAAGCAGCCTGGATCAGTATTTTGACAAAGCCTCATGTGTTATCCTGTTGAAGATAACAACATCAAATTTTGCACGTGCTTCAAATACCTGAATTACAGTCAGAGAATTAAGATGCGTCTAAGATTCACTTCCTAAAAGCTGATGTGCAACTATTTTCTCAGATAATTAGGCCAGACAGTAAATACCTCTCTCTTTTCAAACATAAACATGTAAACTAAAACACAAACCAGTAAGTAACATGTTAACATAAATGTTCCAGCTTCTATTGTCAAAACAAATGTGCAAATTGTCAAATAAAAAAAAGTTACAGCTCCTGCTCTAAACCAGACACTTAATTATATACAAGTTTGGATCATTTAGCACGTTTTATTGATTCTGATGACAGTTTATCTGTTAATTACACATAATGGAGTCCTATGGGAATTTTACATGTTTAATAATTCTGAGTCTTAGTGAATACATGCTCTAAGAAGCATGCAGCTAAGACACATGCTGCAGGGATGTGATACTGCGCATCAAGTGCACTGTGCTGAAAGTAGAGAAATACAAAAAGATCTCTATAGGGAAAAAGAGGCTACAACATTTTAAAAGAGATGACAGGGGAACCGTTACCTCTAGCAAAACTTAGTTCTAATTAATGTGAGACCGTTCCCCAAATGCATAAATTTTTGATAGTCTTCTAATATAGCAATTCTATTAAATAGTTCTGTGTCAATAAGAGAAAATCAGTGAATTCCGTGTACTACCAACAGATATAATCAATACAGACATGCTAACACACACGTATAAATGTGACTGATGTCTTAACCATAGTGTCCAACCACTCAGCATAATTTGGAATGCAAACTCCAAATAAATTGTCATCTTTACGCTCTGACTCTTTACGATGTACTTGGATATTCACTGTTGGTTATAGAACACATGATGTGCTACTTTAAATAATTTTTCTATAAACCATGCACACTTGGTGCAGAAATTACACATCTTTTACTCCTCTCCCCAGACCCACTGTGCCAGTGTCAAGTTTGCTGGTGAACCAAATAGGAACATTTTATCAGCAAGAAAATGCCTGGCCAGTCGAAGACCGACTGTTCTTGTCAATATTTATTTTATATCATACTGCATAAAGAGACAAGTCTTTCTGGAGAACCTGACAACAAATGTTTATTTTCAAACCCTGTACAAAACCACTCTGATTCTCTCCGGAACCACAATTTGTAACTGCAACCATGTTTGAGTTTACAAATGAAGTGCAGAATAAAGTATTTTTTCACACAGAGACGAAACTTCCTTGAGATCTTTAGCTCTGTAGTTTGTAGAGTACTTTGGCTTGCAGCATTAGAAATATCCATGCTCTACATATTTCTTACACAGAAATTGAGTGAGGAGGGAAAAGAGGAAGAGAATATCCCCAGAAAATATAAGAAAGGTAGGTGAATCAAAACCTGTCCTCTGATACAGCTATTACATTCCATGCTCTCAAACTGTTCCACTGTGTGTGGAAAACATCTTAAAACAAGAGAACTTATCCCCTCCTTGCAGGGGTGATTGTATACCATCTCTCTGGTAAACAGAGCAATTGCTTACACAGAAAAGTAATAGTAGTAAAGCACTTAATGTATTCGTTGCTGCCTTTGAAATCAATTTAGCAGCTGGGAAGAACGTGACCAGCCAGCTCTCCACTGGCCTCATGCAAGCACTCTGCTGCCTGACAGTGGTTCAAGCAGCAGTTTAGGAAGCTGTGCCTTGGGAAACAGATTTTGTCATAGGAAAAGGGGCAAGAAAAAAAACAGCAGAGAGAGGGGCACTCCAAACAACGATTAAGATTTCAAACTGTTCTTTTAAAATGACAATTTAGCTCAAAAGATTTGAAAATTACATAAATCACTGGGATAGTTTAACTTCTAATTTACAGGAAAGATTCAAACTCATTTCAAAATCTGTGCTATTTAATTAGACCATGATTCAGCTCGCAGATTGCTCAGGAAAGTATTAATCTCTACAAAAATCTTTCTTAAGTTTTAGCCTTGCAGTCTGGAACTTCTACTTTATTCCCGATATTAAACGAATGTAGATCTTAATCCCCCAGGTGTAAGCCTTTGAAAATAAGAAAAATGGTTGAAAACGCTGAACCAGCCAAGGGGAAAAGAGGAGGAAAAATAAAAGAAGAGAGAAACCTTTTCAGTAACTACTGCCTGGTAGATGTAGAACTGAATTCAGAGCAGGTTAACTTATAGCTGATAAACCCAGTCCTGACTAGTAAGAGAGGGCAATGTCAACAAGAACCACTTACAATCTAAGGAAACACAGTCTGTGCAACAATCCAGAAATAAAGAAATAATTCCACAGACAACATGAAATTGAATTATAAGTTAGCTACAAAGATTTGAATGGTCTTCCTATACCAAGAAAAAACCTAGAAATTATACTGTTTTCCCCCCACTTTTTCCATCTTTTTTAAGTGGCTTTGTAGATAGTCTGTATAATTTACGATTACATCCTACACGGGTGATATCCACAGGAAACCTATATCCAGATGTAATACGCATAAAAGTCAGTGTCAAAATAAAGAATTACATTAAACAGGGTAATGTAAAAATGTTGTCATTCGAAAACAAGCAGCAATTGATCTTAAATTCCCTGCAAAAAAGGGATCCCAGGCTGGTGAAACTGAGACAAACACAAGACTTGTTGATACAGCAAGCTGCTGAGAACATGGGATGTCAGTCTAGAAGGGGGAAAAGTTGTTACTGATCAGTGCTGCAATGGAGAGAGCAGGATCAACAAATGAGGATAGTGACTCATTGACCTCTGCTTTGAGACTCCTGTTTAATTCTTGAAAATGCTTTGTTTCACAATCACAAGATGGGAAAATAGAATTGTATCTCTTCTGATCAGCTGATTGATGATATTATTGTGCACAAATGGGAGAAAACTAGAGTTCTCATACAAGAAAAACACTGTGAAGTCCAGATAGAAATTCAGATTACAATCTACCTCATTTAAAATTCAAACCTCATCTCGAATGCAACAAACAAACATAAAGCCACCCAGGAATCATTTAGAACACATCAAAAAGGGTGACAAGTAGCTAAAGAGCGGAAAGCACCTGAACTGAAGGCAGGGTACCTCTCAAAATACTGCTCTAGGAAAGTTAAAGGCTAATATGTATGCATTTTTTACATAACATCATTAAGAAACACTAGAAACCAAAGGGTCTCAAATACAGTATTTCTTCTTGTCAGAAAACTCAGTCAGTATAAAGGAAGAAATTATTATAGTGAATCAAGCAGCAGGGAGTATGCAGCAGTGAACGCACACATTAAGATGCTGATAAAGCACATCAGAGAGGCAAATATCAACAAATACTTGAAAGACAGCAATTGCTGTGATGTTTGTCATTCCATAGATCCAGGCAGTTCATAAACCTAAACCAGATAAGTCAGTTTAGAATGCTGTAGGATCCTGTAAGAACTGGATGGAACCTCAGTTCCCTCAGCCACCTCTCACAAGGCTTGTTCTCCTGTCTTTCCTGAACAGAATTATTTGCTGGGGTCAACATGGTGAGGCTAGGAGAAAACCAAAATATTTTCCACAGGTATAGGTAAAAATGGTCTGACATCTGGATTACTCTATTGGAAACAGATATTTCAATTAGAATATAAACTGGAAATTAAAGAAGAATAAATCATGAACTCCTTGTCTGTAGGAATTACACACAGTGGAAACAAACAAACAACAAAAAGTAAACCCAAAGCTTCTATGATTGATTTTAGTGAACGAGGTCTTAGTCTGGATTGCAGGGGTTTGGTCTACTTTTAAGAAAAGACATGAAAACTGAGGCTTCAAAACAGCTTTTAAAACACAGGAGAAAATGAATTTGTAGGGAGAAAGGAAACCACAAAACATGCCTATTTATTTCAGGGGCTAAGTGGATTAGCAGTGAACGCAAACCAAAGGCATAGACAAGTTAAAACACAGTAAATCAACTTTTTTATTTTTATTCCTGAGATGACTGAACTTTCCAGTAGGATAAGTAGCGAGGGCAATAAATAAAGGACTATTTCTGCAATGTAGAACAAATTGCATACTCTAAACTGATTCTAGTACCTACTCAGTACGTCTACTAAAATTCTGGAAAAGGGGAACTTGAATGATAAAGCTGGGGAGTAAGATACCAACTAAAAGAAAATTCTGAATGAGTGCTTCAAAATCCTTTTTATCCACTACAAGATATAATAATTGCCATAATTATCACTGACAGCCACTCGTTTAGTGTGGTTGAAAAGCAGGATGAATAACAGTGAAGATTAGCAACTGCATTGGTAACACCACAGTTCACACCATTGCTTTCCTACCCAGAAAATCTGCTTGTCAGCACAGAGCTGGTCCTTGGTAGACACAGCACAGCACTCCCCTTACAGTCCTGCCCAGCAGTAAGGAAACCAGAGCCCTGTTCTCCTGCCTGCTGCTGGGCTGGTCCTTTGAGAGTTTCAGGCTGCTAACATGTAAATAACAGCTATCTATTTAATAACTAGATGAGAAGTATCTCAAAGTTATTCAATTACTAGAACAACTACTAGAAAAAGAAAAAAAAAATTACATCATTAATTAACTGTGCTACCATTTGCTTAATGTATCGTTAAGCAAATGGTAGCACAGTTATTTATTTTCTCTAAGACATGTGGGTGCCATCTATCTTGTTACATGAAAATGAAACACTAGGAAGAAACTGTGTTCAAGCAACATGAAAACCCTGACTATACTAGTATTTTCCTATTCTGAAAATATTTCTATATGGTACCATTCTTTATACAAAATTAAATTAAATAATTAAGAGAACCTGTCATTCCTTTTTGGCAAAATAAACACTGGTAACACATCAATAAAACACAGATGCATACATATAGTCTATATATTCCTGTTCATGACAGAGATGTTTTAATCATGAATTCTAACACTAACAAGATGACTAAATAAATCAAATGAAAACATTACTAGCAACTAAATACAGAATTAGTAGAAACTAAATACAGTATGTTCTGACATAAGATGAGCCCCAGTCTATACTGGGAATAAAGATGATGTTTTACGGAATAAGTGATTTATATGGAATTACACCAATTAATTTTATTATGATAACATCATTTAATGGTGAGAACCTAGTGTTTCAAGTACACAGTTTTGGTGGTTGGAAAGCTAAATAAGTTATAGGAATACACTCCTTTTTTTTTACCAGGATAGGTGATCATGAGACTTTACTGTCATTAATGTTGAACTGTGCTCCATTAAGCTAAAATGCATAAAACACTGCTTGGTTCTCATTTCTTCAGTACTGAAGGAAGGGTGCTGGGGTTTTTTTTAGAAGAATTAATAAGAGAGACCAGAAATTGTGATGGTGAGGGGAAGTCCTTTTCTCCTGTTGGTGATACCACCTACACAGCATTTAAGATGAAATTTTCAACAGTGCACAGGGTTATACTTTTAAGTGCCTAGCATCCGCATTTGGGTCAGATTTTTCAAGATGTCAGCAGCCTTTAAGGCAGATACATACAGATCAGATTTTCAAATCTGCTCATGCATTTTGACACTTTTGTTCCTTATGCTAAGTCTTAGCTGGGAACTGAGCTTCTCTTAAAAATCTGGTCTTGGTTGTAACTCCTAAACTCCTCTGTAACATTTGGCCTGGAGGCACAATTTAGTCTTTACTGATTAGGCAATTTCAAAAAAGTGCTCACCTGCAACTCCCTGTTTGGTATTACCTAATCAATACACGAAAGCATTTTCTAATACAAAAGAGACGATCAGGTCATCTTTTATGTGTTGGAATGTTCAGGAGTGCATGCATGCACTTGTGTACACTTCAAATATATTTTGTAAATATTTCACCTTCCCTTACACACGAGGAAGTAATTGGTACATGCATGTTTTGGAAACCATTCAAAGTTGATTTTCTGCGTGGGTAAACAAAGTGCTCGTTGGTGCCAGCTTCCTTCATTTGGGCGGTGTGAGGTAGAACACAGGGCACTTGCATTCTGCAGCTTGAAGGGACCTACTTGCTTTTGTGTAGAGAGGGTAAAAGAGGGAAGAAGTGGGTGACACTGACAGGACAAGGGCAATGTTGTGGTGAGAAGGAGTTCTCTGGCGTTAAGCATAAAGGCTGTATTAATTACATCAAATCAAGATATAGGTTTAACCTGTTAAACTCCTTATTAAGCACTACAAGTTAAACCTAACTGTTGAAATCATGCCTGTAGAGGTTTCTAACACACACAGGACTGAAACGTCTACACAGAATTTGTGCTCTTACAAACGTATTTAATCTTTCCAGATATTATACGCACACCGTTTGAAATCAGTGGAGATCTACAAGGTGGCTGCTTCTTGCATTTCTGTAAATTTATAGAAGCAGGATGGCATTGGCCAGCCCTGCAATGGGAACATTTGATAATGGCTGTCAGAGAATCTCCCTGAAAAACAGCTCCTCCTCCCCACCTTTGAGAAACCAAATGGCAGGATTATCTCAGATCAAGAACTGCACAAGTAGACTGCTGGCTGAGAGAAAAGTGAGCATTTGGGGTGTTTTAATGCTCACAATACTGAGATTTGTTGGTCAAAACAAAGCTTGTAGTATTTATTCAAACAAAATACAATCAATTTATGAAGACAATCCACAATTTCTTTTTTCCAGCTTCTATACACCAGCAGGGAAAATACTATGACACTGTATCATAAATCACTAACACAGATACAATGCCATAAAATCATCTTTTTCTATTGTTTACAGTAGAGTCTACCTGGAAATCTTTCTAGATAGTGCAGATATGGAAAAAATGTCTGAAACACCTAAGATTTCTTATTATACTTTGTCTATTCTCTCCACAGTGATAAAAAGGCTAATATATTTTAAACTGGAAAAATAAACAGTGGAAGTTTTGGAAGAAAACAGACATATATTAAACAAAATATATTAAAACAAAAATATTAAAGTGTGAATTGCTAACTGATTGATTTTATAATGCCACTTTTTTCAGACAGAGTTGCATTTGCATTTATCAAGTTCATAGTTATGTGAATCTAAAGCTACTTCTGGTTTTATCTATAAATTACACAAAGTTTAATTTTACTTTAATTTTAATTCTACATTAATTTTAGCAGAATATGTATATTAAAACACTAGGGGTCTGATATTATTTGATGGGCTGTAGTTCTAAAGGTGCTATTTTACATCTACGGATGTAAATGTATGGATGCAGCTACAGCTGAAGTTTGATACCTGCTGCATGTAAAACTGAAGCAGAAATGCTGAATGTCAGCAGTCAAAACATTCTGTTGAAAAGGAAGTCAAGTGGTTGGGCTGCTTTTTACCTCCCCCTTGCAACACTTTCACTTTAAACCAGCATTTTTATTTCTTTTAAGACGAGAGAAGAAAACATTTTAACTTAAATGTGCCCTGAATTTTAGCAAACTGAATTGTATTTATCTCTGATACTATCATGGTTGTAATTCCTAGTGAAGTTAATGAAGCTACAGATTATTTTGACACACTTCATGCACAATGTAGGACTAAACTTTTTTTTGGTAGCAGAATCTTTTATTGTTACTTGACACTGTATGTCTTTTGGTGGGGAAACAAAGGATGTGAGTGGAATTAAACACTATATTCTAGCCTCTTATCCTTTTTATGAAGTAAAATATAGAAAAATTTCTAATTTAGTCTTTGAATTAAAGAATCAAACTAATTACAAAAAACTTCTCAATTTAGACTGCTAATTCCAGATAACTTCTTCCTCTGCTCATTAAGCATGACCAATTTTGAGAAATATCCTTCTTGTAGCTGCAAAGTATCCTTAAGTGTCTGTTTACAGTAGTAAAAAATTATGAATAAATCTTCAATTAAAAAAGATATTTGAGGGGCATTTTGGCACTTTTGTTTATCCCAGAAATAAGATAAAACTAAAGGGCAGGGTTAGTGGGGTGGAGAATATTTTACAAAGAAACTAATAAGCATTTTGGCTTTGCATGTTTTTGAATTATATTTCCAATTAAAAATGCAGAGTGCTAAATCACATTACAAAGACAAATAGGAAACTACAACTTCATTGTTGAAAACAATTTCCCTCCTATCAATCTGAGGATTCATGCATCAATATTGTAGATGAACTGTTAATTACAAAATCAATTAAAAAATTATTTCTAAAAACAGTCACGCGTCCTGGCTCTCAGGGGGGCAATTTGGGCAGAAGGTCTCATCTCACTAGGACCGCGCCAAATCACAAGTCGTCATCCACAAGTAAGCAAAAGCAATCTGGTTTTTCATTTTTCAGCGCGGCTGAGCCCAGCCTGAGATTGATCGTCACATATGGCCCCAGAAAACAAACTGTCAATACCTTGAATGCTGCAGAATTTGAACAAATAGCCGTCCGCCCATTCAAGCCACTCATTGCATCCCATTTAACAGATTTTATTGACAGTTTCCTTCTTGTAATTAAAGGGAAAACTACTGGCCAGCAACCAAGATAAAGTTCAAAGATAGGGTCAAAACAAAAGCAGATGGAGGGGCACGGTGTGACTGTCAATGGAACATAGCATCAGAGCATGTTATTGACACACAGGTATCTAATGATCGGCACGTCATTAAAGAGGGATCTATCGTGAACTTTATGCAAATGCTAAAAGGGACTTAAGGCCACAATAAAGCATTAAGGAGACACAAAAGGAAAAACAACAAAGCAAAACCGATTTTTACTTATCTGATAGTATTCACTGCTTCAGCACTTTTAAATTCAAATGCAGAAAAAAAATCTTTCTGAGGTTTTTAACCCTTGCTGCACAGGTAATAATTTTTGCAGAAGCAGTCTCATAAATGCAGAGGATCCGTAAGGTAAGTTGCAGTCTTTAAGAGATGAAATAAGAATTTCCTCCCTCCTCCCATTCCCTGAATTCACCCTGAATTCAGTGGCTGCTTCTAAAGAGAATGTATATAACATATTCTCATGCATCCTTTCTGTTTGCTTTAACTGCAATGATCAGACTTGGCTGGATTATGGAATGGATTTCTGAGAATGACATCTATATCAATTTGAAGGGATTTTTGACTGTAAAGTAACTCTCCAAATCTTACAGTGCAGTATCCTTCACTCCTTTAGGTACATATTCCACAATTACTTAGAATCAGAAAGTTCTTATTAGTTTGAACTGCTTTGTTTGTTACCTTTTAGCATAAGGTCTGACAAACAATTTCTTAAACTGCGTTTAAAACGAGCATGTAGAAAATATTACGGAAAAAAAAAAGTTATATATTAAAAATGTAGCAACAGTCATGCCACTCTGCCAACCTGAATTAGCAAGTGCTATAGCTTTGAGGGTGACAAACTCCTCCTTCTCCAGCTTCATGCTCTTGTATTTCTTCACCAGCTGCAGTATGGCATTGTTGAGGTCAAGAAGGCCTGCCAATTTGGACTGGTCTTCATCCATAATATAATCTTCAGCATATACGAGCTCATCCTCAAAAGAAAGTGACCGGTATACAACACCGAGAATCAAAATCTCCATCCAAGCACTCTGCAGAAGGCTCATCTGGTCAGCTAGAGACAAAGTGGAGAATCCTGGACAGGAAAAAAATACAGGAAAAATATTAAGCACGTTTGAATTTGTCAGATATCACTCCTCTTTTTCTTTAGTTGTTTTTTTTGTGGTTTTTTTTAATACACATTGTGATAAAATATGTATGTACTCCTTTTGCTTTTGCACCTCTCCTCCTCACCCTACTACAGGAAAGTAAATCAATATAAAATAATTTTCTAACTAACATATAAAATTATAAATAAGCTGGAATTTGCAGACTCCTTAATCATATTAATTTGGGGAGTGCAGTGACAGTCTGTGATTTCTATGATACTTTCTTTGTTCCAAAATACTCATGCTTAGTTCTAAGACCTAATGCTGTGAAGCAGGGATCTGATGACTGTTCATCATTACAATAAACCAAGGAATATAACTTAGGAGAAGAAAAATCAACCTTTTTAAAAGGGAAGATTTGATGTTTTAATAGAATTAAATAGAATCATCACAAAGAGGAAAATGCTCTTTAAACTTTAACCTCAGGGGAAAGAGAAGTAACACCTATCCTCTGAAAAGATGCTAATTACTTCTGTAATGGTTCCTGACTCTACTCCACTTGTTGAAATAACAGGGTGGCATATTAAAGTGCAAACTGAACAGTAGTCACACCATCCTGTTTTTCTGAGGGTGACCACAAATTTAATAAATGCCTCTTAATGAATTTAACTTTTGCCTTTTTTTCCCCACCTTCCCTCTGCTGTCTTTCCTAACAGGATCACTAAGGGTAAAGGTCTTAACTGTCTTACCTTTCCAGACTCTTGTTTACAGAAACTGTTAATTTATTGTATCAAACTGCTAATATCCCAATCACATTAGGAGCCACAAAACAATATGGGAGAGGAAGTGATTTTCCTGGCCTGTTGGCGAAACACAGTAGTTTGCCAGTTGGCACCATCAACCACAAGTACTTAATAAAATCATCAAAGGGGATTAGTCAAGCTTTCCTTAAAGGGTCTTAAGACATGTCTGAGGCTTTCATTTAGTTGTTTATGGAGCTGCTTACATGTCCTTTGACAGGGTTCCCGCTGCAGGAACATTCTTTTTGGCGTTCAATTACACTTAAATGCATTTTTCTGTTTTGAAAGCTGAGAGTTACAGTCAAGCAGGAATATATCATAAACTAGCAAATCTGCAAGGCATCTACTTCAAACAAGATTTTCTCTATAAGCACTAAGCAGCAAAACTAATACAATAAAAAAGAAAACCCCACATTCAAACCACCAGGCATCCATAAAAAAAGAAACATAAAACTGGCTGCATACTGCCTCTCTCTCTTGCTCTCCCCCTCTCTCTCATTTTCCTCCCCCTCCTTATTTGTTTTCGTTTTCACTTACTGTCTTTTGAGTCTTGTGATAGAACTATAGCTCTCAGCCTTCAAAAAAACCCCAACAAAAACTGAGCCAACAACAACAAGAAACCCTTGAAGAGGGGACAATGGAAAATAACACATCTGCGATTAAAATAAATAAGAGGGAAATGGAGAAGAAATAATCATTTGAAAGGTTATAAGGAGGAATTCATGATTTCAATTAGCTTCAACATTTCTGTTCCGTCTTTAAAGAACCAGTTTTTCTGCAGTAGCAGATGGACAGAGAACGTAGCCTGCAGCACCGTCCTGTGACAGCCCCATTCTCCCTCGCAGACACTGCTGTTAGTAAATAGATTTACACATTCTCCAATCTCCACACATCTTTCTGCCGAATAATTAAAAGCAGGATGATTAGTTTATTGAGTGGAAGGAGGAACTTTTTTATTGAGGTCCATCCACGATTTTATCAGGGCCAGCACTTTTACGGTTGTCATGAGGGTGCAGGCATCCAATTTTTCTTATCTGCCTGATTAATACAAACGCTGTTTCAGGACGCATTAATTAACAGATACAAATCTACGTTCTCATGGAAGGATCAATACAGAGAAGAAAAGAGGCATCAATGTGAATTTAGTGCTGATGATGGAGAAGGCACTCTATTGACATTTACGTGCATAGAAACTTTAAAGTTGCAGTGGAGCCCTTTTGTCCCTGTGATTTACAAATTAACAATTTTTCAGATATAACAATGTTTCACACACTTCTGAGGAGTTTAATTAAGCAAAAAGCAATAAAATAAGTTTTGATTAAAAAAGTTTAACCTGCAATTTCTCTCTATTCTTTTTTTTCCCCTGAAAACTCCAGATATCCTTCTTTTATTTACTTATCTATTTTAGTGCAGGTTTGTTGTGGTTTTTTTTTTTTTAAATAAATAATGCTATGTTTCAATAACATTTATTGCATGCCACAGTCAAAGGAAATTACATATGCCCTGTGAGGAGGAAAAATGGAATGTTGTTTATAATTTATTGTTCTGCACTCTTGAAAAATCTACTTTCTGGTGCAGCAAATATACTAATTGATCTCCTATGACACATTAAAAAAAAGAATTTTTTTATATTATAGAAAATTTGGCAAATGTAAACCACACTATTCTGCTCTCCAATAATAAATCAAATAAACATGATTATCTTGTTCCTGATGGAAGTAACTTTCCTTTAAAAGTCTGCTCAGTGAAACCATGTTTTAACTTTTAAAGGCATCTCTCTTGGGAATGTGAAGTTGTATCAAGCTGTATTTAATCCAGTTTTGTTTTGTTTTTTCAGAAAATGTGAAAGCATCCAGCATGTCTCTTGTAATCACACCAAATTCCCTTTTTAACAGCAGTTCAGTAGGTCACAGTTAAATTAATAATTACATAAGTATATGTATTTACATATGGAGATTTATTTTTAATTGTTTGAAGCTTATACTTATTTCATACCAAACTGGATTCTGATTCACTGAGCTTTTGTTATACGAATTCCCTAGAGCAGCCACATTCTGTGACAAGTGGACATGCTCTGTTTTAAAATGTAATTGTATTAAAACAAAAAGCCTCAAAATTATCTGTAAATACACTTCCAGCTTCCTGGACAGGTGGTAGTCTTCCCAGTCACAACTGTACACTCTTTCCAAACCACCCCAAGATGCTGCATGACAGGATGGTTTTGAACTTTGTCGTGCATTGTGTGGCTCCTTAATCCTTAAGAGACTTGCAGGTCATAGTTTTAAATATAGAACTGCATAATGGCTTTTTAAAATACAATGTTGTGTACCTTTTTCCCCCTTAGCATATACTATATCGGTGACAACTTTGATCTCTTTCCATCTCCCTCCCCAAGTCAATGCCATTTAATGTATCTCAGGCATTTGCCAGCAGAATGACTCTGTACCCTGACCTGCAGTTAAGTAGCATGTTTATCTGCGATACAGCGCACTCCAAATAAACCAGATGACAGTTTGCAATAACGTCATTTGGAAGGATTGAAAGGCTTCTCAAGAGTCAGGTACCCCTGAGGTAAGAAGCTTGAAGGAAGCATGTTTTGTGCCAACTCTCCTGCCATCTTCTACTAGACGCTCGTGTGCTTGACAATGATGCCATGGGCACTTGTCAAGATTTTTTTTTTCTTCTTTTTGCCTAGCAAACTGATGCACTTTGCAGTCAACTTACAAAAAAGGCTAAGCATTTGAAAGTGTGAAGGGCAAAAAATATCTGACGGCTAGTCTTCAAAAATACACTTTCATTTCAGAAAGCATAAATGTTTATTTCCTGAGCTGAGTGTTGACAGAAATAGGCTGCAGCGCAGGCATATGAATTTAACCCCTGTTAGGCATTCTTTTCAGTGCAGTTTTATGTGTCTGAATGCAAACACTGTAAATCTACAGTGTGTCTCGTAATATCAGTTAACAATACCACTGATTTACTGGTTTCAGATTTTCTTCCTTTTCCTTTCTTGTTTTTGGTTGGGTTTTTTTTTCCCTCCTCCTTTCAGGCACTGTAGTGTTTCTTCAGCTAAAAATAGATACTTTTCTGCAAACAGGGCATCACACTCAAATTGTAATTATGCCGTAATGACTCACTGAGATCACTGAGTGTGGATTGAGAAAAGGTTGATTGAGCAACCGAACATATGCTTGTTTTTTTTCTTTTGCATACCAGTAAACCCAAAGCTCAAAGGAAGCAGAAATAAATAGGTAAAAAGGCCTTAGCATCTTTATTATAGGAAGAAACGGCAGCAAGCTGACCACACTCTGCAGTGCTGAGCACTCCAAGCCAGCTCCAAACACAGTTTGCAGTCTCCTAGACAGGGATTTTTAAACCACAGATCTTTTCAAATATCAGTCCATCCACCACTTGCTCTCTATTTCACACTGCACACAGCTCCATGCTAAGTAGGGTAAATCTTTTATATTCCTGAAGACCCTTTCCTCTACTTCATTAAGATGGACTTCATGGACACTAACTCACTAGGGGCTAGAGTGAAGCAGCTGCAGATGGTCAAGTGCCAAAGTAAGATCTGTGTTACGCACACACACAGCACTCTGAAAACTACTGGACAGAAAACAAAAAAGACAGCGGCTGGACTTTACCATTATTTTCAGTCTTAAACATCTGATGCAATGTCCAAATCAGGCTACTTCAACTTGAATCTCAGGTTAAATCACTTTGCAGGGAACGAGCTTCCTTTCTTCTCTGTGTTTAAAAATCTGAATATTTGATCAAACCAGGTATGAAATTGAGGGCAAATCTGAGAGTTGCTTGCTTTATCTGATAATCACCTTCTATTTGTTTTACCAGTTGTTTTTGTAACTGTTAGTTTTATGAGTAAAATATTCCTCTTGCTTACTGTGGTTTGTACTTCAAATATCTTAATTTACATTTTTTATAATCAAAGCTATGCTTGAAATGACATGTTCGCTAGTGTGTTGCAAATTCAATATATTTAAACAGTTGAAATATCAGTCAAATTTTAAAACTTTTTACACTTAATTTTGATAGATTAACTCTCTTCTACATGTTTTATGGGTAGTGACGTTTCTAGTGTAATTCCCCTATTTAAAATATTATGTATAGTCATCACTGTCAAAAGAACAAACTGGTATTATAATTTTTTTGTTAAAAATGCCTTTTCTTTCATCCCAGATTATTTAGAACGTGTAGGGCCTCATGGTCAAATGACAAACAGTGGGCCAAAGGCTTTTATCAGCTGCACAGAAGTGTGTGGAAAGAAACTCATGCCACTTCAAGATCAGACTCAGATCCAGTGCACTCTCAGATGTACAGCTGTCACTCTGCCCTCCTCTCCCTTCCTGGCATGCACTCAGCGCTTGCCCAGATCCATCACACAACTTGAGCTGGCTTCCAGGGATGTAAACAAAGGCCAGGGAAATTTCAGCAGTGAGATTTTTGCTAGGGCTACATAATGTTTCCTGGACATGATCACAGCATTTGCTGAAGGAAACCTTCACAGCCTGATTGCCACTTACTATTATTCTCTCAGAAATCCAAGGAAGAGGGTGACATGATTCATTTTTTTAGGGTACGCCTAGAGCTGAATCTGAAATAAGACATCCTTTTCTTTATATTAATCCAAGAAAAAACTGTTTTAATTGCATTTCAAAATACTCTGTAGTCTAAAAATACTTATTAAGACCCATAAACATTTCAGTGGTTAGGAAAACCATTAAACAGAAGGAGAGTGCTCTCACTAATCACCAAACATATTTTACAGATTATGGATGAAATTTAGTGAAAGCTGGAACAGAAACAGATACAAATTATGCCAGAGTGAACTCATTATTTCAGGGGTTCTTTTCCATATCCGTTTACTCATGGAAAAGCTGGTCAAAGGGCTAATAACAGCACATGATGCCATAGCAAGCTGAAATTTAAGTCCAGCTGAGGATTTTCATGTGAAATGCGTCAGCTCACGAAACAAGAAATGTATCTGCCCAAACGTGAAAATAAAAAATGAAGTCCAAAACCACAAACTACAATTAACCAGAAACACAGCCAAAGGCTGAACTTACACTGTTTGCTGGATTCAGCTTCCAAGCTATTTAGAACTGACATACTACAATTAAACTTATGCTTAGAAGTTAGTTTCTCCAATAATTTTTGCACAGTAAAACCACTGCCTTTTTCTGAGTGATGCTTTGCTATATAGCATCTCCTTCGGCCCCTAGAGCAGAGCACTGCAAAAGCAGCACTAGGGCTCTGTCGAGTGGCACTCTTCTGTGCTATGAGTTGTGACTGCCATCTGCTAGCTGTGCGGCTGTGGGAGAGTGAAGATCAGATTGCATACACAGAGGTGCCCAAGAATTACCAAAAGCAAAATGCATTCAGAAAATATGGCATGTCTTCAGCTCAGCCTCTGCACTTTCTCAGGTTTTATTTAAGTGTGTTTGTATTCCTAACTCTTGCTGTTCAAGTTCTTATAAAACATATATTTTTTTAATCTTTTATAACATGAAAAAATGCCTACGATAAGCATTTTTTCACTAAGATCTACCAGTAAGACAGGAAATGCCACACAGAGCACTAAGAAACCCGGGGCTTTTATCACAACGCTACTTTCATCTCACCGAAACAACAGCAGAAAGATGGCACGGCAATAAAAATGCATTCACAGTGCATGTCCCTCTCAATCCATTATGAACAATGGATTCTCGCTAAGCAAATATTCACTTGTCAGAAGTATTTGCAACACTGGATTCATTCAGCAGGACTAAGTAAGTGAAGTTCACAGCAATTTAAAAACAGCAAATTAGACATTTACAAACAGTGAAGATGCTGCTTGTCTAGCATGACCTTTCACTCAAGCTATACAAAAAGGTGTTAATGTAATTTGAATACCAGTTAGAAATATTTCAGGTCTGTCTTTTACCTTGTGAAACCTTACATGATAACACTAAACATGAGCAATTTAAGCTTGAGAATTTTCCTGGGGTAAGATGCATATAGCGAGATGTAACTCAATATAGCTCAAATTGACTTCAGTATTTAAACCAGAGGCATCTGTCTACAACTACCCAAATATTTCTAGGCAGCTATGTTTAAATTTCTTATTGCTAGTTACAGCACAAGACCTTACGAGCTGCTTCTTTAGCAAGAGTAATGGAAGGGAGCTGGGAAACGTGACTGATTAAGAATGTCACCCTGACTTCACATAACCACCTTCAGTTGTTAATACTTTGCAGTGAAACGTTACAGAAGAAAAAAACAAACAAACAAACTGGGGTGCCACCCTTGCTTCAGGACAGATTTGGTAAGACCTCCATGTATGCAATACTTTACAATGGCATTCCTGGAAAATATGGTTTGTACTTTTCATTTCCATTACTTTTCATTTCACATTTTATTATTTCAGTATTCACTGAGAAAAAGAAAAATATAAGACAATAGACTTAAACAGATTAATAACGATTTTCCCTTTGGCCTGGTTTTACCACTGGAACTTCTACAATTTTAAATAGCTGCACCCCAAACTCATACCAGCCATACACTAAAAACAAGCCAGATATTTTGATTTATCACTAGATGCTCTAAGAACAGAGGAAGACCTGATAAACAGTAAACTGCTTGCCATTTTTTTTTCTGTATGTTAGACAGTTGGTACTCCTTGTGCATTTCCTTTTCTGCAGTGACGTTCTGAATTTTAAGATATGGACAATGAAAAAAATTTAAAATTCAGACTAGCGATCCAATATGGCCCAAAGTAGTTGTAGGTCTCCTTCAGGTCAGCAATATTAACTTGCAGATTCCTGAGGGCAATCTTCCTAACGTACTACATGTATGATCTGATCTGCTTATTTAAAGTTAACTCTTGCAGTTATTTAAACTGTAACCTTTGAATGTGATTTGGTTAGACTGCAGGGTTGAGGGGTTTTTTGTCCTCTTATTGAAGATAGCAGAGACACAGGACACGACATGGCATGCTCCTAAAACCTTCTTTGCCTTTAGACTTGAAAAGTCTGTGGTTAGGGTATGGCATTTTACATGAAATCTGCTTTTTAAAATGTCTGCCATATTTTGAGGTATCACCTGTGTGCCTAGACATCTGCATATGAGAAAGTGGAGCAGGGTTGTATTTATGACCCAACACAGAAAACAGTAACAAACAGTTCAGCTGAGAAGAGTCATCTCTACATGTCCATACCCTGTGTGTGTACAGTTTACCTAGATCCTTCACAGAGCTCAGCCAGCAGAAATAAAATTACAGTCATGTAATTAAACAGTCCACAACCCTTTTACCTTTTTTCAATTTTTACTGAACAAAAGAAGATTTAAAAAAAGGACGTTAACTTGAGACTGTAACCAAACTAAACCAGTAACAATGATGAGTGTCAGTTCAGGCATTGCTCTCTTCAGACATCGTATGTATCTGCCTCCCTAAAATTGCACTCACAGACTGGCAATACCAAAAAATTCAGAGATGAGGCTCCTTCAACCTGGTGGACATCTGTCTTCAAATCTAAATTTGCTGGATTATTTTATATCAGATTTGTTTGGGATTTTACTTTCACAGAAAAGAAGAATTTACTGTGCATGTAATATGGGCTGCCTTTTATCAATAAACTCTACAGGTCTGCTTTGAGAGCACTTTTCCTCAAAGAGCACTTGGTCACTGTTGTTTGCCTTTTGCTCCCCTAAGGAAACCACCAGTTATTTCCTCACCAAAGAGCTGCGGCAGTGACTACTCTCTCCATCTTTCCATTAGGCAAAGTCAGGTTCCCAGGAATTCCCCCATCATGTTAATAATTTGAATCCAATACTGGAATGTATTAGCATAAGGAGACAGCCATGCTTACAATCCAATCAACAAATCTTTGTTAACCCTGTATGTGCTGAGCTAACTAAAGTCTCTTTCCACAGCTAAAGCAAACCCTTCAGATTCCAAAATTTGGGGTAAATATGCTCTTTTGCCCTGTGGCAGGAAAATTATAGCTCAGAACAGAGTCCTACACCTCTACCTTTTTCTTTCCAGGATTTAAAACTTTTCTACTGGTTATTTGATTTTCTTAATGTGCTGCAGATGCCAAAAAAAGTCAAATTATGTTTATAGTTCCCTTGGTTTGAAGGAAGAGAGCCACAGATATTCTTCTAAGTGAATGTGAAATTTCTAGTTTGCGTAGTTGAGAATATATGTACCATTAAAATAATCTCTGGAGGCTGTGCCTTAACTCTACAACAGTCCACACACAGGGAAAAAAGAGAGAAAAAAGAAAGGGGGAAAAAAAAAGGAAGCTGCCTGATTCTAATACACCTAATTAGCCATCGGCAGACTCTTAATTGCATACATTAGGATGATTCCATAGTGGAGATTAATTCTAAATATACCCAAGCAGCTGGTTAAGATGCCATGGATTACAGTGTGGACTGTACTTTTCCACTTAATTAGATATCAAAATTAAGCAGCAACAAGCATTTTGACATAACGGGGATCAAGCCGCTGCTTGGCATCCCAGAGCTGCACTAAAGTGACCGCTAAACAGAGCCGCACAGATGGAGAGATATTAAATGCCGCACTGGAAAGTAATTTCAAATAATAAAATATCAATATTTACATTTTAATTACCCCTACTGAGAGCCGCTCTGTCATTTTCACTATTGCCGACGCAGCAAGGGGTAGTGGAATGACATTGCGGCTCTGACTGCAATGACTATTTTGTTTCCATTAAAGAATGACAAGTGTTTTAGAGGCAGTGACACCCAGTGTGTGAACAAGAATGACAGCAGATCAGAAAATTCCTATTAAGGGAATAAATGACTCAACAAGAGAACTTACTTCAAGCAGCCAGCACCTCCTTGAAACACATAATCCTTTCTGCAGAAAGTTTATTATCAGAGGTGCCTCAGGGAAACCTTAGCTTCTCATAAAATATTTAGAATGACAGGACCATACATAATGACTGGTCAATTTAAATACAATAATACTCAATGCTTATTCTATCTAAGAGTTATACCAAGAGTTTGTATGAATCAAAATCGTTGGGGGGAGGGGAGGTGAAAGAAAGGTATGTAGTGAAAAGGAGATTCCTTCTTGTAAGACCTGAAAGTTTTGATGGTGCATGGAGAACACTCTTTTGCTGTCTTTTCATCAGTTTTGCTACCATCAGCACATTAAGGACTCCACATCCCACCTCGATCACAATTTGCTGGCCTTCAGAATTAAATCCAGAGACTGATCACAACAGCTAATGTGTACATGTACGGGTCCAGTCCTTCCATTTCTCCCTGTGTATCCCTATGCATATATAAACGCTTTTCCTTTCAGTATGTACATCAGAAACCCATGAGACACCTTTGCACCATCTTAGGAATCTAATTACTTCTGATCAGGTCTGAGGTCAATCTCATGGAAAATACTGTATTACATCTGACATGCTGCATTTACAAAGAAAAATATCAAAACAGTAAGGAAAAAAAAGTTCTTCCTTGGGGATGTCTGCCAAACTGCAGAGACTTTCAGAGAATTTCAATGGCCTCAGACACGAGAAAGTGCGTAAGAGAAAATCCTTGGTCAGTACACCCCAATACACAGCTAACTGACCCTCCTAAGTCATGCCATACATTTATTTAATGATGTGCAGAGCTCAACTTCTGTAAATGTGACAAATGGCTAGAACAGAACATGAGGGGAAAAAAAAGGCATGAAATTTTTTACAGAACAGAGAAAGAACAGCTTTATGGCAGTTCCTATTGCAGGCGTTTAGAACCAGCTTTGACATAAAGAATTAGCAGTAAAGTACAAAAATGTTACTCTGACATTGGCTGCTTAACTAGTCGATCTTTTTTTCTTGTTTTTGTCCCTTCACTTATCTTTCTTTTTTTTTTTTTAAGTACACAGGAAGTGCTTCTTAAGCATCCCTAATGCTTTTAGGACAAGACACTTCCCCATTTCTCAGCCACTAGCACCTTTTAATTTCTGAAAGAGCCACAGTTGAAAATCTTAATTAATTGTTCCATACTGCTTCAGGATCATTATGCAATGTAATAAAGGCCGTGTAATTATGAAATTTTACAGCCATTACCAAGGCTGATGGCTCGTATTTCATCCTCAGCTGGACCCAATGGCTTTTAGCCACTCAGCTCCCCTTTGATGAACTACAGACAGATCTATCAGGCCCAAACAATATCCAGGCAAGGCGGCTATAATAGCTACCTACAGATGAAGCCATAGATAAAGATAAACTATAAATCTACACACAAATGCAGGCACATTGCCTCAGGATGACAGAGGGGAGAGGATGAGACACTTAGGAAAGCTGGCAGCTTGCAGAAAGGCAACTTTCTCTCTCTGTCTCTCCTATTCTGTTTGGAATTTGTTTGGTTTCTTAAAGATGTAAAATTCTCTTATACTTCTCAAAAAAATTTACATTTACTTTAAGGACTATAAATTTTTATATGGAAGGTCACTTTATCCATCTGTTAGATTTGACAAAGGGGATTTTTATGGACAAATCATCTTATCCTCTAAATGAAGAATCCTAGTCAACAAGTTTGGAAATCATGTTCTTAAAAGTGAATCCAGGTCACTTGCTTCCAAGACTGAAAAAAGCAAAACAACCCTGATTTCTAAAAGCATTATTCTCAGCAGATGCACAGAGGTGAAGTTAGATGATAGGCTTTCACTGGAGGCAGCACCAGAGATGCAATTTCATGCAACATTGTCCTACATTATTTTATTTTCAGTTTGAAAATGAAAATACTTTTCAAAATTCAGTGCAAGTTAAAGGAACAAGGGAACTATATATGATCTTGGTACTTGCATCACCAGAATATACTTTATGGGGGTGACCTCCATCAATGCCCTCTTTAATTTAAGACAGACGGCCTTCCAAGCATGGGTTGTTAGTCCCTTCAGAGTGAGAAGAGGCAAACTAAATGATCTCTAGGTGAGAAAAAGGCATCATGCTGACCAATGAAAGAGTAAAGGGAAGAGTGTGAAAACATTAGCTTAAAAACTGCATCTATTAGTACCCCTTACAGAAGCTCAAGGTCAGCTGTGAAGCTGATGTCATGCTCACGTCTGAGGACAGACACCTCAGAAGACAATAAAAGTTAAAAGGAAAATACCAACAGAACTCTCTGATTTCTAATATTAATGACAGAATGGCTCCGCCCTTTCCAAAGAGAGTATGACACATTTTGAGAAGGTTCAAGAGAAAGTAAAGCAGAACAAATTACTTGGGGAAACTCCTATGACAAGACTCAGAAAGCAAGAACTGTTTTCCTCAAAACAGAGGATGAATTAGAGAATGTAGTACAAGTATATACATATTAATGGTATAAAAGATAGGTTTTAAGTTTTTATCCTCTCTATCTCATAACACAGACAGTGAAATGCAGGAAATTCAAAATGGAATGAAGGAGGGAAACCTCTTAATTCATAATGTAGCTGGACTCAGAAACTCCTTGCCAAACAACGTCACTGAAGTAGGAGCTGATGCTCATACAGAGAGCCAGGAACGCTACAGATCTAATACTACAAACCCAAATAAAAAACACAAGAATTTATTTCTTCCTTATCTAGTCTAATCTCTAAGCATAAAGAAGTGGAATAAGTTTTCCTGAGACTTCTGCCTACTATGCGGTCCACATTTCATCCCTTGAGGGTGATCACTGCTGAAGAAAGTAGACTCTATCTTGGTGACCTATCATTCAGTTCCTAGTTTCCTAAAAACTGAAGCCTCAGAATTTAGGCTGCCCTTCCTTGAAGTGCCTGGAGATTAATCCTATAATTAAGAGTTCAAAACAGAAGAGCTTAGAGAGGTGTGCCCCAGGCAAAGAATTTCAAAATCACAGCAGCTGAGCTCTCACTCAGGAACAGCTACTGTAGAAAGACAAAAATAATGGATACAGATGAGCCACAGTTTTATATACATAAAATCATCCAGGTATATGCACAAGCATGTAACTGCCTAGATCTGTGTAGGCATGTGATCATACTAAGCAAACTCAAGGTACACTAAAAGCTACCAAAATGAATAAAGATAACCTGCTCATTTACTTGTAGTCTTTGTTTATTAAAGATACTTTATATTAAACATAGAAAACTCTCCTCATTGAAGGATAAAATAATAATGTAATAATCCAGGTCAGATCAGAGAAGTATTTTCTGAAACAGGGAACAGAGTCACAAAGGGTCACTGGTCAACAAAGCCGTAAGTGAAGAATGTGTGATTCAGGTTTTCCGGCATCAAAGCTGGCGATCCTTGATATATGGTGCCATATATCCCACTCTACAGTTTTCATTCCACAAAAGAACCGTGTGAATTTTTACTTACTTTGGAAAATGTCTTTCCTTTCAGAGAATGCATATCAAAATTCCATACTGTACGATTACCACTATGATTTTTAATAAAGTACAGCAAAGAATTATGTGCTGGTTAGGAAGTCAAGTTGTTAATTTAGGGTTTACTGCAAACTACATTGAAACAGAACTGGCTTAGGTACAGTGAGAAATTGTTAATTTTTCCAAATATGGGTACTGCAAAGGAGAAGGGAATCAGCATTACATATTTTGTCAAAGGTTTGCAGTACTGGCCTTAAAACATTTTCCTTATTCAAGGGATTTTAAACTGTTTTGGAGAACATGTGGAAGACCTTTTTGCTAAGTCTGAAAAAAGCTAACTGCATTAAGACCATACTTGGACAGAAAGAAATATATTAGCATAAATACAGACAAAAGTAGAAGGGAATTGGAGGTATAATTGCATGTTTTTGCTTTCAAGTTTCGCCAAATGTGGCACAAATCTGTAGCTGCTCTAATACATGCCATGCTTTACACTGATTTTCTACACTTGGTATTCTCTAGCTGAATTGTTTCTAAAGTCTATGGTGATTTTTTTCCACAGCAAATCAGCAGTTTTTCAAGAGGTCTCTGTGCAACCCAGGAGTATGACATTTACTAATGTGTTGAGATTCAGGGATTCTCCTTTGTAGAAGCCAACACTAATAAGAAAGATATGGTTCAGTGTCCTGGGTATTCTTCCCAGTTTTATTAATTAGATGGAAAGCTTCTCCCTCTGGGATACTGCAAGGTATTTATTAACACTTCAGCCCACAAACCAGAGTAAATTTACAGTAGTGGAGGTAATTGTTACATATACCGGCTCTTGTTATCTACTTGGCAGGGATAAGCAAAAAAACCTCAGAGGCTGAGATTATGATCTTTTTCATGATATTTTAATTGTGCTTCTTAATCTGTTAAATTAAAAACTATAGTACAATCTTATTCAGATCACTGACAGAAAAGATCATATCCATTTTCAACAAAATGTATGAACGCTCCTATCTTTTAATTATACAGAGAATTTAACAGTCATATTCATTATGGCCAGAGTGACTAAGATACTAATACCCTCTCTTTTACAGTTGTGCCATCTTATCCCTCATCACCTTCACGTTTTATTCTAAGTCTCCCATCTTTTAATGCACAGATATCCTTCCCTAGCTGATCTTTAAGATCATCACCTTCTTTCTCTTCCTTCATGTTCAATACAATGAGCTGCTCCCACTGCTATGTCTTGGCAAACCGATGACTGATAACGACCAAGTAGGCAGTCAATAATATCTCAGTTACTTATGTGCTTTACAAAGGAAGCGTTGGGTATCCTCTGAGCTACTTCACATAATCGTGTTTCTCTCATCACTGCTTTCAGCTTTCCCTTTCTTTGCATTCTTCTCCTGTCAGACCCTCTTATTCCTTTTGGACACCGGTAGGTCAATTTAAAGTGTCACCAGCGGATATACTGTCCTTAATTGGTGCACACTAATTTACCTACTTTTTTTTTTCACTGTGCAGCTCTCAGTGCTCTGCAAAGCTTTACTTTATGACATGAGAGTTGGGGTTTGATTTCTTCTGCATTCCTCATCCTATGTTCTACATTCTTGCAACCACAAAGTGCTGAGCTTTAGCATATGGTGTTTGGACATATTTGTCAGTAGTTTTAGAAATAACAGAGAAAACATGGTTGCGCTTTCTGGGGTTGTGCCAGTAGAGAGGTCTGAAACAATTTTAATGTGTGAGTATTGCCAGATTTTCGTTTCTCTGGGTTTTTTTTTTCCTTTTCTTATGATTTGCTTGCAAATGCCTGTTTCTGGCTGATTTTTCTTTACAGTGACCAGCCACTCACTATGTCTTCCCATAAGCACTTTGTCTGTTCTTATCAGTGATATGAGAAGGAAGGAGGTGAGAATATCCTCAGGTGTTCTGTCAAAACAGGCTGAGCGAGTTGGGTTTGTTTGGGCTGGAGAAGAGAAGGCTCTGAGAAGATCTTATACTGACCTTCCAGTACGTGAAAGAAGCCTACAATAAAGCTGGAGAAGGACTATTCTTAAAAGCTTGTGGTGATAGGACAAGGGGGAATGTGTATAAACTGAAGAGGGGCAGACTTAGACTAGACATCAGGAAGAATTTCTTCACCGTGAGAGTGGAACAGGTTGCCAAGGGAAGGTGTGGATGCCCCATCCCTGGAGATCACAGAATCACAGAACAACCAGGTTGGAAGGGACCCATCGGATCTTCTAGTCCAACCATTCCTATCTAACACTAAATCAAGTCCCTCAAGACCTCATCCACCCGTGTCTTAAACACCTCCAGGGAAGGTGAATCAACCACCGAACTGGGCAGCCTATTCCAATGCCCAATGACCCTCTGTGTGAAAAATCTCTTCCTAATCTCCAGCCTAAATCTCCCCCGGCGGAGCTTGAGGCCTTTCCCTCTCGTCCTGTCCCCTGTCACTTGGGAGAAGAGGCCAGTTCCCTCCTCTCCACAACCTCCTTTCAAGTACTTGTAGAGAGTAATGAGGTCTCGTCTCAGCCTCCTCTTCTCCAGGCTAAACAACCCCAGCTCTCTCAGCCGCTCCTCATAGGGTCTGTTCTCCAGCCCCTTCACCAGCCTCGTTGCTCTTCTCTGGACTTGCTCCAGAGTCTCAACATCCTTCTGGTGCTGAGGGGCCCAGAACTGGACACAGTATTCAAGGAGCGGCCTCACCAGTGCTGAATACAGAGGGAGAATCACCTCCCTGGATCTGCTGGTCACACCATTTCTGATACAAGCCAGGATGCCATTGGCCTTCTTGGCCACCTGGGAACATGTTTAAGGGGAGACTGGATGGGGTCATGGGTAACCTGATCTAGTGGGATGTCCCTGCCCATGGCATGGGGGTTGGAACTAGATGATCTTTAAGGTCACTTTCAACCCTAACTATTCTATGATTCTATGAAAACATCATGTTTGCTGGGCTCTCAATGCAATGCTGGATATCAACAACAAATTAGCAACAACTCAGTAATGTTTGTGAAGGAATAGCTATGAGAGATAGCTTCAAAACCTTATTTGTAATATTTCACTGCTGCTACGATTGGTTTTGTAATAGAATATCAGTTAAAAATTTCTCACTATGCATTTCTATTTTCATTCCTTCAGTATCAAAGTAACTTGACAATGGATCCCACTCAGCTATCCTGACTACACAGGTCACACGTCATTTATAGCTGGCACTTTCCGAATACACCCTTGTCAAACAACTAACTTACTAAAATCAGCAGTTTCCAGGAGTATATCAGAGATAATGTCAGAGGAATAAATGACCAATGAGGTGTACGTATACAGGAAGAACAGGAGAAAGACAATTTAGTCTCCTAATGCTACCACTGATTTTACGTGTTATACTGCTGGAGTCATTTAATTCCCTTCTGTCTTGAAGTTTTTCGTTGCAAGCTATGATACAACGCAAAAAATCTGAGACTAATCTGATAGCTTGGGAACTAAGAGTGGAATGAGAGACATGTTTTAACCTGTCACAGTGTGACAAGGCTCAACTTCATTCAGTATGAGAGGATGCATGTTCAAATATAGACATTTTCTTGCCCTCATCTGGAAAATGTTGGTGTGCAAGAGTGAATAGCGAATTAACATCAAGTTTCTTGTGAAACTGAAGAAATCCATGATAGAAACTTTACAATTACTGACTGAGACTGATGGCGCAGAGATCCCAAATACCAAGTTGGTGCTCAAATGAACTAATTTTTTGTTGGTAGAAGATGTGGAAGTTAAAGTGACAGAGAGCCTCAACAGCCATTCAGAAAATGATGTGCGGAACTGCTTTGAGCATTAGCAGCATCTTATGCAGTTCCGTGTCAACTCAGAAGGGCACTGTTTTGGAAGTGATCATAGTTGATCTTAATTTGCTAAAAAAAGGAGAGTTGCAGACAGTCTCATTTTTTTTTTATGTCGGGCCTTGTATACATTAATTCACAGGGCTGGAGTGATTCTTTATTCATTTAATACTTGAAAACAAAACCTAATCTTTCTAGGAAAAAAGGTCTACAAAGCATATTCAGCTTGTGGAAAGTATATTGAATGGATGAAAGCATACAGTGGCTAAAATGTTTAGAAAAGGATGGATATACTCCAGCCTTCAGTATATAAAAGAAAGAAACCAATGATGCATTGTGCTCACATCTTTCAATCCTAGCATGCTGTGAATCATAATTTAATGTTTTAAATCTACAGCTCTCAATGGACTCCTAACAATGGAGGTATAAATCACAGTTTCAACATAAGTTGAAAGAGGAAGTTAAAAGATTTGCCCAAGGTCATATGGCAAGTCAGTGGCAGAGTCAAGAAAAGGACTTAGGTTTCAGCTTCTTGTGTTGGCCTCTACAGATTATGGCAGGTCTTTACGTCTGGATTGAACTAAAACCCTCTGAGGCTGATGGAAAGAGTCCTGATCACGTCAATAGGCTCTGAATGAAGTCCACATAATGAAATTGGTTACATGTTTTATCTTACCTTGCCCATTAGCCAATCCTCAGAAAAAGACTGCAGAAACATAACCAGATTGTAATTAAGAGGAAGTCCTGTGAGATGACTTCTACTAAGGTGACCAGTTGTTTTTCCAGTGTTTTCCTACGGATGCAGGGCTATGACCACAGAATAGATGCATTTTGCATTGCATTAAGATGAACACAAAGTGAAAACTAGGATCTTGACCACATAGTGCTGACTCTGTAACACTGAATAAGAGGGTCAAGTGCACTAGTGTTATAAAACTCAAAACAGACATGGATATTATACTGTACGTATGAAAATGCATAAACCACATTTAATTAACTCTAGGTTATGACACAGACTGACAATTTCAAACAGAAATTTCGAAGCTATGCCTGACACCTTTCAAGTCATTTTGATCTCTCAGAAAGTTACATATTTAGGTCAGGTTTCTATACATTTGTATGTGGGGGGGTTTAATATTCGAAAAATGCATATTATTTACCCTATTGCCTAGAATGTTTACTGGAGAAATACATATTTATTTTTAAAAGCAATCCACATATTATTTACTCAGTGGATGAGAATGACTTCAAAAAGCCGTTCTGGTCCATCAAATAAATACATATTTATAAATGGTTTTTAAAATGAATATTATTTACCCAATGGACTGTAATGGCTCTGCTAGTGTTATTACATGTAAATAAGTAATTAGCCACATAATAAAAAATCCCTACAAAATTTCTCTGAAAAAGCACTAAATTTCCATGTGTCAATGTACAATATCTTTTCTATTGTTATTATTTTGTTTTTAAACTGCAAAGGTGATTACTCTATGCTAATGGTTAAGTCTTTGCCATATATTAAAATCCAGCTAGCTCTGCAATTTTACAGAAGTTGAAATCCACACTTCTTTCTTTTAAAATTAGTATTTTAAAATTCTCATCTTGCAGTTGGTGCAACTGGCTGGAATCTTTCTGCCAGCCTCATAGCTCCATTTGCAGCAGCAGCACTAACAGAATGCTTGTCTCAGTGAGGAACTGGGAGCACGTGTGACATTTTTGTATACATTTTTTATATATTTTGTATACATTTTTGTATTCTCACACAAGTTTCTCTACACTGTTAGCCAATGCACCTGCAACACTGCTGGACCGTATTGGTGAAGGCCTACCAATCTTGTACAGTGCCAAACTTTATTTGTTTATTTATCTTTAGTTTTCTGCAGAGCTCTGAAGATCCTCAAGAAACCCTTTTTCATGTGAGAGTGAAAGCAACATTTAAGGGGACAGGGACAAACAGGGACAAAATCTATTGAGTTTGTCTTTGAAAGGATGTTACTCAATAAAAGCAGCCATCCCAAATGCTTGAGAATCCGCTAAAGAACAAAATTATTGCCTATGAGAATAGATACACACTTTCAAACACGAGTGAATAGCACCATTTTTAGTAGTACATGCATGTGCTGGAATCAGTGTCGTACATTAAGATGTAAATGTTATTCTCTGAGCTGAATACCAGGTGATTAATTCTGATAGCATAGTGATCGATACAGATGCTGCACCTGAGTAATGTTTGTTTCTGTACACATTTGTAACAGAGGTGCATCACCAACACAGGTGTCATTTACATAGATGCGCAACATTTCTGATTTCCTGAAAACACTGCCAATGGTAGTTAGCCTAATTCTGCCAACTTTTTCAATTAGAAACATTATTGGCTTGATGAAAAAGCAAATTAAACATACCTTTGTAGTACATAAACTGGCTACACGGAACATAACGTTCTGGTACTGAACTTCTTAGGCATGTGGCCTCTGCATGCAGCTTTTACTCACTAAAGTGTCTGGAGATTATGGAAATGGGAGACTTTTGTAAGAGACCTAGGCAGCATTAGTCTAGCAACTGAGGTATAAAACAACCAGGAGTATGTTAATGCAAAGAGATCTTTGGAGAAAAAAGTGCCAGGAAGCTGAAACTGTGTTAAGATCGCTGCGTTAAGCTGCCTGGATGCTTCATTTTAGATCTCGAACAAACCTTTTGTTTTCATGAAGCTACTACAAATTTACAACAGTTTGAGGATAAAAATTGACCCAAAGGTAGTAATATATTTTGTTTCAAAATAACAAGAAAAATATTTGTTAAACGATGGTACAGTCTGAATTATTTAAATCTGGCATGTAAAAATCAACACCACATTTAGCTCCCAAGTATTTCTTCACAATTCTCCTTCACCAAAGAACAAGAGTTTTGATCCTAAGAATGAGTAGTAACATGCAGTGACCACCCAAGAGTTTACATGATCTTGTTTGCAAAATCACACTCCTCACCCGCTTCTCTTTACTAGGAACTCAACAAGTCATGAACATACAGCAAGCAGGTGTGCTCACAAGCAAACATCTTCCCAAATTTCCACTTAATTAATTTACCAAACCAAATAAAACTGCTACTCTGAAAATTATTTTCTCATGGAGGAGGCTAGAGGATCTCTCGCAAAGACACTCCAAAGCATCTGAGGTTCAGCTTCTCAAAGCAAGGTAGCTGAAACAAACGTAACTGGCAGGATGCTGCAGCAGTAGGTCCATCCAGGGCATACAACTCATGGCCAGAAGTTTCTTAAGGTCAAATACAGTAAGCCCACTGTCTAGCTTTAGTGTGCTGGAAACCTACATAAGTCAGCACAAGCCTACATAATCCTCTTTTCTTATTTCCGCATAGCCAATTGTGTCATAGCAGGGAGACAGTGTTTTGCACTCTCACGTCAATCAGCACTGTAATAAGGCCCAAATTCTTGTTGAAATTAGCAGTCTGCCCTCAAGCCTGTACTTCTATGGTCTGTACCCTGTACTATTTAATCAGTCTACAATATCTGGGTAAAAGCTATGCTGTTTAAGGCAAGATCTGGGTTTCTTTTGCCACTAGTGCTGCCAGGACATAAGCTTATGCCTTCTTCTCTCTTGAAAAGCACATAAGCTCTTTTATACAAATAAATTGTTTTATATAAATCCTTAATCTGTTAATGAGAAGCAAGACATTGGGAATCAGAAAACAGACGTATCAATTAATTCTCAGGATGCACATGAGGCAATCAATTTTCCCAAATCCAAAATCTATTAAAAAAAACCTAAAACCAATTTGAGTTTCCACTCCTTTAAAAGATGAGGAGCAGGGAGAGGGAAGCTGACGTGTTAATGATTTGCACTGTCTTTACTATGTTCCAAAATTATTATACGTGAGTTAACTTGCAAAATTATGAAAAACATATTCTGTGAATGTGGAAAAACTGAAGTTTCAGATTAAAATGTCTAAAAAGAAAAGAGAGAGGAAGAATGTTGCAAGTACTAGGAAACTTTTGGATTTCAGTCCTATGACTGCAAAAGGTGCCTGCACTGGGAAAAGGAGCAATGTTCCTCTTTCTGTACATTTCTGTGCACTGATGGAAGTGATGTCCTACACCATTTCGAGTCACTGATTGAAGTTTGGTGGTGGTAGTGGGAATGTTGTTAAGGGAAGTAAAAAAAAGCAATGTCCATTTGAAGCTTGTCTGTGAACTTTGCATGAACCGCCAGGAATAATGTAGTGTGATGACAAGCCAGTTATACCTTCCACTAAATTTGCTGTCTGGAATGAACTGAAATAGTGTTTGGTTTGTGTAATTACGTCCATCTATCTTTATATTCCAGCGGCATATCGCAAATTGAAAATACTAAAAATTGACTGTTGGTTCTGATATTTAATGATTGCCAAAGACAAGACGATGATTTATTGGTTACTTACCGATGTGACACATTTGCATCTTATTAGACGGAGATTACTATTCCTTAAAATGCGGACGAGGCCTGATCATGTCTGATGGATTGATTTGATTTGCAAATGTAATCAAACTAATAAGAGGGAAAAAATGAGCAATAATGCCTTGTTTTTCAACTGGCAATCACTCCCCTGCCAACAACGCTGATATCCCTGACTAAGCAGCCTTCACAGTCTTCCTGTCTTCTCAAATAAACAAAGGGATGCAAAGAGCTTGATAAGAGGATAACGAGCCAAGTATGGATATAATATGGAGCCTGTACCTCAGTACCGTACAAATGTATCAATGGAAACACCAGGATAGGACTTTCTGTGCCTTCAATCCTTAAAAAGCAGTGAGAAAAAAGCCAAAAAGCAAAATCCAATTATAAACAAGCCTCTAATGAGTGAGGGGGAAAAGAACTTTATAACAAAAGAAAAGTGGAATTAATTTAGAGAACTACAGTAAAATACTCTTGACAAGTACAAAACTTACAGAACAAATACCTGGAACTCCTCTGCCTGATGGGAAATAAGTTGGGGAGTGTGTTTTGGATAATATGATTTGAACAATTGGAATCATTGTCCCCAGCCACAGCATAAGAGAATCTATTTCCAGAGGCACACTGGATGATGTTTTTAAATCCTCCCAAACACTAAATGTAGGCTTTCTGTGTATTTTTATCTGCACTCTATTGATAACATAAACTGTTAAATAATATATTTCACAATAAACATGTTCATTTGCTGGCCAGATGCTGATGTTTCTGTAAGGGTTGAAATATGGTTCTAGATAAGAGCAGACTCTTATTCAGCTTACAGTAAATGACCCTAATTCTGCACAGTAGGATTCTCTTCCTTTTTAGGAATAATTAAAAAAAAAAAGCTTTGTGGAAGGAATTGCACCAAGCCCCCCTCCCTCTGCCCCATTTAAACAAAAGTGGGAAGTCAAGCAGAAGGCAAATAAAAAGCTCTGAGGTCCATACAGGTTTCAGACTGTGACCTGCATTTTTAGGGACTGATCCAAAGCACAGTGAAATCAAGGCAAGTCTTTCTATTGGCCTAAGTGGATTTTCACATAGAGCATTAGTGAAGAGGGAGGTTTGAGTGTGAATATTGACCGTGAGGAAGTGATCCTACAAATATTTGGGAACACATAACTCTGCACAATGGAACTGTCTGTGTAAATAATGTGACTGTAGTACTTAAATATTTTCCAGACCAATTACTAATTTGCTTCGCTGAGGGATATCTGATAGTGTAAAAAAAAAGCAAACTCACAAAAAACTTGCTTTAGGGAACATATATTCTGAAGTGTCAGTTCAAAAAAAAAAGAGTTGAATATATAGCTCAAATTACCATGTTCAAAGACCTCAAAATATTTTCATAATTTAAAGTTTTACAGCTCATCTAATTTATATGTATTTTAACAGTGGAAAAGCATCCCAGTTAATTTCCAATTAAATAATTACATTTTGCCTACCTAAAATTCTCACTGCATTTTTAATTGGATAGGACACACTTCACTGCTTCTCCTAAATTGTTTAGTGTTGCCATTCAGTATATAAATAGCTACCACTTTCTACCACGGAGACAGTATACTTGTCCACATAGCTATCAATGGCAAATTTTAGTTCACCTGTGCTGGCTGTAGCACTGGAACTGGGGAAACCCGTGCAGCCCGTGTTCCTACCTCCTCGTCATGAACTCTTTTTAGTCATATTTTTTTCCTTCAGGCAGGCTCTATGAAAGATCGTATGTTTGTCATTTATGCTGGCTGATTATGGTTATGAGTATGCAAATATTCCCTGTCAACACCCTCATCTCTTGACTTTTATCTCCTGAAATGCCCATCTAAGCCTCTGGTCAGACACTGCCCTCTGTAGGTTTATGATACTGACGGCATTAGCCTCCACAACATGTGCACAGCTTGCCTCAGCTCTACCTGCATCCCCTGCCTAGTGCCTTTCTGAAGCACCATGTTTACCATTGGCCTTTTCATTACAGAGACCATGGTGTGCTTCAGATATGAGGATTACAGTACACAATAATTTACTCATCATTGAAGTGCTAGATGCAATCCTGCGACCACTGTGAACTTGTAACTTGTGCTGAATATATCAGGCAAAGTGTTGAGCACAAGCCATTAATGGTGTCTGGAAAATGTTCAGTGACTCAAAATGCAAAAAAATCTTCTTCAAAAGAGACTCCTACCAATTTCATCATATGAAGATCATCTGGAATTCGTAATGCATATTGCATGTTAAATCCATAGCTTAAGATTCACTAACATTAAACAACACGCTCCTGAATATACACACAATGGTTAACTATCTCTTGGAAACTTCCAATTAGTAAAAAGTGAAGAATGGATCACAGAGTAGAATGGCTTTTTACAAGAGACCAATATGGGGAAGGACTCAAAATTCTTCTCACTGCAAGTGCAGTTAATTAATTAAAGACACAAGGGCCATGGTAACTTCAATATGTTATTGGATATAGCTTGAATTGTAGCAAGTTCAGAGACAAATGCTTGTTCATTAAGGCAGGCAAGACACTATTGCATGATTATAAGAAAATCTCTGGCTACAAATAGTTCTGGCAACCTGCTAATATCATATGTTCATGTCAGTAAGTGTAGTTCCTCTCTGAACAAACATATGAGCAGCGGTTGTTACATTCTAGTTACCCCAACTCTCGAAAGCTAGATGCACATGAACTGCAGATTTTCCCCACCTCTTCTTTACTCTCATCACAACTTTTTGCCATAGTGTTCTCATGTGTAACATGTCAGGACCCGGTAAGTCAGTTGACTCTCTTTTCTAGTGCCATTTCCATTGAACTTGGAGCCTTCTGTGTCTGTAGCTGGATCTCATTTCAATATTTGATTTCACCTCAACTGTTAATACAGCTGATTGAAACTGACGGTGCACAACATGGCAGATGAAAACATCTTGGGGAGAAGGTTTAGAACTATACTGTGAAATTTCCACTCATCTATAACACGTGCCTCAGGAGTTTGGGGTGGAAAATCCCTTGGACAGATCAACATAATATCAGAGAACTTTCTCTTTACAGAATATGCTTTCAAATGAAAGGAAGGTTTTGTGTTCTTTTTCTCGCATGGTACCAAATATTCCTGCCTACTATACAATATTAAACTTGGAGACAACAAATTAAAATAACATAGAAAGCTGCCTTAAAAGTTACAGGTCAGTGTTTTATCTAAGCAGTTAAATACAGGAGCACTCAGTGTCTGCATTCTTTGGATTCTGCGTTTCCTGTGTTGCGGTTCTTTCTCCACGCATGTATGTGTGTGCAGTAATTAAGCATTGCACAACAAAAAAGACACGAGTTCATAAAGGTCTTGTATGACCCAGCTGATGCAGAAGGCAATTACTGCAGACTCATTTTTAAAAACTGCTGATTCTGTTATAAGGCTGGATCAAGTCTTGCCACTACAACCCAGGTGCTCCCCTATTATCCCTATATTACATACATATAAACAGGCCCAGGTCACCATGTGCCCCGCCAGAAACGTGCTGACTGGCTAAGGGGGCCTTGTAATTGAAGTAATTAATCCTATTCTAATGTAGGTTAAGCAGGTGTGAAGCCTCACTCATCCAGAGAGAAAGTAGAGGCATCCTTAGAATTATGGTATTTAACTGGTCTCAGCTGACTTTAGGAAACTAGCCCATCCTGTGCTGCTGACCCAGCCATACAGGTGGAGACCTGTCTGCTCTAAATAGGGACTGAGCAACTGGCCCTTCTTCGTCTCCTTCCTCCTGTCCTGGATTTACAATATCAGTACATAGGAGTAAAAAGCTTTTCTCTTCTTCTCTATCCAGAACAAAATAACTATATTTGTTTTGGAGGATAAGTTAGATGAATAAGTCACCTGTTTAGTTTAAAGTGAACTAAATGGTTACTACAAGAGGGTTATGTTGCTTTAACTTTACTTCTGCATTCCCAGTGTCTGCTACAATCCTTTTAACATTCATGATCTTATTTCCAACAAAGCCTTTAGAAATTTTAAAGCTGACAAACCCCCCTTTTTGTTTGGATATTCTTTAAATTCTGAATCTGGAAGGAAAAAAGCCTCATTTTTCTAGCAGAGAGGAGTCCTGTAAATAAAGAAGTGATATTTAGCAAATATAAACTATAGGCTCAGTTCTGCAGCATTTGCCTCTTCTGCAGATTCCTCACCTAAAGAATAATGTCAAAGTTTGTTCCAGCCTTCTCGCTGTCTTTTTGAGCAAGGTACCCTCCTACCTTGTGACCATTCATTGCTTATAAGAAACTGGCCATCCTTGAGGTATCAAGTGTACGCAGGTAGGGAAAGGCTACACCCTCAAAGACTACTTAAGAAGTTTGAATTCTTTCATGCAGTACGCTCTCAACTGGCAATTTTTTAATATGGCTGGCAGTTGAACTATATTATTGGTAGGGGTGGGGGTAGAATGACTTTAAAGAGATAACATGCCTGAAAATCTAATATGCCCAGCTACCTCCTGCTGTATGGCACTCCAGATGTTGTCCCAGTTGCAAAACGCTATTACTGCTGAAGTCTCAGATTCAGCTTGCTTACAGAAAGAAAAAAAAAAAAAAGAGAACAGAGACTACAGTAAAATTAAAAAGGTTAAGATACATTTAGACTTCCTACCTTCTAGTAATAAGACTAATTCCTTGTTCCAGAAGGAAAACTGTTATTGAGTCCTCTGCAATTTACGCAGATGTAATCTAGTAAACTTGTTTGTCACACAAGAAGTGGGTACAACGGTGAATACTGTTACCCTCCAAGTAGAAATACTTGCTTAAATTCTGCACATCGCTGTAGAGTCCTGAGGTGGTGAGTACACACAGCGGACAAGGAAGAGTCTCAGCTCCCACTGATATACTGACTACTGATGCGGGTTTATCCCTTCAGGGCCAGATCCTTAAACAACAGAGGCTGGCATAGCACATTTGACTTGTACACCCATGACAACTGATCCTACCGAAGGCTCTTTGTCTGTCTCTATACATTAACTGGGCAAACTACCATATGTATTTTCTTTTACAAATCCTTATTGTAATGCCTGGTTGCTGAATTAGACCAAACCATTTCCAACAGTTTTATTTTGCATCTTCTTACACTCCTCTCAAAAAAACCCACATGTGCTAACAGAATAGATTAATATCTTTTTAATTTTTTTCTCTTCTTCTATTCAGCATCACCTTCAAATACTTTTAAATATGCAATGGCGTAGTTTTGGCTTCACCGTACTTCAGTCTGCATGTAAGGAAGCAAGCTGTTTAAGTCAACCTACAAGTCACTCAGGGTAATACAACACTCTTGATTTTCCTGGAAGAATAATAGGAAACGGCTGCTACATCTTTTTAGATGCTTGCATATAAGAATCAAATAATAGACTTTTTTTTTGTTTACAGAAAGAAAATGAAAAGCACTGGCATTCATTACTGTTGATTTGCTCTCTTTTTATTAATACTTTCTTATTTTTAAAAGGCCACAGGAGTGAACAACATAATGCAATGGTAGGAAGATATTTACCAATTTAACACCTCATTATAAAACTACTCAGAAACCTCTTTGTCTCTCATTTAACATAATAATTATTAGTGGCAACAAAAGTGGATCCCACACTTGCACCATGATTAGCAAGTAGGGAATTTGGGATGAATATATTGCATTTTGCTAAGTAAACCTTATTATATCCCAAATCCTCATTCTAAAAAACATCTATTTTAAAGAAAATAATTTCCACTCCTGTTTAAACGCGTGTTTCCAAATTAACTAGTGATATTCTATAGAAAACTGCCTCTTTTATGTTTGAAGTCTCCAGCTGCCACAGAATTTATATCTCTTTCCTCCTCTCTTTGTTTTTCAGCCATTTTCCCCGAATGTCAAAGTCAATTTAGTGCATTTCACTTTGCTGAATAAATCACAGGCGAAATCCTTGCTAAAAGTGAAAATTTGATTTGCTAAAAGGAGCTTAGGGCAACTATTAATCAATATATCCAGAGTGTCAAAGCTAAGGCCATGATAGACATGCATTCATTTGGAGATTGGTTGAGGCAGATAAAGGGGGACACTGGGGAAAAAAAAAAAAAGTGCAACAGCCAGACAGTGTAGTGTGTATGTTGGGGGCATGGGTGGAGGGAGAGGACTGTTTCAGAAAAAAAAGTAGACAGTCATTCGAAAGGTAGAGGCAAGTACTTGTTTATGAATAAAAGGTTAACTTAATAGAGACATAAAGTCACTGTTTAATTCCGGACTTGAGAGAGGGGATTTTAATGACTGACTTAATTTTACTAAAAAAAAGTAAGAGAAGAATCGAGCCAAGTTCTTTTGTTAGCTGTTAATTCCATGGTTTGGTTTGGTTTTGCTTTTGGTGCTGACTATTCTTAAAAAAGCTTTTTCAACAAATTTGTAGTGATTTTTGAAGTCAAAAGTAGAAAGAGTTCTAGATGGTTTTTTTAAGAGACTTCTTGCACATTTATTTTATTTTCATCTATAATTTGCAGGTGATGAAGTGTTCATATGCCTGGGATGACATTCGTTCCCACCCCCCACACCCCCCAATTAATTTAATGCTAGTAAAATACGCCAGAAGTGTCTACCCTGGAAATTTAAGTGCTCTTTTTACCCCAGGACATCTATGTCTAGTAGTCCTACGAATCTCCTCACCTCTCAATTGCTTGCTCTCTCGGTTCAGAACTTGAACCAGTCTTTTCTGATTACCAGACTCACTAAAAGTTTACACATCCCTAGTTGCACATGAAGCCTGCTGTTTTGCACTGAAATCATCTAAAATTTTGTTACTGATTTCAGTAACAGTCTGCCATCATATGTCAGGTGGATAAATTAAATAATTTTAAAATAAGCAAACAGACCTTTCTGTAGCACATTTACCACACTGCAAATCCCTGTTTTGCTTTGAAAATGATGAGAGACTGTGGACATGTTTATTCATGCATTACCCTGGAAATCCCACCTCCTCCTTCTCCCTGCCTTGCATAGTCACTTAAACCTTCTCTGTGATATTATTTTCTAAAGAAACAAAGGGAAAAAAAATGCTACCATTTCTAGCACTTCAAATGATAGGACAGATGAACTGCTGGCATTTTAGTCACACTACTGTTCCATTCTGCTCACAAAGGCTTGAAGCAACATGGTAATCTAAAGACTGACAGTATTGGGTGGTCCATCCATGCAAATGTTAAAAAACAAAAGTGACAGTCAATTGCTTATTTCCCATCTTGTACATTCTATGAATGGAAGTCAAGGAAGTCAGTAGTTTTTGAGAGAATTTTTGGGCAGAATCTCTACCTTTAAGACCCAGAAACTGCATGCCTTAGATCACGTATGCTATGCAAGTTGTGAGTTCAAGACTTCCTTCATAGAAACAGCATGTTTCATTTCCATAATTAGCACATGTTAACAGGAGTTAAAAGAAGAGCTGATAATGGCTTTTGATAAATGGAAGGCAATAAGAACTTGCAAAGTGTCCAAGGTAGCACAATGATAAAGGGCAGAATGTCCTAATTCCTCAGGAGGCTCAAGTTAATATTACTACAAACCTCTTAGCACAAAACAGCTCATACTCCATTTTATGTTACATGAGCTTAGTAAACATCACATTTGTATGTTTACCTGCCTGTGGGGTGGCAGGCACTCTGTGACAGAGGGGCTCTAAGACAGCTGCAAGAGTCTTCACAAGGTCTGAAATAGTCATGAATTCAGCCAGCAGCACAAGAGAAGTTCTCAACCTTAGCAGAAACAACAAATTTTACAGCAGCAACTATGATGGTACAGACGTACAAGAAGATGGTTTGGTTTTTTTTCTGTTGCAGAGCTGAGATTCTGTATTATCTGCTCCAATAACAATACAGACAAAGATTTGGACATAAACAGGATGTGGCCTGTAGCTACAACGTATGTGATTACATACACCAGGTTGTTCCAACATATGATTTCAGTTTGTCTTCAAAGTCCTACCAACATGAATACTACCATGAAGTAACAGTCAGCATTTTTTCCGCTGTCATTTAAACACATGCTGTATGTCCTACACTAAGAAGTAAATGCATGAACAAACAACTACGTGCACAAGAAAAGGTACATATATACCTAATTAGTATTTGCATGGATGTACTATATAGGTATACTCTCATGCCTTCTTGAACCACAGCTTTCCAAAACTGCTTATGGACAACATTTTCTCTGTACTCTTACCTACATGGAGTGGTATTTCTGAAACAGATGATGAAAAAAGGGCATATTAGAAATGACAACTCTGCAGCAAAACATGTTCTTGTTCAGTATTAGAATGTCAACCTACACCTCTGAGAGCTGCATGGGAAAGGAAAGCTTAAATACTGATCTCCAAAAAGCGTTTGCTGTAAAAATGTTTTATAAAATGTTAACGTTATCACTAAAATATACAAAACATTCTTGGATTTGTTCCATCAAAATCATGCTATGCTTTTTTTTTTAAATAGTAGCACCAGTGGCGGTATCAATTTCTATTACCTTCCTTGAACACAATTACTGCTAGCAAAACAGGAACACAGCTGAAGACAAGCAGGCTTATTTTACTAAATAATGTAACTAGTTATTTTTGATGTATTAGTCTGATTCACTGTTTCCAAACAAATTTTTCATTTTAAGTGAAAAAAGTTGATTTCTGTGGTCTGGCTGATGTTTTTTCATGCATGCAAATTTTTTAGAGAACATTTTGTCTTTAGCTTTCTGTTATGCACATTTTTAGAAGCTTAATGTTTCCTGTCTCCACTTAATATGAAAGAACATTGCACAGTTTTCCTGAATGTCAATGAGATAGTTACATTACAGAAGTCGTGCCTAAATGACTCTGGTACTGTGAAGAGGTATCAGCAGAATTTCAGTGATGCTGGAAAATAATTAATAGAATGCATCCAATATAAAATGGAATCTCCCCAAAACACGATGCAAAGGGTAGAAAACTCAACCAGTAATTGAAGAAAGCAGAGCTCTTTTAGGGAAGGGGAAGGGGAGGAAAGGGAAAGGGGGAGGGGGAGGGGAGGGGGAGGGGAGGGGGAGGGGAGGGGGAGGGGAGGGGGAGGGGAGGGGGAGGGGAGGGGAGGGGAGGGGAGGGGAGGGGAGGGGAGGGGGAGGGGAGGGGAGGGGAGGGGAGGGGAGGGGAGGGGAGGGGAGGGGAGGGGAGGGGAGGGGAGGGGAGGGGAGGGGAGGGAAGGGAAGGGAAGGGAAGGGAAGGGAAGGGAAGGGAAGGGAAGGAAGGGAAGGGAAGGGAAGGGAAGGGAAGGGAAGGGAAGGGAAGGGAAGGAAGGGAAGGAAGGGAAGGGAAGGGAAGGGAAGGGAAGGGAAGGGAAGGGAAGGGAAGGGAAGGAAGGGAAGGGAAGGGAAGGGAAGGGAAGGGAAGGGAAGGAAGGGAAGGGAAGGGAAGGGAAGGGAAGGGAAGGGAAGGGAAGGGAAGGGGAGAAAGGAAAAGAAAAGAAAGGAAAAGAAAGGAAAGGAAAAGAAAGGAAAAGAAAGGAAAAGAAAGGAAAAGAAAGGAAAAGAAAAGAAAAGAAAAGAAAAGAAAAGAAAAGAAAAGAAAAGAAAAGAAAAGAAAAGAAAAGAAAAGAAAAAGAAAAGAAAAGAAAAGAAAAGAAAAGAAAAGAAAAGAAAAGAAAAGAAAAGAAAAGAAAAGAAAAGAAAAGAAAAGAAAAGAAAAGAAAAGAAAAGAAAAGAAAAGAAAAGAAAAGAAAAGAAAAGAAAAGTCTTGCAGAGGCTTCATAAATATATTTACAATTTATTTAGGTCAGTCAATAGACAGTTTGTCTCTTCAGGCTGGAGACACAGCATCAGCCCTTCCCTAAGCACCTTCAGTATTTTACTAACGAAGTTACAGTACACTGGAATATTTTAATCTGACACAAAGAACAACAATAGATCTGACTGCTGGGCTGATAATCTTCTTATCACACCTTGTGAAACCTAGCTCTAATATTTGACTGAGCCTCCATTACTCGGCAAAACATTCTAAAAAGGCCAACAATGGAGAGAGAATGAAGTGGAGTGTGGAAGTACCTCCATATCTACATAAAAGAGATTAGAGGCGACAGCGTTCCATTTTACAGCTCAATCATATTGTGTTAGCATGCGCTTATCCGAGCGCGGATGAAATTGAAAGAGAAATAAAAAAGAGTCAGGCAGATAGGAACCAGAAAAGCGAGGCATGAGCAATTTCCAAGGATATAAAAGGATGCTAATGGCGGGGCCCTGTCATTCTTAAAAAGGGCTATTAGGGCACCATCATCTGTTCTTGTGCCCTTACGCTCCTCTAACTAAAGTCAAGCATTTCCTAATGCCATTGTGATCTTTTTCTTCTTCAGATAAGACATGGTCATGTTTCATAACAACACACTTTCCATTTATTTGATTTATAAATGCAAGGAGACTAATTCTATTTACTGATAAAGGCTTTCCACATATATATTTTTCTTTCAATATTCCCTTTTGTAGATGGCATAGACTTCTTGTTCAATAAAAGCAACTATTGAAATGTTTCCAATAGTACAAAAATACTAATGATTTTATGAAAGCATTTGAACTTCGTATAATTTTTAAACATTTTTTAGTCTATGACTGCAATGGGAAATGGTTGGCCAGGGCACAGTGCATATTGCATTGTTACCTTTTTATAAATAATCTCATTAAAAGAATTTCTGTTAGAATAGCAAAAACGTTATTTTGGTTTCTTTCACAAAGGCAAATTTTACTTTGATTTGCAATGCTTTACGATAGAATGCTTTACGATAGAGGTCTTTATTAGTTATTATGCACCTGATATATAAGGATCTTTTAATTATACTGAAACTTAAGAAAACACTATAAGAAAGACTTGCTGGCTGCTGCTTTGCTATGCAAGACAAAAATTCACTTATAGTATAAATAATCTATTCAAAGAGACTTACACCAAGATTTACTTAGTCGGCTAAGCTACAGTGAACTTCTATGCAATTTGCACCCTTTTTCTAACTCATCCTTTTTAGAATTCTGTTATGTTTCTGCCTACAATAACATTTGTTAGCTTAGAAAACAGTCAGCTAGTACCAACTTCTGCAAGTTGCTTTGTGCCGGGCATTAGCTGAGCGTAGGCAGTCCAAGCTCAGCAGTACTCTATCACTCAAAACCAAGCAACAAAAGCTCATCACATTCGCCCTTTAGCATGTCAAGCCCTTTTTGCATTTTGATTTTTGTGATCAAATGCCTGGCAACAAGCACGGAATTTATCACTGCCCTCTGTTATCAGAAGGCCTATAAAAAGATTGTCCTTATTTCCTGTTTTTTTTCCCTTCTCATTCCTCAACAGGGTCAGGCAAGTAAACTTAGCTAGTGTAACTCTACCATGGAAGGCATAGTTGTGAGTTTACTTGGTAATAAAAGTGTGCCTTGTGGAAGAAATGTTCCTCAGCTGGCTCAGATCGCAGACTTTAAATTTTCAAGAAGAGTTTACAGCAACCAATACCTTTTCTGTGCTAACCAAAGCCATAATTTTAGAAGACTGCTCAGTCTCATCACTAAGCTCTTCCCACCTCTCCAGCCAAATCAAACCAATTTGCAAACCAAACTGACAGAAGTTTCCCTGAAACTATCACAGAGCATGACTGAAAGCTACTCTGTTTCAGTTAAGTGATGTAGGTATCTTCCAAAGATGAAACTCAAACTCACCTATTTAACTCATTTTGACTTAATTGAGGGTGCTTTATAAGCCAAGAGTCTAAGACAAAGTAGCTAGTATAATACTGAGTGATGTTTAAATTAGTTTACAATTTGCTTGGGCTCATCTAGAACTGCTCTGAACAAAGCCATTCAGAAATGTCAGCTGTATTCCTAACCACTGTAACAAATTGTTGCCTGAACGCTGCACACCTAATGACTTCAAATTAGCTTCACTGCGATATTGCCTGACAGTTCGTTACGACTGTTAGCAACATAGCTGGCGTATCATGACCAATAAATTGGTTTCAGTGTGGGCTGGGAAAGGGACTTCCATCAATTTGATTAAAGAAATTACTGTAGCATTCAAAGCATAAAGACAAACTAGTTTAAGGAGACAGAAATAAGTTAACTGTAGCAGAAAAACATCGCTTGTGATACAAAAGCTTGTTTATATACCATTTGTGGTACAGAGAATGATGAACTTACAACTGTGTCAGACACTGATTAGTTTAGAGTATGTAGGTTGTTGTCTCTCACCTCAAATAAAGTAACGCTCCATAAATGTACAGATTATTTTACTATTATTCTTTGTTAGTGTTCATATTTGTAAAAGATGACCTAGAAGCATGTACCAGAAGAACCGAGGCCTTGTGCTGGTTAGGGAAAAAACTCAGGAAAACTTTCTTGGTGATTTCTTTTGATACTAGAAATAAAATATATTAACTTTGATAAACAAACAAGTAACTGAATGCTCTATTCTACTCTTAAAGTATCCAAAAATCACATCTAAAATGAGGATGATGTATTATTCAAAAGAATTAAAGGTTATCTGTTCTTAAGCTCAGTAAGGCTGCAGTAACAAAATTAGAAAGCTAACAAGCTGATGAAAACACAACCTGCTCACTCAATCTGATGGATTAGGAAAATACCTTAAGAAACAAGAAAAAAAGCCAACTTGTTTTGTGTGACTTTACCATTTGTGAATGGTAACAGACTGAGAACCCCAGAGACAGTAAGCTTGTCTGCTAGCTCACAAATACTTCAGCTTTGGAGGAAAACAACTTATACTTGAAATGTTATCTGAAGAAATTGCTAATCTTCTTGGAACTTGGTTTTGATGACTCCCACTTTTCTTGTTAACAAGAATGCCAGTAAGCTTTTATAATACCAATGTATTTATGTGATGTAGACTGCAGTCCATTTCATGCAAGCCAAGGAACTAAGCTGCAAGAAAAGACCTTTTGGTACAATTCAGTTCTTTCTACTAAACTGCTGGTACAATTCAGTTCGTACATTAATTTACTGACTGAGGAAAACAATTCCTCTGTGCCATGCCAAAATATAACTGAAATTTTGCCTCTCCTGTGGTCAGTGTAAACGCTGCATTTATGTATTAGAGGAACCTGACAACTTCAATTACTGCTGAATCAGATGAGTACACAGGAGAGGACTTACACTAACTTTTATATGAGGCTAATGCTCTGGATAGCAATGCAGTCTTAATAAAAGTAATAAATGAAAAAAAACACTGAGCAGGATGTAAACTTTATTAACATAGCGACACTCATAGCCACAATAATACTATTTCTAAGGTAAGATATACTATCATCTAGCCCATGTCCCATGTGAATAAGCTGGAGACTTAAAAAAACTATATGCATTGTAGTGAAAGAACAAGTAGTATTTTTTACTAGAATAGAATAACACATGCCATGATTTCTGTACATCATCTGTTTGCAATGAATATTCTATGTACCTGGAATATGCTTAGCCCATCCAATGATCACCACCAGTTCTCTGTCTGCCAGGTCACAAAGAGTGGTAAGTGCTTTGATGTCACTGTCTGGAACAGTGGGGTCAGGCATAGCATAGATCTTCTCCGGTTCAGCCACCAGCAAATGGGAGACAATCTTGTTATCTGTAAAAATGGTCCAGAACAGTAAAAGATCACCAGTAGCATCATTTTCCTTTTCAAAGAGATGGCTTATATTTCTAAGACTACAAGAATTTGTCTTAAGATGCTGACCTAATTAAACCTTATTGTAACTTCACTGACTTCCAAAAGTGATACAGCACATTCTGATCCATTAGTTATGTTCATCAAGCTAGATATGTATGTTCTCAAGACAGTAAATTTGATGGAATACAGAAACATAGGATCATCTCCTAATACTGGAATACAAACTTGTAGAAAAATATTCATGCATTACGATGTATTTGGGACTATACAAATAGAAAAGTTAGGCTTTCGTCTAACAACTTGCAACCCTCCTTCCCTGTCCCCAAAGGTAGACGTTTTTTTTGAGTGAGTAAATACCACGAGCAATCAGTCAGCCACTGAAATCTGTAACTTCTGTTAGTGATTCCAACTACCATTCTTTATTTTAGATGTATGTCACTGTTAAACTGTTGCAACAAAAATGGTCTCAGGACTTTCTCAGTGCTCATTACTCCATGTATCCTACAGTTAAGGGTATCTTGCCTATTGCAATGTTAAGAACGAATCTGTACTTGAGGCCTCTGCTGTGAGAAAACCAGGGTGCAGTATTACATTTGCTTTGCAGTGAAACACACAAATCTAGAATTGTGTATAAAATTAACTTCTTTAAGTGCAAGAATAGACTAATGATCTCCTCTCATTTCCAGCCAGTAACAGCTATTAAAAACAATGAGAATAAAGAGAGTAAAAGTAAGAAAGGTATCAATAAATGCAGACTCTACCTCAGAAAACTGGTTTCATGCAAATAATGATACTTTATCATATTCACACACTGGATATTTCTATCTATATAGCATTTTCATTTATGTGTTTAATATTTAATTTTCATCCATACGACTTGTGAAATCTAATTGGAATAACCAATTAATTTATAAGGAAAAGTGAAGAGGAAAAAACAGAATAGAAGAGCCTGAAAGATTTACAATATAAAGTTGCTACTCTATATTCTATAAGTAGAATAAACATAAAATAAGCATTACATCCATGTGGAGGCACAATGGAAATATCCCTACACAGGATTCTGATTTGTTACTCTGAGAAGGTAGAGCTGGAAAATGGGAACAGGACTAATTCACTAAGCCTCCTAATAGAGGATACATTACTATACTTGCCAATTTATTTACATTTTAGCTTTCATGGTAGAGTTAAAATGGTGACCTCAAATGCCCCATCAGAATTTAAAGCCTAAATGGCAACTTTTAGTGCATTTACATGAATCTGTTCCCTTTGTTAGGATAAAGAGTTATGGGGCTTGATACAAACAGGATTCCACTCCAAGAAGGTATGAGGTATTTCCTGACTGCAGAAAAAGTTGCCAGAATTAGTATAATTTCCCCCTTCTGCATGTAAATCATAGGATGGACCACACTGTTCTCCTGCAGGGAGCTGCAATGGATGCTGATGGGGATTAGACTTGCCCAGGAGTGCCAGAGAGCCTTCCGGCACGACAGATTTCCGTGGAATTCAGATTTCTGATGCTTTACTGCTCTTTTGTGACACAGACTCTTCAATTCTGATCTGCTGTCTCTTCAACTTTTGTCTTATTCCAAATTTGCATGTCAGAAGTTGTGAAATATGTTAGCCCTTCATGAAATAAGTGCAAGAGCCAACTAGAAACTATCACATCAAGCACGTTTTATTACACGGGGATATATTCATGCTTTATATGAACTATAAGAACTATGCCAACTGAGTAATTGTTGATCTCAATATTCTACTGATTATCAAACTGATTAATGACAAATTCTATTCTTATAAGAAGATGACAGACGGTTGTTTTAACTTATACTGGTAAACAGCCTTTGGAATTTTTTTTTTAAATTTCTTTAACAGACTTCCATACTTCGTTTGATTTCACACAGAAGACATAATTTCTGTGAGAAAAGATAGCATAGCTTCTTCCCAAATTCCAGTATTTTTACATGTACTGGAAAGTAGGATAAACAAATTAGTTTAATATCAAAACAGACGTAGTGGAGGACTTCAGTATTGGGGGGTTTTGCCCTGCAAACAAAGAAAACAGACGAAGAACCTTTCATATTTCAATTAGGTTCCTCACCAATTCACCAATGAATTTTTTAAGATGATCCGGGAATATTATATATTTTGCCTTGAAACCTGCAAAATGTAGAATTCTTTCTACTTCTGCAACCAGCAAGATCTACAAGCAGAACATTAGATTCCATGGTAAAGCTGGAAAATATGATACAGACCAGAAGTAGGTGTTGGAAATATCCTCCAAACACTTTTTCCTTCCCTATAAGGGAAAAAGCTACATGAATTAGAACATGCATTAGTATAGAACATACAAAAATGCTGAATTACTCAGAAAGCTCCATCACTTGGGAAACTGAATAGCCATGAGCACTGTTTCTAGGTAAATCTTATTTAATGTTTCCCTAATTAGAATCAATAGAACCCAATTTTCATTCCTCAGCCTTTGCTATGTATAAACTATCAGTCAGGGTTCAGAAAATCTCCAAGGCTACTTCCACACAAAACCTATTCCACTGTTTGAAGTCTTGACATTTAACTGGCAGGATCTGAAAATTACGTTTTAGAAATATTTGTTACAAAAATGTTTGTAATTAGACAAACTAAGGAAAAGGAAGGGAGGTGCTTAGATAATAAGTAATGATTTACAAGGAGGTCAGTTTATCTCAGACAAATGGAGCTTACAGAAATTGGTGTAGTTATCGTCTTAAAGGTAATATAATGCACTACTTTGTAGTAATCTTGGGTTTACACAGAGGTTCTTGTGTTTCAGTACAACTGTGTTAATCTCTTCACATTAAGGGGCTTGGGGTGTTGGGTGGGATGTTTTGGGTTTTTTTTTCCTGCTTGGTTTTTGCTTTTTTGCTATGCTAGGCTATCAGCATTTCTAGCCAGTGACAGTATCAAGTAAATGAAAAACTGACAATCTGTGCATCCAGGAAAACTAAATCTCTAATGAAATTAAGCATTAGAGTTTATTAAATTTTATTGTATTATCAGAAAGTTTTTATTATAATGTGCAAAATCTGCTTAGTGCAGCCCTAGATTGTATTTACAGAACAGTGGGACAGCTTATGGAGGCTGAGTAGAAGATGCCAGATTGGACAATTGAAGGAATATAATCAGCATAATGTTTTTTGGAAAGGCAAAAGGAAACTATGCCATATGTTCACTTAAGCCTTAATTTTATGTAAAACTGGCTGTTTTTTCTTTGACACAGCTAAAATGCCCTTTTACTTACAGTTCAAAGACTGTTTATTTGCTATCCAGATCCCCATATGCTCAAACGTATTGTACGCAGCACTGTCCCCTACTGGGGAACATGAACAGAAACAAATTCTGTTTTCCATACAGCCAGGTGTCTTCAAGATTCTAAAACCAACGTGTGTTACCACAGGAAAAATGGGCGGAGGCAAACGGGAGACAAGGAGAAGTCTACTTTCCTTATTTCTCTGTCTTATTTCTCTGTTTTGGAAGCAAATTAACCTTCTTGACAGGAGCAACTGGATGTGTGTATTCCCATTTGAATTTGGAAGAGTTTACAATACTTGATGCAGCATGTGCGCCTTTGCAGGATAATACACTAGTCTCCTGCACTACAGCTATAATGCCATTAAATTTACTTCATGGAATTAGTACAGTCGCTGCTTGAGTTTATATAAGCTGCAAAGCAAAACCCCTAACTATTTTTAGTTAATCTCAAAGAGGATGGAACTTGTATTTTAGCGATGAGATGATCATCTCTCTCTCTCTCTCTCTCTTAATTTCTGCATGGTGAGATACAATCAAGGACATTATTAAAACATAACAAAACAAAGCAAAAAAATCCATGAAGGTACTAGAGCCTAAACTACCAATCTATGCTTGTTATTAGTGTGAAATATCGTTATTTTAATCTAATGCTAGGTAGTGCATTAATCTATAGGTATAAATTAATGAGGCTCTTAATGTATTTTCATTGGGAGGTTGAGCAGTTAAACTCATTTAGTTAGTGAAAACTACAAAAATCACTTTCTTGTGAAATCTGAAACTAGAAGCTTCAATGAACTAATGATCACAGTATGAACCATTTTATGTACCACTGAAAATAAAGATAACCTGTAATTGTAAAATTTGCACTGCATAAACCATGCTTTTATACACTTCCCCTGTAAAAATATTCTTTGTTCAACTCCACTTGAGAAAGATGAGTATATTAAAATAAATGTTACCAGCTAAACTGATATAGTACTCATGGTAATATCTTCTGACCAAAGTCTTGTCCCAGTCAGAAGGAGCTTAGTAATTAGCACTAGGAGTCAATACCTTGTATTCAAAGAGAAATTTTGTATATCTGGTGTACTCACATGGCTTTTTTGCTGGCTGAACTAGCTGAGGGTTCAGGTATGGGCTATTCTCTGCATCTATTCTGCGCTTGTACTTCTGGCGACCTCCACGTACTCTGTCTAGGCGGACACCTACATTGGGAAAAATAAGCAAACATGTAATTGAATATATTATGAGGATGGCTTTCAGGTAATAATCTTCTATCTCCTGCCTTCCAATATTTATTTTAAATACATGTTTATTTGAAAAGATCAACTTTAGAAAGTGAGGAAAAGCAACACTACAAACATTTGCAAGCTGTTAAGACTTTCACACATGCACGACTAAGCATAAGACATAATTTCCTGTTCATTTAAAAGCATTTGTTCATTTTTACATATTATTAAAAACAGTTAACAAGCTTGAAGACCTGAAATGGTTTGTGAGGATTTGAAAGAGATTGTATGACTGTTCATTTAAGATTTCATCATTGATGAATTAACATTTGTGTTCTACCTCTACATGGCTCGTTGCTTCAATAAAGCATTCTGCTACCTGTTTTGTATGGATATATAGGTTACCTCCTTAAGACAAGCTACAGCTGCTCTCAAAGATAAAATGAAAGGAAAGGGGAGTAGGGGGGAAATGATGGTAGGTCCTATAAAACAATTAAGTAGTTCTATTTCCTTCTGAGTAACTCAGGTAGATTTCCAGACAAGGATGAATGTCAGTATAAACAAGTAGTAACATAACACTGAAGCTGAAAAACTTACCACTTATGTAGTGCAACAGGACAAGTAATACCAAGTGTAAGATTTGTCCCTAATGACATAGATTTAACTGGACAAGAATGCAAGGATGCATTACATATAAATCATCCTTGTAAGCAATACAATAAAGTGCAGCTCATTTCCTCACTTTTTGTTTCCTTGTCTATTTTACCTTTCTTCCATCTATTTATCTTTGCAATTGCCATTATGATGCCCAACTTTACAGCTTCCCTTTTCCCCAGTTTCCTCCTCGCAGGAAATCCCTCCAGAACTTGTGTCTGGACAGCAGAGAAGCCACCATCAAAGAAGAGAGAATTTACGTGCATAGCAAGAAGAATGCAGCACAGAGTTTACATATTGCCCGTGAACCAGCACTGACAGCACAGTCTAGTTGCCACGAAACCTCAGTTAGTCCTCTTTCATCCTCAAAACCCAAAGATTGACTGGGTTTTGGTGAGAAGAAGCCATTTTGCCAACTAGCCAGAATCCAAGTCCAACTCTTGTTGGTTTATTTGTTTCTTCTCCTGCTTTTCAAGCTGACATGAAACTAACCCACCAGAACATTCACTAGGTGACCAAGGAAGACAGCTATTTACAGATCCAGTTTTGTGTTCCTTTAACAGCAGGGAAGGCTTTATGTGCATGGGTCTCTTATTCGCCCAAACAAGAGCTGGCATCTATAAAGGTTAGTAACACTGGAGATACTTGTCTTAAGGACACAATCAATGTTTGTACCTGTAATGCAGTGAATAGTATACAGTAGTGCTCAATAGCTTTTGCTCACAAGGAAAGTGAGCAATGATCACTTCTATTTAACAGTAAAATATCAGTCAGCTTACTGCAGAAAACTATGGATTTTACTCCCTCAAACTCAAAGAGTACATTTCTCTGTGTATGTTACCAATTATTTTTGTGAATCACAGTATATGAATAATAAAAACAATCACTCATGTACCCAAACAGGTCAGTGTATAATTCTGAATGAAAAATTACTTATGCTATATACCAATATCACTACAAAACTTGTGACGGATTTGTGGTCTAAGTTATTTGATAAAATTCATGGTGACACAATCAACTAAAACATGCTTATTTTACTATTTTATATTATTGTTGTTGTTATGATGATGATGTTTTTTTAAAGATATCCTTAGAAATCCATTAACTACTAGACCATTTAAAAAAACCATATTACAAAGCTTTTCAGACCTAATAATAATTCAGTGTTCTCCACCCCTGAATCAGGAGTTTGAGCTACGCTTAAAGCAAACGGCATCTAGAACAATACACTGCCGTAAAGACAAATAGCAGAAGACCAAGGTTCGAGAGTTGAATATTCAGAAACAGGGAGAGGATTAGAACAAGTCACATGTGATATTGGTGGGATTATGAAAAAGACAGTCCAGCATCTGAAGAAAAATATATAGAAAATGATTTCTGCATAATTCAGATACCATTCTTCTTTCTGCCTGGGAGCAGATTTCATAGCGATATAAGATGGATAGTATCAGACAGAAGTATGTTTAATCAAAAAGTAATGGAACTGAAGCTTAAATTAAAATAATATATATCTACCAAGATGAACAGTTTTTTTACCTCCTTTGCATTTGCTGACATACACATTCAAGCCATTCACACACTCAATGGACAGAAATACAGACACAAATCCAAGCACTCACCTATTATACACAGCTATACCTGTTAATACAGCTATTTTCTTTTATTCAGAAAGAAAAACGTTATAATTCTAAATAACTGGGGAGTAACAGTATTGCATATTTTAAAATTACCTAAATTTATCTGCTCTCGGGACAGTAACAGTTGATGTCTTCTTCATCAGAATAACAAAGAGAAAAAAGAAAACCAATTTTGTCTACAAAGTTCTTCATTTGATATGTACTAAATATATTTAATAACATATATAATCTCATTTTTTGAGAAATGTAACTCAGTAATTTTCTGTTTTCTACAGACATCTGTAAGATCCCCAGCATTGCCTTATATTTTGCTGCAAGATCAGTAAGAATGGAATCCCACATAACAGCATAAGATACATAGTAAAATTGAAATCAGAAAAAAGAATTTTAATAGCAGGTACTGATGTAGTTCTTCTTTGGGACAACGTTTTGATAAGAGTGTTACAGTGCACTTGAACATACTGTGCTTATTTGTAAGATTGCTGGGTATGCTTGGGTGAATATTCTAAATTCTGGTATTTGCTTTTATTCACATAGAACTGGAAAACCAGTTGATTTTTCCAACATGAACACAGACATGTACTTAGATATAAGAATGCATGTTCATCTAGTTATTCTTTCGACAATTCAGGAATCTCAGTAGTTTGGCATTAGAGAAGTGTGAGGTCTGCAAATTAACCCTACAGTCTGAAAGATTTGTAGTGTCAAAAAATACTTCCATTTTAAACCACGAAAGACCTGTCTAAATATAATTGAAACACGCAGGATGTAACACAGCATGAAGAAAAAGGATAATAGGTCTTTTCTTCTGAATCTCTGTATTTGGTTTACGTGTTGAATTATAAGGGTGTCAGAGAGCTTCTGAAATCAACTTACAAAATTTTTGGATAATACCGTGTACAAGAAAAAACTCAGCTAGACGTGTAAAATATGTGTCCATTAGGCAGGTAATGTTTTGAAAACAGAGTCTTAAATCATCAAAGAAGATAAAAGCTATGACACTAAAGCTTTCCTGTTCAACAGCTGACTTAAAAATTAGAAGGGAAGGCTTTAATGTTTCATCTTCTGATAGCTATGTGCACTATTAAATACACTGTTTATTGTAGAATATGAAGTCTAAAAATCATCCTCCTACTTTACATTCAGTCAGTATCAGAAAGTATTTTTAAACACAATAAAATTGGCTGTCCTCAAGAGATGCCTATAAAAAATCTGGTTCAAGGAACCTGCCCATATGATAAACTGAAAGACAAAACAGTGTTTATTACTTTAATATCTAATTTAATCTGTGACTATGAATAAGTTGCTTAATTTATCTGTTCCTCTGACAAAGATTTGCAACAGTTTAGTACTAAAAGAAAAGAAGTATTGAACCAATTAAAATACATAGTGAATTCTTCCAGGTTGAAAAATTAAAAGAGAAAAACATTGCTCTTGTAAAACAAATGTTTCAAACCAATGTTTCACTCTAGATTTTGCTCAACTTTAATAATTAGAAATGTTTCTGGGCAACCAAATATAAGTAATGTTTTGGAAACCCCACTTTCTTTTTGAGAGGAGGGGATGAGAAGGCTGGATTTTGGCAAAGGAACTGGAAAAAAATTCTCTTTGGTTAAAGCCCACAGGTTTTCCTTTTCCAAGTTTGACAAAAGAACTGATAAATGTGTTACACGGCTCAGTACTCAACCCCTCTTGAAAGAAGCATTAACTTTGCATGAACTAATCATCTATGTGCTAAATTTTTGTACACTGTCCTTTATGTATTAAAACACAAAAGAACATGCATAAAATCCACTTATTTTTCCTATGTAAATAAGATTTTGTGTAAATAAATAATCCATTATTTCTTAGTGCAAATGACTTTCATTGAACAAAGATGCTCAGATGAAGAAAATGTGGCATAAAATGTTTAAGCGGACTACCGTTGCTTTACATTTTTAACGGTTCCATATGAAGCTAAGTATCCTAATCTATGACACTCACAAATACAAATTAGGTCGAATGCAACAGGTGACAAGTTTTAATTGAATGTCTTCTGTCTGCAATTCTGACAAAAGGTGAATGAAAATAAATGAGTCTGGCAAGACAGCCCTGAGCTTTACAATAGCCAATATCTCATTATTTTTAAACAGCTATCTATAAACTGATGCTGACAAGCCTTGAACCTTTTATTTCTGTTCAAGAAGAGGTGAATGTGCAGAAAGAAAGGGGAAAAAAAGAAGAAAAACAGTACAGCCACTCTGTTGCATTAAACATGCAATACCCGTTATTAGCTCTCAAATATTACAAAGGAATACCTTTTACGCTTTACATAAGAACTTAGTAAAAACAGTTTCTTTTCAAGAAGAGATACATCCCATGCAGTCAGTTCCTAGTGCATAAATTTGATCTGAGTGTTATAGCATCAGAACTTCGTAAGAATCATGCTAGACTAATGTTGATTTTGAAAAGACTAAAAATTAGGCCGCTAATATAGGCTACAGAACTTCCACTTGTTTTCTGAAGTGAGGAAGAGCCTATGTTGCAATAAAATGCCCATATTTTTGAACTGCAAATGAAAAGCAATGCAGTACTAAGACCACGAATATATAAAGCACTAATGTTTCTGAAATGAAACAGTTACCATCACAAAATACTTCTCTCCACATTACCTAGATTACTAATATACTAATAACTAACAAGCAGCATAAAATACTGCAAAAGCTTTTATGAATAACACAGAAAATACTGTTGCTAATTGCACCTCTAAATTTCACGTCAATGTGCTTATATATCATAACCATACTATATAATAGCACATGCCTTATTTTTTTAATTATGTATATGATGTCCTGGGATAAGGCATATGAATAAATAAAGGCAATCTATCACTAACTAAATACCATAGTTCTTGCCTTAATTTATTTAAATATAGTTACACAAGATGCTATCTTGTTTCAGAGTTCAAATTACAACCAATTTAATGAAGTGCAGCTTGCTGGGCTGTAAAGTCATTACTGCATCAATACACTTGTAACCATTACTTTAAGGTGACAAGCACAGACTGGGAAAGTCAGGTTGGCTGATGATCGAAAGAGAGGGCACTGAACACCAGGAGACAGAAAGGTCAGAAAGTAAGTTTGAGCAAGGATGTATCAACACCTGAAGGTCAAAAGTGGGCCTTTAGTCTAGATCATCTCATTTAAGCTTATAAAGAATTCAAGAGCTATGGTGGTGACAACTGTAATAGGAAAGAAGTCTAACTGAAGTTCTGGACCATTTGCTGGCAACTCTCGAGAGATTGGAAGATCGAAATGAAATGCATTATAATAATCAGACTGTGAAGTACCAGTAGCATGAATCAAGATCTCAGCACCCTTTTCAGATACAATAATGTGCAGTTTCACAATATTTCAGTTGGTGACTTGGATGATGTGGGATTCCGGAATTAATCTGAGATCCAGAAGTCACAGGAAAGTTCTTAATAGTTTGAGTTGAAAGAGTTATATATAATCATATCTGTTCTACTGGGACAAAGAAATAGCTTGCTTAGAATTAGGATTTCTATTCCTAATGCTGGAATAGAAAGGATTACTCTGATCATACTAGAGGTTTAAAACAGACATACAATTCATTGAAATAGTAGAAGTTCTTTACCCTAAAAAAACACAGTCCCTAAGTTTGTTTGAGTTTTTTATTTTTCTGTTTTAGTACCCCTCTTATCTTCATTTCTGAGGTTATATTTTCCTGCTGGGAGAAAATCTTCCTCATCTTCCTCAAGCAGCAGACAGTCTGTGCTGAACTGACTAGTAAAAAAGTGAGACAAGCAAAATTTAGCTTCTAAACTGTGCTCATCTGGCAAAGTAAGAGACTTAACTTTTCAATTAAGGTAGCTTTATATCACCAGTTAAGTCTAAATTTGCCTTAGTGGAAAAAAACACGTTCTCACAGAATTTTCAAGTTACTCAAGGCTCATTAATGGAAACACCATTTTGACACTATCTTGTCTCTCAGCTCACCCATAACAATACTATCTCGGCAATCTGTCTTATGGTTATGTATTGATTTATTATGATCTACACTTTTGTTGGTGAAGCACCATGCAATTGTTCCCTGCTTTTTTAATTCTTTTAAAGAGTAAGATAATGATTTGTGGAGCCTCATCAATTTCCCACTTCATCCTTCAAGCTTCTCTAAAAGGTATGGCAGAATTCTGAACTTATTCCCTCCCTCTTCTGCATACTACTATATGGCACTGCAAAATCTAGACCAGATGGCACAATGGGAAAATAGCTCAAGAAACTTACATCATGTCTCAGCCTCTGGTTGGGGTAAACATATTTTTAGGAGCATTATGTTTTACTATGATTTATATTTTAAGCCTAGCTCACCAATTCTACTGGTACAGAAGACATTCTTGTAAACTAGAATATCTGAAGTAATGAGCACATGCAAGCCTGATGTTAAAGAAATGGGGTACTTTAAAAACTTTTTAGAACTTTTTTTCAGGGTTATTTAGGAGTTACAAAACTGGGTTTCACTTGGGGTCTTAGAGCACTCTTGTAATACAATTACAGGGTAAGTCTAACTTCATAATAAAAGAAGATCTGACACCACTAGTTTCGGGTGTCTTTGGTTTTTCTATACCTTGCTTTTCCTGTCCACGTACTGCAACTTTCTGTTTCTTAAAATTCTATCTAATACGAGAGTGAAGTTCAATGGTGGCTTACATGAGTTCATAGTACAGACAGCCACATTTTATGACTATGAAGAATGTGAAATTCATAAAACCATACAGTAATAGAATCCCAAGGATGGAAAAGACCTTTGAGATTACCAAGTCCAACTGTATCTGTCCACTACTAAATCATATCCCTAGGCAGTTAATCTACCCATCTTTAAAACACCTCCAGGAATGGTGACTAAATCACTTCCCTAGGCAACCCCTTCCAGTGCTTGACAACCCTTTCTGCAAAGAAGTTTTCCCTAATGTCCAATCTGAACCTCCCCTGATGCAGCATGAGTCCATTCCCTTTCATCCTATCACCTATCACTTGGGCGAAGAGATCAACACCCACCTCTCTGCAACCTCCAGTCAGGTAGTTGTAGGCAGTGATAACATCTCCCCTCAGCCTCCTTTTCTCTAGGCTAAACAATCCCAGTTCTCTTAGCCACTCCTCGTAAGACTTGTTCTCCAGCCCTTTCACCAGCTTCACTGCCCTTCTCTGTGCATACTCCAAGACCTCAATGTCTTTCTTGTAGTGAGGAGCCCAAAACTGAACTCAGTATTTGAGGTGCAGCCTCATCAATGCCAAGTACAGGGGCACAATCACCTCCCTGGTCCTGCTGGCCATGCCATTTCTGATACAAGACAAGATGCCATTGGCCTTTTTGGCCACCTGGACACATTGCTGGCTCATGTTCATTTGGCTGTCAACCAACACCTCAAGGTCCTTCTCTGCCTGGCAGCTCTTGAGCCACTCCTCTCAAGCGCAGCACAAGGCTGTTGCTGCACTTGACCTTCTTGAACCCCATACCACTGGTCTCAGCCCGCTGATCCAGCCTGTTCAGATCCCTTTGCAGTCTCCCTACTCCCAAACAGATCGACACTTCTTCCCAGCTTAGTGTCATCCATGAATTTACTAAGTGTAAATTCAATCCTCTCATCATTGATAAAGATATTGAACAGAACTGGACCAAACGCTGAGCCCTAGAGACTCCTCTCATGACCAGCCTCCAGGTAAGTTTAACTCCGTTTACCACAATTCTCTGATCTCAGCCATCTAGCCACATTTTTTACCTAGCAGAGAGTGCACCTGTCCTGGCCAGGGGCAGTCAGTTTCTCAAGCAGAACACTGTGAGAAACAGCATCAAATGCCTTACTTAAGTCCAAGTACACTACATCCACAGCCTTTCCCTCATCCATAAAGCAGGTCACCTTGCCGTAGAAGGTGATTAGGTTAGTTTGGCAGGACCAGCCTTTCATAAAGCAATGATGACTAGGTCAGATCACCCTATAGTGATAGTGCTCAAGATGACCTGCTCCATCATCTTCCCTGGCACCGAGGTCAGACTGACAGGACTGCAGTTTTCCGTATCCTCCCTCCAGCCCTTGTAAATGGGTGCAACCTCTGCCAGTCTCCAACTAAGTGGAACTTCTGTAGTCAGCCAGGATTGATGGTAGGTGATGGAAAGGAGTTTGGCAAGCACTTCTGTTGGTTCCCTTAATACCCTTGGTTGGATCCTATCTGGCCCCAAAGGCTTGTGAATGTCTAATTGGCTGAGCAGGTCTTCAACCATTTCCTCATGGATCATGGGACCTTCATTCTGTTCTCCCTGTCTGTTTTCTGGCTCAGGAGGCTGAGTATCCAAAGAACTTACCATTAAAAAAACCCCATTACTATTAAAGACTGAGGCAAAGAAGTCATTAAGTACCTCAGTCTTATCCTTATCCTTTGTCACTAATGTGCCCCCTGCATGCTGTAAAGGACGGAGATTCTCCTCAGCCCTCCTTTTGTTGCTGACATGTTTGTAGAAACATTTTTTATTATCTTTCACAGAATTGGTCAATCTAAGTTCTAGTTGGGCTTTAGCCCTTCTGTTTTTCTTCTCTGTATGATCTCATTTCATCCCTGTAGTCCTCCCAAGATGCCTGTCCCTTCTTCCAAAGCTCATATAATTTCCTCTTTTTTTCTGAGATCCACCCAGATCTCTCTGCTTAGTCAAGGCAGTTTTCTCCCCCACCTCTTCATTCTTCTGGCATACATGGATGGCCTGCTCTTGCACTGCCAGGATTTCTTTCCAAAGACCATCCAGCCCTCTTGAGTTTCTTTGTCCTTAAGGACTCTCTCCCGTGGAACTTTATCAACCAGTCTTCTGAATAGTCCAAGGTGTGCCCTCTGGAAGTTCAAGGTAGCAGTTCTGCTGACCCCCCTCCTTACTTCAACTAGAACTGAAAATTAGGTCATCTCACAATGGCTGTGGCCCAGGCATCCTCCAGCCATCACCCACAGGGCCTTCTCTGTTCATAAACAACAGGTCAGTTTTGTCAGGAAGTTGTCTTCCACACATTCCAGGAACCTCCTAGTCTGTTTCCTCTGTGCTGTATTATACTTCCAGCAGACATGAGGCAAGTTGAAGTCTTCCAACAAAGACAAGGGCTAGCGATCATGAGACTTCTCCCAGTTGCTTGTAGAATAACTCACCGACCTCTTCTTCCTGACTAGGTGGATTATAGCAGACTCCCACTAAGATATCTGCCTTGTTAGGTGCTCTGCTGATTTTTACCTATAAGCACTCAACCCTATCATTACAATTATTCAGCTCTAGGGTATCAAAACACTAATATACAGGGCTACTCCACCATCTCTGCTTCCTTGCCTATTCCACCTAAAGAGTTTATAGTCAGTCATAGCAGCGCTCCAGTTATATGAAGCCATCTCACCCTGTTTCTGTGATGGCAATTTTACTGTAGTCTCACCTAACAGTTACTTCTAGTTCCTCTTGTTTATCGACGATGCTGTGTGCACTGCTGAAGATGCACTTCAGTTGGGCTGTTGATCCCACTACACTCCTAAGGGGATTAGTCTCAGTTCCTGAGTGACTACTCACTGAATTTTCTAACCCATCAGTAATCTTTGCATCTGTGCTGCCATTTGAATTACTATCCCCTACTCCCTTAGAGGTGGCAGACTAAAGGTCCTTGCCAGCACCCCATTCCCCAGACACTGGAGTGCAATTCCCAGGCTTCTTTCTATCAAATGTGGGTTTGTCCCTTTTGCACCTTGGGGACAAGTCTACCCTGTCCTTGGACAGCAATTCCTGTTTTCTACTCCCTTTCTGGCTTCTCTGACAGCTTCTTACTTTAAAAAAGGGAATCTTTATCTGCCACTTAGACAGGAAATAACCAGTGATCAAGATTAATATGCTCAGACTGGAAGCTACTGACATACCACATCATGGTATCTTCCCAAGTAGTGCTGCTCCTCCCTGAAAAATCTCTGAGTTAATGCAGAAGTATGAATTTAAGTTATTTTCATTCCACTACTTGCAGTAGACTAAAGTGATGACTGTTCAACAACAAAACTAAGACTTCAAAATTAAGTGGCTATACAGAAATCAAATCAAGATATAGCATAGTAAAATACAGAAAATAACGTTGTCAATGTGGTGAAATTGCTTTCTATTAATCTTATCGTGCAGTTTAAAGCACTGTGCCAAAAGGTGGATACAAAGAAGGGAAATATTTCCTCTGCATACATTCTAGTCTCTGGAGGTGGTAGGCAAAAACATTCCATTGTGTGCAGCTTAATGAACACTGAGGGAAAAAAACACTCAGGAAATAAGTATTCGTCTCTTAAAAAAAGTTGGGTAATAGTGTATTTAATGATGAGTACAAAGGTATAGTGTGCAAAAAGCTCTGATAATTTACTCACAAAATCTATTCAGTAATGCATAGAAAAATACATTAATTAGACAAATCCTTTACAAACAGCATTCTGTAATTTCTGGTCATGACACTAACAGCTTCCAAAAGTCATGCAATAGTATTAATACAGAATATTCTCATCTACAATGTACTACAATTAATCTGAAACTTCCTTTTTTCCCCCACTACCCCTTGGTATTAAGGAATGTAATTGATGAGTTCTTAATTTAATTTCAATTGTTTATTTAGAGGCTAGATAAAACAAACTGATTTTTAGTTCAGAATTAAAAACCTGACTGTAAATTTTCTGAAAGTAGAGGGAAATGAGAGTGTTTTTGGTGCTTTATCATAGCTTCTCATTGTGCAAAGGTGTTGTGTTTGCAAATACCATCTTACATATTTAAGAAGTGTTCAAAGTCGCAGACTAAAACAGTGCATAAGTCAAAAATATTTTAAGATTATATTTCCACTCTATGTTTGATTAAAAATCACCTGATTTTGAACTCATGAATGATCCACTAAAAAAGGTCTTGCCAGGAGGGGATTTTATAAGTACCCTTACTGAGACTCACAATTCCACCCACAGAATTGGTCTCAAGAACAAAGTATTCATATGTTATACAAAAAATGAATGTACAAACATTTGCCCCAATATTTTCCACAGTACTGAGAATACACCCAGACATCAGTGGAAGATACGGCTTTCGGGATGTTTTCACCTCAGTTAAAGCCTTTACATTTTTAAATACATATTTACATATTTGCACAACATTACTGACACAAATTATTTAGGAAATGCACTCTTCCCTTTGTCTTTATGTAAAGTTTCCCCTGCAATTCCACAAACACCAGTATTAAAGAATCATGCATACATAAAAGTAAGAAAATAAAACTGAGCTGAAAAAATCCAAAATTCATTATCAAATTCTGATGTTATGGTTAAGTAAGGAGCAATATAGTGCATAAAATTTTTGAAGTATTTAGTTTTATAAGAGAAGGCACCAGTCCTTCAATTGAATTATATAGGCAGATCTAAGTAGTATATGAAGTATCAGATATGGTAAAACATCAAAGACTAAAAAATGCATTTTTTAAACCTAATTATCACTTTTTCCCTTTCTCACAAAAAGAACTGAAATACTCCTGTATACAGGTATTTATAAAAATCCGGGCTTTACCAGGTAAAGCATTTATAAACATCTGGCTTTACCAGGTAAAGTATGAAAACAACAGATCGAATTTTTACAGTTCTACAGCTGTAGGAGTATATATAGTCTGTGTTTCATCTTGGTAAGGCAGTGGAAAACAAAAAGAAACATTAGGAGTTAACACGTACAAGCAAAGTTCTGTGGACATAAATGAAAAAATCTAAGTAACTCTTCATTTTGAATTTTAAGTATTTCCCCAAACATATTTAACATTTCATTCATGCCCAGAGTTTATACATTAGCTCATATATCCTTCTAGCCTCATAACCTGACATAGTGCCTAGCACGTAGGTTACCCTGTTTGCGGCCTCACCATGTCATCTCAAGATAATACTTAAGCAATTAGTGGAAAGTTTATTAGTGGTACCACTTTATTGATACTGTTGCTAGAAGTTTTCCATACAAAAGCATGATGGCTAGCTTGCATATTGACTATTCTTTTGTAGTTAGCACTAGGAGTGGATGCAAGTTAATGCAGAAAATCCCAGCTGAAAAACAATTATAATGTGCTCAGTATTTTCCAGCCTCTTTGACTGTCCATAATGTTACGCACAATTAATACTATGAGGTAAATTGATTTCATTTTAATAAAACACAATAAATTTTTAAACAATTAGACAACATACTCTCATTATAAAATGCCCCTGCTCTAAAACAGAAAACAGTGACAATTTTCTTCTAATCTCATAGGTAATGTTGGGCCTTTGGGAAATGGGTTAATAAATTCTAGTTTTCTAAAACAGGCAGACTCATTTACTGCAAACTTCCCCCATTATGGTTATAGTAGATGTCTATCAAATTGCTTATGAGAACAAATTTATGGAAAATATCCAAGAGTAATGCTTTGTTCTTATTAAAATACATAAATATGTATGTAATTTTAGCCAGACTAAATGAACAAAACAAAAAGAAAGAGAATAAAGGTCAATTGCTGTCATGAAAATTTTTCTTTTCCACAAGAAAAAACCTCCACCCTTTTGAAAATGTCTTTATATTAAAAATGTTTGTCTCAAGAGAATATTTTTGTTGAAACCATAATGGTAACTGCTATATTAAAAAAGTATAAAGTGTACAAGGGTATGTTAATACAAGTAATTGAGTGACATAATTACATGAACATTGTTTAAAAGAGGAAATAAACCACAAAAATTCTGATGCACAGTATCCTTTCTCATATTGAACTTTAACATACGTAGACTTTAAAAAAATTATATATTAAGAAATTAATAATTTTAAGTCAATAATTCCTGACAAGCACTGTCTATTTCAATTGGCACATGCTTACTCTTCTAAATGCAGATCTCAATGGGAATATTCACAGTGTGCAATGCTACATGCACGCATATTTTATTTTTCTAGGGGGCCATAAAAAGAATATTTATCAAACAGGAGACTTCTTACTTGACACACTGCAAATCTAGCATAATTCTACTGAAGGTTGTATGTTTCTCCAAAGTTAATTCTAAGGGCAAGAAGAGCAAACAATTTACTTTCACTGATTTTGGTTATCTCCCAAATACTGTGTTCCTTTCAAAATTTTCTTCTTTCTCTCCTATTTCGCTCCCAAAGTTTCCTTTCCTTCTTTAAAATACATCCACTGGATTCCTTCTTTCTTTCTTTCAACCATGTAACTATGCATTTCTATCTGGATTTCATTCCCTTGGACGGTGACATCCATGACAGCAGAATTTACTGGGTAAAAAAATGACAAGTTACATACAAAATAACTTAATTAAACCCATGATCAGAAACCTACAGAAACATTTCAGAATATTCATAACTAGCTCCCACAAAACTACAGATGTGTATAATCCTCTCACAAGAACAGTTTTCAAGCAACTTCACCATGAGGCATACATATAAATCAATCCAAAATTGTGTTCGTGAAATCCACTGCAACATCCAAGTCTTTTCTCATTATCATATGATGACATCATCATATTACAACGAGAAGAGACTTACTGTAGTAGATCATCATAAAAATCAGTCATAATTCATCTCTACTTCACCTTCATCAGAAATCCAAAATTTCAAGCAGAAAAAGCCTTGGACATACTACAAAACACCTTTTCCAGCGTCCCCTTCCACAGAACATGTAACGCTTTTCATTTATTACTGTATATGTTCTTCCTGTCATATTTGAACAGGGGATTCTCTCAGTAGACCTTTTTTCCATTCCTTTTTTTTTTGACTGAAATAATAATAATTTGGAAATATTAAGAATACTGTTCTTTTACCTTCAAAAGCAATTTCAACATAAATTTTTTAATTTATATTTCTGTGAGAAAGACATCTTTTTCCATAAAAAAATTCTTTCCTCTCTATATAGTCAAAGTATACAGGCTAGTTCACATAACATTTTACTTGAAATATTTCTATACATTGACTATGATATTAAGGACATTGAAATTCTTAGGTCATGAGAGGACAATCACAGTTTAAAATATTCATGTAAAATGGAAAGAAAACAGATGAAAAATATTTGCCAAGAGTATCATAAATGCTCTCAGTACAATCGTAAGTTTTAAGGCTTCTTTTCTTCCTTTGAAAACCAGAGTAAGATTCTATAATCAATATCTAAAGGAAAGGTACATAGAATTTGTTTCTTTTACTAATCCATTCTTCTTGATCTGACCAAAGGAAGAACAAACTAAAGATGAACTCAGAGGTTATATAATTTGAAACTTCTTAACTGGACACAAAGGGCAGTAAAATTTTTCTTGAATGTAGATGAGCTTCCTATTCGTATGAGTTCCCATTGAAAAAATGTAGTTGCTGTTACCTCTGTGACCAGGGAAACAACACAAGCTTAAAGGAAAAGAAGACGACACAATCCATTAAGTGTTGCAGTGAGTACACTTCTCTTTCTCCAGTAGGAACTCTTGAGAGAATGATCACCAAAGGCTCTGTGTGCTTTGCACATCACAGTGTAACTTGAAAAAGTTACACTGCCTTACTTAATGATTAATAAATGCTACGAGTCAGAACTCCTTACTCATCCTTTTATCCTGCCTTACATAGGTAATCCTTCCATAGAAACAGGAAACTGAACGTAAAGAAAAGATCTTGAGAGGTGCCAGCAAATAAATTCTCTGTGTCATTCAGTTTTCGATGGCTACATTTTGCCCATCCCTACACCTTCAGATTAGTCCCATAAGATCCAAAATTACACCTAGGACTGCCCTTATGCAAATCAAGCCTGTTTCTTCCTCTTACTCTTCTCCCTCTCTGTGACCTTACAACTTTCCCTTTGGATCATAACCTTCCTCTATAACACACTTTGTTCAAGAAGGTATTTTCACTCCAGGGCCAAATTTAGATCCATTTTAAAATGCTCAAGGGTTTTCTTTACTACTCATTTTAATCCAGACTAGATATATTCAGAAGAATGCTATAAAAACATGCAGAAACTTCTGAACAAGACAGCACTGCTTATTGTGTTATTATAATGACATAACAGAAATACTAACTTGCCTGCACTTCCAAAGGAAGCCAATTCAAACATTTTTCCTCTAAGCCTTAACTTAGTTATATCTGCAGAAAAGGAGACAAATGACCATTGAAGAACATGCCTCTAAGCATGCTTAGATGCAGCAAAATTGTGCATCAGTTACAGGAAACCTCCATATGTTTTGTGGGAATAGTGAGCTGTATCATCTACTGGAGAAAATCAAAACAGACGGCACTGAGGATGGATCCTTCAAGGAAGGTCTTTGGAATTGAATATGAGATTTTATGAATCACTAATCTCAATGTTTTTAACAAATCCAATATTTTCTGATACTGTTTCTTAAGTTTTTACATGGTTCCCATCTGTTGACACGGGAGATTTATGTGAACGTCATACAACTTTGCAATGCTCAGTTTCTCGAATTGAGGCAGGTTTTAGAAACTGTAACACAATTCATTTTTTTACTGCCTTTTCCTCATTTTACAGAGTTAAGTTATTTTCCACTTGTCATGACATTGTGTCAGAGATGGTGTGGTATGATGCATTGATACCTCTTTATTATTCTCCCCAGCTTGTGCCTTTCCTTTTTGATTGCTCTGTGATCTTCTTTTCAAACTATCTATGAAGGTTGGAAGTATAGTAAACTTCTCTACTTCTCCCTAAGTTTGTGGGGAGTTTGTTGTTCTCTTAGTGATGGTACACATTTCTTGAAACTAGGTTAACTTGCAGTATAAGCAATACATGAATAGGAGACTTGGTCAGATACCCTAAATACACCAACCCAGCAGAGTTTTAGTGATACCTGGACATTTAAATTAGGATTATGAGCAAAAAATAAAATTAAGAACATACGGCAAAATTTAAATTGAGAAACTTACATTGTCCAGTCCTTTTCACATTCAGCACTACTTATACAGACTAAATAGTGTGTATATATATATATATATATAAAATATATACTTATATAGACTAAATATGTTTAACTAAGTACTACTTAAGTTCCACTTCAAAAAATTCCTCAAGTTCAAATACATTCATAGCCACAGTTTTGTGATTTTGATTGGTACCTTCCCTACATTCAGAATGGTGTGGTATGTTTTTTAATTCAAAGCCATTTCCACAAAACAGCATCAAAATACTTTTAAGAATCTTCTAAACAGACTTCTAGATTTTGAGAGTGATTTAATTAAAAGACGGGAAAATTCTCCTCGTAGCTACACAAATATATAAGATTGAGTAAAAAAAGCTTTCCATATGCTCTTTTTTGTCCCATCCTTTCCTGTCCTCTCCTGTCCTGTCCCATCCTATCCTATCCCCACTCCCATTCCTTCTGCTCTGAGGAATGCACTTTAATCTTTCTACTAAACATACAGAAAAGCATTCTACCACTAAGATATAATACAATCCTGATCAAAACTCCATGCAGTTGGCAACTGTCATAGTAAACTAAATGGTCTGGAATTCCAAGTGCTGGATACTATACTTAACAGATACAGAGGCTCTTAAAACTTGTTTAAGAAAAAAAGGGCATAATTTATCCAGAGAAAATCCTCCTTTGGCAGCACATGCATGAGAAAGAAAATCTCTACATGCAGACTTTTGAAGGGAAATAGAAAATAAAAGTTGCAGCTGATCACAAACATACTTCATAACATTAACAAATAAACAAGTCGACTATAAGGTCTGAAATACCACTGAAGAAATTTTTCCTATGCTAGCAGATAGAAAAGCATTCAACTTCACTTACATGAATTAATGCAAATTGTGGTGAAGTGAACAGACGTTTACCTGTTCATTTCAGACTATTGGAAGTGAACTGAGCCATAATCTGAAACTTCCTAGATAGTCCTTACATATTATACATCATAAAATGAATGGTGATTCCAAAAGTATAATGCCAAGACTGGTTAATGCACATTATTTGGTTTTAAGAATTGTAAAACTATGGCAGTTTAGAAATCACTTAGGCTAGTAATTCCTCCACTGAGAATAGGTAAGGAGAGACAAAGAATTCCTTTATATCCTTCTCATTCACCCATACCACAAAAAACTGGGTGGATTATTTAGTGATATTTTCAATTTGTGTTATTAACATAGGGAACCAGACTGAACACTGTTCTGCAGGAAATTAAGTATTGCAAAAGACCGAAACTACTTTAGGGGTGCAAAAACTTCATTTAACAAAGACAGCTGGTTTGTGTATGTGTCCTCCCCACCTTTCAATTTTGACATAACCGATAAAAAAACTTTTAAAATCTAATTTGGATAAAGGATCAATGAAAACTGGTACTTTTTTTCCCTCCCACCCCTAATATGGGATCTTAACGCAGTTGATGAAAAAATGAGTAAGTCTGTCGTTGAACAGAAAGTTTTCCATCACACCTTATTAAGAAGCAGTTTACCCGGGGACACAGTTAAAGATCAGCGACATCTTCCACTGCAGAAAGACCTATTATTAAAATGAAATTATTTTATGCAGTTTTCTTGATGAACAAATGCCCGCAGTCCTTTTTCAGAGAAAACTTCGAGTGAAACTCCCTTGCCAGTAAAAGCCCAACTGCAGACTTCTTCCAGCGTGAATAATATTCAACATACTCTCCTAATTAATGTAAGCAGTGTTACTGCCATTTATCTTTCTTTTTCATTGTTTTTTTTTTCTCAGTTGCTTCTCCAGCAAAAAGCACCACGTTTTATTGTTAATTGTGATAAAAAAAAGAAATGAGTGAAATCAATTACAGTCCTCTGTCAATCTGTATAGTTGAGGCACAACTTTACTGTTTTAATTAAATAAAGAAATGGATCTATTGTTTAATGGCATTAAAGAAGGCAATTCAAAACTTGACGTAAAGCCTTTTTGTTTTTACTGAGGGGCAGGGATGCCTATAAAAGCTATACAGGTCTCTATTTTAATTTCATAGCAGCTGTAAAACTTATAAGAATCACAGGAACAATTAGCTATCTATTTTTTCTTTTAGCTAAAGAACCACTAATTCTAAAGGGGTTGGGTTCTGAAGACATTGTTACCTAGAAAATGTTGCCGTGACTTTCATCTTGGTCTAGCAAGACGACAATATCCCTAATAAAGACAGAAATCTAAAACTGAACAGGAAAAGTGTGGAAGTAAAACCAACAACATAAAGCCATACAGGTTGCTCATGACAGTGGGAAGATTAATAGAATTATACTGTTTATTATCAATATAAAGCTGATCTTTTTTATGATGACAGTACATTCCAGTCCTATTTCTATTAAAGTCAGCAGAAGTTTTGCCACTGAATGTAGCTGGAACAAAAGAACGCTCTGCATTCTAGAAGCCCATCAGGTCAAATTCAGATCAGTTGGTTCATATGGGTAACATAAATGCACAATGAGCCAACAAAGAGGTCTGCACCAGTTAAAACTCCTTAAGACTTGAAATAGCATTAACATAGCATTTTATGAGGAAGTCTGAGAGAGCTGGGGTTGTTTATCCTGGGGTTGTTTATCCTGCGGTTGTTTAGCCAGGAGAAGAGCAGGCTGAGAGGAGACATCATTGCTGTCTACAACTACCTGAAAGGAGGTTACAGAGAGGAGGGTAATAGCCTCTTCTCCCAAGTGACATGGGACAGGACAAGAGGGAACGGCCTCAACCTCTGCCAGGGGAGATTTAGGCTGGACATCAGGAGGAAGTTTTTCACACAAAGGGTCATTGGGAACTGGAACAGGTTACTCAGGGACGTGGTTGATTCACCTTCGCTGGAGGTGTTTAAGGTATGGATGGACATGGTCCTGAGGGACATGGTTCAGTGTTTGATAGGAATGGTTGGACTCAATGATTCAGTGGGTCTCTTCCAACCTAGTGATTCTATGATTCTATACTCCTGTATTACATTGAATTTTTCCCTGATAGTTACAGACAAAAGTAGGACACCCATGCAGCCAAGTCCCTGCTTGACAAGCAGATAATTTGGTTTTGGTTTTCAGTACTTAAAACAGATGCTTTCCTGCTTGTAGGGTCTCTTCCAACCTGGTTGTTCTATGATTCTATGATTCCATGATTCAAGTGATAGGAATAAGTCTTAAAAGGATAATATTAGCCCAGTTAGAGACCATACTTACTAACTGTGATCAGCAGTTGCTGAGTGAAGTGGCTTTCAGGGAACCCTTCCTGTGTTCATGGATGTATGTCTTTAATTGTAAAGGAAGATGTTCCCTCTGTGTACAAACCCCGAAACTAGAGGAGCAATACGATGCTCCCATGGTCCAAGAGGAGGTGGTCAGAGCCTTGTTAGCCCGACTAGATACCCACAAGTCTGTGGGGATGGATGGGATTCACCCAAGGGTATGGAGGGAGCTGGTGGATGAGCTGGTCAAACCCCTTTCCATCATCTTCCAACAGTCCTGGAAGACTGAGGAAGTTCCACTGGACTGGAGGTTGGCTGATGTAGTGCCCATCTACAAGAAGGGTCACAGGGAGAATCCAGGGAACTACAGGCCTGTCAGTCTGACCTCAGTGCTAGGGAAAGTCATGGAACAGGTGATCTTGAGTGCTATCATGAAGCACATGCAAGAGAACCGGGTGATCAGGCCCAGTCAACACGGATTCACAAAAGGCAGGTCTTGCCAAACTAACCTGATTGATTTCTATGACTAAGTGACTCAACTTTGAGTCACCTTCCCTGGAGGTGTTTAAGGCACAGGTGGACAAGGTGCTAAGGGGCATGGTTTAGTGTTTGATAGGAATGATTGGACTCGATGATCTAGTGGGTCTCTTCCAACCTGGTGATTCTATGATTCTATGTACAGCTATGAATGTACCCAAGTAGGAAGCTGTTTCCCAGACATGCAGTGGTATCTGGAGGCATTGTTTGTAGGTGCCATTTTACCCTTTGCACTCCTACTGAACAGGAGCACAAGGGCTAAGTCACACTCGCAGAACACGTCCCCAGAATACTACTGCTCACTACGCTAAATGGGATGTTCCACACATCCTTGGAAAAGAGCTGGGATGACCTCTGGGAAATTCAGCCTTGCTTGCTATAAGGTAATAAGGCAATAAGGCATGAGAGGGCCTATCTGCTCATTGCACAGTAAATATAATGTGTTACAGTTCCAGTCCAGAGAAAGAAAAGTAAATGGTAAAAGTTCCACTAACCTCAATGTGATTGAGTGATCAGTTATTTTTTGTATAAAGTGATTTTAATAAATTTGAAGAAAACCCCTAATAACAATACAAAGATTTTTTTTCCCATGGAAACTGGTAGAAAAGTGCCACATCAATCTGAATGCAAAAGAAATAGCTCACTGGAGCAAGCTGAAAAATCAAATGGTTTATTCTCAGGTCAATTATACTTTATTATATAGAGTGTATAAAATATTAAAGTAATAATTTACTTTAACTATACATTTGGGTTTTTTAATTATATAAAAAAAATTATGCTGAGGAACCTGAATTTCAACATCAGAAGTATTTGTTGTAAACAGGACTTGACATATGCATGAAACTGGATAAAGGGATTTTCAATCAAAGTCTGTTTCCTAGCAAGCTCTATATGAGAAGGTTGGCATAACAGGGAATGCTGAGTAATTATAAAACTGCATAATGACTCATCTCTACTTTTCTTTTTCTGACTTGTTCTCTTTTGTGATCAGCAGAGGCTCAAACACCAAGCAAAGCTGGGACAGTGTGCTGTTCACAGAGTCCTCTTGTTCACTCCAAACATCCCTGGGCCAGAAAGATCACTGAAGAAGCCAGCCTAAGAACAACATAAAAATTATTTCTCTTCTTGTTTTCCCTAAATGCTCTAGGTAGCCGTCATTTTATCCCATGTACACCACGTTCCATTACTGCCCAACCTAATAAAGACTTCTGTCACAGCAATAGCTTTTCATCTTCGGAGCTCCTTTCTCCTCTCCTGATAAGGCTGCCAACTCTACTCTCTGTAAATGAGCTCATGTGAACACTTTATTTTCAGCTTGTGGAAACAAAAAGGGCCACTGCTCAGCTTCAGAGCTTGAGGGGGCGGTTTTCTATCTTCAAAGCATGACCAAGGCATTTGAAAGGGATTAAAATTAAACTGGTCAGCTTAGCTTAAATAAGAAACTTGAAGCAGCGCTTACAAACCCTGATTTTAGTTTAAAAGCTTCAGAAGTTCCTTTGAAATGGTCAAAGTCATTTTTATTTGTGTACTCTTAGAGTTTTGGCAACTGTTTATATAACACTGCTAGCCAGTAAGCCATGTTACTATCGACAGCCACACATAGCTGAGCATCTCACTTACAGGACAGATGGTTATCCCATTCCAGAGTGCTCAGTTCAAAAACATGAATTGCAACTTCAGCTTTCTTATCCAAACAGCAAATAAATTAAAATTTTTTTGCAATCAGTGGCATATGTTTGCGTCTGGGTACAGAATGACTTGGGCCAAACCTGAATTGACACGTGCCATTCAGTGATATCCTAATTATTGTTTGAACGTCTAATTCCCTGTTGTATTACACTGCTGTGTAATAAGAAATAATAAAAGAAAAACTTGTACAAAGACTTCCCCTGCTGTTATATTTTATACATGAAATTTGTTTCACCAGATAGCTACTTACTATCTAGTAGCTATAAAAATTTGTTATGCTTTTAGAAGCTTGTGTAAAATGTGTACTTAGGAAAAAATCAAATGACTTATCTATCTCTTAAAATAATTTGCTTCCTTATCAACTGTAGTAGGGCAGGTGGAGAACCAAGTGAGCAGTAGCCCAGGCCACAGGTATTCCTACTATATAACATATTGTTCAAAATCCTCTCAAATAAAAATTATTTGCTGGTCTCATATTACTGATCTGTCCACATCAAGAATGTACGAATGATGAGAAATATCTTGTTCAGCTCAAGATGAAAGTTCAACTAATACAGATGTCTGCATTTAAAACTTACCAGAAGCATAGTTTTAGAGGCAAGATATATGGGAGTAAGGAGCGGTCATCTGAGGTTTCGCTCAAGGTGTTTTCTATCCGGTGTCATTTTTCACGACACTAGAAATCTAACTCTTACCACCTTATTATCATTGCTATTACTATTTGTAGATTCATCACCTTTAGAGGCTAATTATTGCTGTCCACTGCTGTACATCATACATCTTGATCTGTTCTATACATCAAATTCCCCATTGTTGAAAAGTTTTAATGGCACAGTTTGAAAACAGAGTAAATAACATTGCAGAGGGAAACAAAACAGCTTTTCCCAGTTGGTAAGGATTCAAATGTAAATAAATATGTAATGGAGTCTTGACTGCTTTTAGCACTGTCGCAAGAAAAACACTGAAGGTTACCCAGAAAATGGAAATGACAACTGGATCAACGACAATCTATACACCAAAATTACAGTAAATTTCTGTTAACTTATTTTAAATAAAAAAAAGTGCAATGCAACTTTCCCTCTAAAAAACTTCCTGGAGAAAGAAAGGATTAGAGATGTTTGTGTCAAAATATACTACAAAAAACTACAAGAAAATATGAGGCTGGCTAGGAGGGAACACAGAACAAAACATGAAAAGGAAGGTGGACAGAGATGGGCTTCCTACCCCATAAATAGGAAAGGGGGTTTAGGAGGTGGTTTGATAGGTTCAGAAGAATCAGCTTCTGAAGTCACAGCCAGTAGCCAAGTCAGACTAGAGAGGGGCAGATGTAGACTAGACATAAGAAAGAATTTCTTCACCGTGAGAGTGGTGAGGCACTGGCACAGGTTGCACTGGGAAGCTGTGGTTGCCCCATCCCTGGAGGTATTCAAGGCCTGGTTGGATGGGGCCTTGGGCAGCCTGATCTAGTGGGACATGTCCCTGCCCATGGCAGGGGGGTTGAAACTGTATGATCTTTAAGGTCACTTCCAAACTGAACTATTCTATGATTGTATGATTCCATGATTCATGCTCCCTGATGCCTTTTCCCACAACAAGTTTTTTTATACTCATGAGTCTCAAATATAGCAAAGTTCTGGAAACAGTCTGGTTAGGAAACAACATTATGTAAATACTCCAGGCCCTCTCAGGAACCTTACTCACTTAGGAGTTTAAGAGTTTGAAGCAGTTCTTACTCTGGGAGGGACCACAACCCTAAAAGCATCCTATAAAGGTAGGAGAAAAGCATCATTTGTGTAACTAAATCAGGTAACAAAATTAAAAGCCACATAGAAACAACAAAGGGGTGTATGCACTGCAGATCTGCAAACAAATTCATGGTACAGCATTGACCTGATCTTGCTTCTACTATTGACATTATTTTTTTAAAGACTATTAATTTGAAAGGCACAGGACTACGTTACTAAGATTTAGCCAGACTCCTTCATACACTCATAGTATCTACTGAATACTACCACAAACCTACTATTCTTTATAATAAATCACATTATTAAGAACTGGGGCCTCTGGCCTCCCTGGTCAAACCATGCTCCTATTAGCATGTAGGGTCTATAATGCAGGCTGGATACAAAAACTATAAGTAGTAACTAATTGTAATTGACTAATTGATTGCAAGTGGTTGATATGAATCACGTGGAGGGATTTTGAGACCTTCTCTTATTCTAGAACATAAGTACTTTTGCCACTCATAAAAGAGGTACTTGACTCAAAACCATTTAGCACTGCCCAAGAATATTTATAGCATACAGCTGCCATTTTGTATTAACATGCTATACTCTATTCATCTGAGGCTGTTACATCACCATGATACATTACATCACAATGATGTAACTGAAAATGAAACTGTAAATCAACATTTTTCCTGCTCTGTCTCAAAGTAATCATCTTTCACATACTTCTCTGGGAATTTAGAAGCCTGTAGTCATCATTTCTTTAGTTAACATTATTAGCAGGTAACGTTAGCAGTTTTGTCTGCCAGGTTTCAGATGGGGTTGTTGCTGTTTGTCCATTTTTAAGGCGAAAGGAAAATTGAACTCATGTGCTCCATGAGATATAAATTTTTAGAAGAAAAATATTTTAAGTTTAATGCAAGTTAGATTATTACTGTCTCTCTTCTTTTATCATGGAAAGGTACATTACAAACTGAAAGCAACTGAAGGCCAGAATAATTTCCATTTCAGCGTGACTTTCTGCTCCTCCAGAGAAACTCTTCCCCTCTTCTCCATCTGAAAATTCTTTTTCTTAACATAGCACACCCTTGTGTCTCCCTCTCCAGCTAAAAGTAGTTAAGAGTATTCAATACCAAGTTGGATGGGACAGTCAAGAAACACATACAAGGAAACATCATGTAGGATAAGACACCTGCAATTTCTACCATTCATTCACAGTAATGGACTCTGAAATGGTCCTTAATGAGCACATGGGTATTAAAGAAAACCTAAACAGAGCTGTAATGTCACATCAAAGATTTTGACCTAAGGCCACTAAGTGCTTAGTGTTACAATAACTCTCAAAGACTGGAACACTTGAAGGGAAAAATTGTTTCCTATCAGAACACAGCAGGCAGCCCTATCTTCTGGGGGAAAAGAAATCACTATTCTAAACATAAGATTAGCAGAAGGCAGATGATTTAGGAAACAATGCAAAACAAATTCGGTAGTTGACTAAAATAAACTTAAGTGGTAAATCTAGGATGTTGCCTGCCTAGTCCAATCCCTTTTTCTTTGGTTTTTGTTTATAAGAGACTTTGCTGGCTATCTTTATCATTTTGTATCATGCAGTAAATTCCACAGAATAAGCACACAGAACCTTCACAAGGCCAGTAGCTAAATTTGGGTCAAGCTGAAAAAAAATGTTTTAGTAGCCTGCACTTCCTGCCTACTGAAGCTTTCTACCTGGGTGTCTGTACCTCTGCTGAATTACTAAAATTAATGCTTCTCTGTCTCAGAAATCAAGTGGGCATTGCTTAGATTAGCAAATACAGAGCTTTAGGAGAAACATGTCGTTTGTAAAAATATAAAAACTATTTTAAAAATCATTATCTATATTCTAGCTCTGTAGCATTTTAAATAATAGTATTTATAACTCTTACTTTAATAATGATAGTTCTGAAATATCCTTCCTATGCCTAGCTTCCTTTAAAAAATTACTGCACTTAGCTAGGAAAAAAAAACCCCTTTCTGTTCTTATCCCTCAACTGCCACAGTTCTCAAAGTCTTCCATATTTTCAGCTATTATCCCTTTCTTGCAAAAGGCCCACTTAATAACATCCACTCTAACAACCTCATTTATTTTCCAGAAAATTAACTCAGTTTCAACCCTGATTAATGATTTCATCTAAATGAATCAAATTAAAAATTGAAAATTATATTTCAAAAGCCAAAGAAAAAAAAATTGACCATTTCCAGTTAACAAATGATCCTTTCAAATATTAAAAGATGACCATGAAGAGTGCGTGATAGTAATGAAATCTAACTGGGGCCTACTGCTTATCTGGAGTTCATGAAGGGGAAAAAAAGTGAAAAAAAAAAAACCCCAACCCTTTCTGCTGAAGTCTCTTGGGATGCCAAACTAACTTCCACTTAGTCTCTGCCTGTAATCAGCACACCAGAATAATATGAGAATTTCAATGTTAATTAAACTGGTAGGATTGGAGATGCACCAATACTGAAGAGGGATTAGGAAAGCACATAGTACCAATACCCACATCTGTTAACAAATCCTAATCTATGAAAGAGTAATTTAACCTTCCCTAAACTGCTAATATCTAGTTACAGCCGGTCTACTAGGGAAGACAAAGATCTTGGGCTTTGAACAAAAAAAGTCATCTATATCAACAGAAAAAACCTGGTTATTCACATCATCATATATACTGTCTTGTAAGAGAAGAGAGGACTAATCCATCAGATTTTTTGCTTACAAAAGAAAAAACTAAGTTTTATTTTTCCTTCCTTCTTGTAACTCTAAAATTAACTTTGTACTCACACAAAAAGAATCTTTTACAAAACAGGATTATTCTGCATATTTTCCAGGTTATGGTGCTTACCCAGTAGTAAAAAGTAGTCACCATTTATATTGGTGGATTAATAATGCTGCATTTGAATTACAGATTTACTGATGTCATACAAAACGTTCAATGAAAAACTCTAACACTTAATATTCATCTTGGAATTTGGACAAAACACAGAGACTGATGCTACTCCACTCAACCACGGCAAGAAAGACATCAAGGAAGTTTCTGCTCACTAGTTTGATTTTACTGAAGGTTCAACGTTTGCATCAAGGTTGTTTTACAGTGATCTTTGTAACCTTATGGAGTAACCATAACAGAAGTGAGCAGTACATCAGTGTGGTTTATTGTGGATCAAGCCTCAGTGTGTTTTTATGTGACACAGAATCACCAGGTTGGAAGGGACCGATTGGATCATCAAGTCCAACCATTATAGATGTGTCTTATTTTTTCTGACCCTCGGTAAACAGACTGTCCCGTTCCACTGCTTTGTGCCAGGGACAATTCCAGTACCAAGGCGAATTATATAGATATTTCTGAAAATTTAGGAATTACTTGATGAAAGAAACTGGAGGCCAGTCCAGACAGATATTTCAAAAGCTTTCCAAACTATTCAGACATACATTTGTAACAAACCTGTAACATGCTGGATAATGAAATCTTGGCATAGATTATGCCAGTTTTTCAAGTGATGCCAATCTGGATGCTGGTTTGGTGATGTGGACAGATTCCAAATAGGCTGGGCAAGAACTGCAATATTTAATTTCCCTTATGTGAACAATTGCTGAATCTAGGTTTCCACTTAAGACAACACCCAATTAACCTGGAGTGCAACAACTCCCCTCTAATAAACCTAGGTCAAAAGAATAACAATAGTTGAAGGGAAAATACACCTCAACAAGCACAGTCATTACAAAATTGAATATTTACACTGCTGAAACTTAACTGAAGTGTTTCTCCTACAAATTCCAAAACTGTCCTGGTAGCTTTATTTTGTAAATACCAAGAAAGTTGTCATGTAAAATGCATATCAATATTATTAATCCCCATCAAGAAGTTGAAAATTAATGGGGTTTTGCATAAAGCAGTGTTCTAATCACCTTTGGCTTTGCTAGACTGCAGTACTTCACATCAGGTCACTGTCTCAATTCATGCTGCTTTTTATCCCTCTGAAATTCTAGCCATTCAGAAATTTGGCTTTCATTCATTCTCATGAAACAAATATCCACTTTGGCTTTCCCTGGTAATTTCAATTTTTGATTAGAGTAAATGCAACCTTTCCATAGTCCCTGCAGATCTCACTAATAGATTCCTGCTGAACTTTTTTTTTTTCTATAAAATGAACAGTTTTTTTTCTAAAAGCATGGCAACACCTTGATTTTTTTCTCTAGTAGGAACAATTTTATATTCCAGTACGAGTGTGCATACTATTTTTTGCAGCCTAACCGCCTTTGACTTTGTTTTTATCATCAACTGGTAGCTCTTTCCCCTTTGCAGTTTTCCTACCTGCCATCTCCTTTAGCTGCTTTCTTCTTATTATGTCTATCTTTGGCTGCATAAACCTTCACTCTTACACTAGGACTACCTTTAATGCTATAAGCAGATGAGCTAGCCTGCCATGTTAGCCATACCTTTGATGCTCACTATATCAGAAACAATAAAGCCCAGTGCTGTGATCTTACAAACACGAATGAACATCAGCTTTGCAAATAATCTGTGGTACAGACCAAGAAAGCTTGCAATAATTGCAAGCATTTTATTTCAAAGCAAATGGGCAAAACAAGCTGCAATACCACATACTTTTGATTTTGAAGTGCCCAGGAAAAGCCTCTTCTACATTTTTGTTCTCTATTACAAATGAGTCCTTCACATCCCTTCTGTCCTTCAGGATATGCATTACTGTAACTGCCTCTCTACAGAGGACTATATAGCATTCCTTTACAAGCCCATCGGTTGAGCCTTGAGTCATACAAACCAATTCAAGAGTGCCTTTTAATTGCATTTGGTGGCACACAAAAAGAACTTAAGCTTATATAGATTAAAACAGCCTTAAATCGGCTGAATTTTTGCTGAATCTCAGTTGCATAGAGAGCCACAATACATTCGTTAGCAGGAACTCTGCTACTAGTAGTCAAAGATGCAAGATGTTTAATCAGATCTGTTTTTCACCCAGTAAAACAGAGATTTAACCTGCTTCAGTGTATGCATCTACATAATATACTGCAATGCCCTGTTTCAAAAGACAGAGGTGAACCTTAGTGTTTTATTCATTTGTTTTGGTTTTGTGTTTACTAGGGGTCTTGCTGAGGGATTTAGGGTTATTTTGACCTTTGGGGTATTTTCTTTAGGAATTTTATTTGTGTAGCAATGAGTAGGAAACTGAACTAAAGCACTTACCACTCAGGTGGTGGCAGAAATAAAACTTTGCTATAACTGAGGGTGCAGACAAAATGAACTCGTATAAGCTACTGCAAGAAATACATTTGCAATTCAACATACCTGTACAACAACAGAAACCTTAGGAAATGAAGGATGTATGTTTGAGAAGCTATGAACTTTCTGTTGCAAAGGACAAGTAACTTTCTCTTGTTTACTGGACAAGTAACTATGGCCTTTCAGAAACGTACCAAACCAGAAATAAGACCTATAAAATCACCAATTAATTAAGAATACCTATTATATTAACTGCAATATAAAACAGACATATTTGTAGGAGGCACAAACAATGGGAAACTATCAGAATTGCTGAATTTTTAAATACAGTATAGCTTACAAGTCAATAAATAATATATAAACTTTACATAATGTGATATATGTACTCTACTATACATAGACCTGCTCTGTTTATTATCACTATTAATACATACATATGCTGTTGGAAATAAGACATATGAGTTCATACTCACTGAACAATATATTCTCATTCAAAGTAATATTAAACTGGTCAACGTGTTGACTAAAGTTGAACTGATTCCTCTGATAAAAGCAAGATGGAAATACTCTGACAATCACCAGCCTCTCCATAACCACAACTCGTTGCACTAAGGCATGAGGGTTTATTAAAAATGTAATATTTTTTACATATATTTTTATTAAACCTTATTCTTGACAACAGTCAAAACTTAACAAAAAAAAAAAAATCAGCCTGAGTGCTACATCTTAGCATATGAAATTTTATACTAATCACTTGAGATTTGCCAAAATTTTATGCATTGTTAAATTTGGGCATTGTTAAATTGAGAGACATAAAGGACCCAAAAAGATGGTCTGTACCAATCCCATACGTATCTGCAGTGTCTTTGTATATGTAACATGCTCTGGACACGTCACCATAGTACGTCTGTCTGCATTGATACACACTGATTGAACTTGCTTAATATTTTCTTTCAAACTCAAGGGCTCTGTGAAAACATCACAAAAATGCCTCATTTTTTATCTATTAAAACATTGGAAAATTCTACGCCCAAACCATTATGGCAGGATTCACAGCCCCTGTAGAGTAGCTGCATTTCTGACGCAACACTGCTCAAATTCCTTTAATTAAAAAGGAACAAAATGAACGAAATTATATAATGAACAAAAGCCTCTTTTTCACCCTTTAGAGATAAAAGCAGTAATACATTCTTAAAGCACTAGAAAGTGTTCAAGTTGCTGTGTATAGAATACTATGAAAGTTTATTTCAGTTTACCTGGTTTCTGTACTGTTTCCAGATAGAGGTCTTACATTAGGAATAAGAAGAGTTATAAAGGACCAGAAAACAAATTCACATCAGTAGCATAAAACAAATCAGAGACTAGTAATAAATGTCAGAGCTGCAGCAGCAAAGGCGAGTCACTGGTTTTTTTTTCTCATACTTAAAGTGAAATACCTAGCTGTTATCTATGTGCCTGCAGAGCCTCCCTATTGTAGATTCAATAATACAAGAGGCTTCTTATCAGCAGCCTGGGTGACTGATTGGAGCTGTGATATGTTTAGACAATGCACTGTATTTAACTGAATTTACAGATGCCCCAACTCAGACTGGAGTAGTAAACGCCAGAGACTAATAGGAAATTAAACATGTACAATGGACTAACTCCATTTGCTCTCACACACTGTAATGTGTTTAGTTAACTTACTCATAGTCACACTTTATCTTTTTCTCCATGAATTCTCTAGGATATGTTTCAAATTGGTCAAAGATTAAATCTACCTTTCCTTTTTTTTCACTATTTTATTGCTGCTTTCCCTTATTATTTGCCCCTCTTTTCAGCTGTGCAGATAAGCTAAACAAGATGACCCCAGGTATACTCTGCCAACCCAATTATCAGATAGTCAGGAAGTAAAGCAAGGGTACAGAAGATTCCATAATATTAATGTTAATATAACATGAGAGGAACAAAGACAGCTATTTATCTGAAAGAAATGGTTTATTTAGCTCATTTAAAATTTAAATGTGAATTTTAATGTACCCGCTAAGTAACAAAAATCAAGAGAGATCGAGAGTGTATGGTGAACACTTGCAGGTACCTCGTTTCTGTAGGTCACTGAAGACATGGTTTAAATATAACAATAAACTGAATAAACCATTTAGAGAAGTAGAGGCTTCACATGACTTCTGAATCTTCTTCTTTGTAACAGAGAAAAATAACTTATTTTTAGATAAATTCCAGGATTGAGCTATGTATCTACTTGGGTCTCTGGAAGAACAAATAGTCAGAAACAAATTCTTCATTATTATACCAACCAGAGTGAGGCTGTGTTGTGCTTACTAAAATTAAAGAATTTTTACTAATATGCAAAAATTAAAAATACAGAAAACAAAACACGTTCTCACAGCCATGAACATCTTCAGTCATTATACTTACTATTTTGGTTCTAAAATTAAAAAAAAAATCAATTAAAGTTAATATATTAAAAAAAACTTTGGTCTGAGAAAGAAAAACAGGACAAAAAAAGGTTTCTAGACACATACACAAGGAGACAGAAACAGCACTTGCAGCTTTTTCCAAGCTACTACCTGACCTCAATACTTTTTGGGCCAAATCTTATATTGAAGTAGCATGGCATATTTAGACTACTTGCAAAAGAAAGGACTGGAATTAAGACTAGGTAAGTAAAACAGTGGAATATGCCTTATCAGCTTCCCAGAGAATTAAAGAACATATGGAGAAACTATTCACCCACTCTCCAAATATTATCTGCATAATGAAGTTAATTACTTGAACGCTTGTCTTGAAAGAATCAGTTATTAGGTCTCCAATGGAAACAACATATCAGAATGACATGTTTTCAACTTGATCAAATAAGGGAATCCCAGGCTTCTAATTTAGAAAATGTTGCTACAAAAATATAGTTCTAGGCTCTGGGTTTTTTTATCAGATGTTATAAAAAAGGATATAAGATGTTACCATTAGGCTTTACTTAATTTTTGCCTGTCCTATTGAGATCTCTATCTAGTTCCACTCCTTGGTGTATATCCATTATCCACATGAAAATTAATTAGCAAAATGGTAGCTTTCTAACAGTTTTTCCTTGATACAATATTTGCCATTGTACAGATCTGCCTTATAAAAAAATGAATTTTTATTGATTTTTTTTTCTACTAGAAACAAGATTCTTGAGCTCTTGGGTAACATCTCACTAAACAATGAGTAATAAAACAATCACTATCTGGTAAAGTGGGCATCAGAGAAAGTATCTTTTCAAGTAACAGGTTGTACCAAAAATGTTACTTCTCCTAATCAGGTTTGATAGGCGTTTGCAGTACAAGACATGGACAAATCTTTGACCAATCTTAATTAGCAACACTGATGAAATATTTATTCTTTTAATACAAATCTAGAAACACAGTGAAGCTGTGTTTGCAGCAGCTTTTATCGATTTAAATAACATCTTGCTTTATTGCTTTTGTGTTAAGAACAGACAGGCTGAAAAATTATTTGTACCCATAATAAATTTCTGGCTGCCATGGTCTACATAGTTATGGTAAATATTTAATACTGCCATTTAGATCATGGAGACCTCCTGAATGTGTAATTCACAATTTGCAGCACAGCCATGTGAGAATTTGTGTGTCTGTTTTAAAAATCATTAAGAAAACTATTAGTAAACAAGTTAAGAGTTTCTCTGTTTTTCCAGCTACAAAACCACTGACCTGTTACACACAGGACTAAACTACATGAGTCATTGAATCCTGTCTGCCATAACAGTAAGCAACCACAGAAATTAACATCTGGTTTAAGTGGGTCCACAGACCATCTACTTTCTGCTCCAACTCACCCTACGGAACAAAACAGGTTTCCCATACTATGTAACAGTCCTAATAGATTAAAAGCCATGGCTCCTAAGTGTGCCACTAACAGACAGCAGGTGGTTTGACCTGTGTATCTGTACACATAACACAGAATTCAGTGTATGTGCCACCACAACCCAAGATGTACACTGACCTATATCCACAGTGAAGACTATATAAATGGATAGAAGCTGCCATCAAAATTGACGCTGACGAAGAAGAATGGATAGTACGAATAAGTGCAAGACCAAATTCTGGCAAAAATAATACAAACACATTACATACACAAGCATAATGCAAATGAATGAACTAGTGAGACTACAAAGAACTAGCAATGCTCTTCAGTGGTTTTCTTCCTACTCATTAGCGGTTACAACACTTTCCACAAATCTATCATACAGCCTGTACCATTTGTGTCTTTGCCTTCACTTTCATTACACTACTTAGTCTAAGTAGATACAATGACATTATCAGGAAGGAGTTATCTGTGTTTGTTGAATGTGCTGGAGTTTTGAGAGCACACTGTGATAGCAGCATGCTGGGGTTTATATTTGTACTTATCTCACTACAGTGTAATGAAGTTCAGAATTCCAGTAGAAAAGCTAATAAAAAATACCCAAAACAATAAGAGGGAACGGGACTGGGTGCACATAGGAGATGCAAAACTAGACTGCCATAATCTTTCATAAAGCTGGAATTTAAAAGTCAGACTTGTTGGAAATATCTTTCAGGATGTTATGGCTTACTACTAAGAGGTTCATTCTTCATCCAGTGACAGTATTGTTGCTCACTACAGCAGGACTAGAAAACATGCCTTTTGTTTATCAGTATTGAAAGAATAAAAGCTAATTTGTCAGTACAATTATAATTTTGAGAAGCAATGTCCTATGCACATTAAGCATCATCATGAAGACTGAACTTTTGCAGCAATCTTTTCTATTTAGGGAAAATAAGTTATTCAAATTTACAAAACAACTTCACCCCAGATAAAAATTTACTATGAAAATTAATTTGTCATCTCTTGTTAGTTTAGATTGCTTTTATTTAAATATATCTTCCTGAGACTGATAAGATGATAGTTTGGTATAAGGCTACACAACATTTATTGCCATTTGCATTATTGTTACCTACAGAGGAGTAAAGATAACTGTCACTATCATTTACGCAATGCAGGGTACATCTGTCGACCCACTTCATTACTTCACCTAAATACCCTTACAGAGGATCCCTACCACCTCAGCTTGTAGCAGAACACTCAGAGACATGACCAGTGTCAGTTAGTAGGGCTAGGAATAGTCCAGCCCCTTTGTCTCCTCTTGGTCCCATGCAGCGCAAGCTCATGCCCCAGGGATCTGGGTTAGTCCCAGAGGTTAATCTGGGGGATAAAAATAAGTTTTATCACTGTTCTCTTTCTTTTTATTTCCCCAAGAATATGTAATTAGGTGTTTTAGAACATGCAAGTGCTCTCAAAGCAGTGAGCTGGTCCATAAACTGAATCTGTGTTGGGAGTCAGAAGCCCACTTCTCTCTCACTCCAGGGCCACAGCAACTCCATAATTATTTATTATATTGTCAGCCTGACAAAATTTTCATGAGGAATGAAAGCAAAAGAAAGACAAAGGCAATTTTTCACCATTTGTATTCCAGCATAGATTGAATGGAATTTTACAAGAGAAAGCATAAACCTTTTTTTACCTTACAACAGAATGCTTGGTCAAATAACAAAATCCTGCTACAAATAAGGGAGATGGAAAACCTTCTCAAAAAACCCCACTGCTAGATTGTTTGGTAAATAAATGATGCTTAGTCACTCAAAAAGAGGGGATTCTTACAAGCTGTAGTTTGTGTTCTCTGCTCTCCAAGAAATCAAAAAAATACACTGCATCTGATCACAAAAAGTATTCTCCAAACAGGAAAGGGACAATCTAGTCTCAGCACTAAGGGAAAGATACTAAAAAAAAATCTCACTGGGCAGTTCATTCCTCCAATCCCAGTCAAAAAAATAACACTGCAGAGACTATATGCAACTCTTCAGGTCTGCATGAATTTGAGGAGAGTTTGTGAGATTTTGACTTTGATACTGGCTACTGAGAATCTGAATCAGGAGTATAGTCCCCAAAGCTGCCATAAGAAAGGGAGAGGAGATGGTGCATTTAAAAGTTTATGGGATCAGTCAAACTCTTAGACTTGAGGGGTGAGCCTTCCATACCTGTTTCTTCAGATTCAAAAACTGAAGCACTAGAAGACCCAGTTTGGACTAGCAAGGAGGGTAAAGAAGCTATTTCCTGTTACAAACAGATAACGTCAAAATTACAAATTATGCACCTCATAAAAGAGGTCAAGTGCTAAACCTAACAAAGCAGAAGCCTGAAAAAGAAAGCTGTAAAGGGTTGGAAGGAGACTAAGATGGAAAAGTTCAATGTAGAAGTCAGGATCCTTTGCTCACTAGCTACTCTGTAAGAAAACACAATAATGAGAAAGATTTTGTCCAAATGTTACCATTTCACTTTCACTTGCATTCATGCTGGTTCCTTCCATGGAAGGATGTAAGACTTCCATCTGTACAATGAAAAGCACGGTTGGGCTTAGCAACCACATTTGATATGCAAATAACACTTTGGCCTTAAATGAAACTTCCAACAACGCCAGTAAAGGGCCAAATTTCCAGCTGGAAAGGGAAGACTTTACATTTTAAAGATCTTCCTTTTTTCACTTACATACAAATAATGTAACTAAACAATAGGCCCAGTCCACAGCTGACTGGAATTGTCCAGTGTTATCACAAAATAATTGTTTTTATCCCTCTCATTGTAAACAAGATGATTTAAAGTTCTTCAGAGTTTTAAAGAAGTTCAAGTTACTTCAGGGTAGAGATTGAGTTTTCAAACTCAAATAAATTATTTTTCATATGTTATGAATCAGTAACCTTCCACATGATCAGTTTTTTTTAAAAAAAAAAAATCAGGCTATTTCATATCAATTTGCGAAAAGAGTAACTCCTTGCTTTACTACTGTGGTGAAATATCACTTACAAGCTTTTCAAGTCCATGTTGTCTATGCTGCATTAAACGTGAAAACTGTCTCCCTGATTCTGCACCATGCTTTACAAAAAAACCACACCGTTTGCAGATCAAAGGGAGACGATTTATGCTTTCATCCCAGCTGACGGACGATTAAATTAAAACAGATCAGCAGTACAGTGCATGGGCAGGTGGCTTTAGCTGCCACTGTCGGCCTCAGAGCGATTAAATTGCGGTGGAGATGGAGGGCCTTCCGCTCTTATTCCCGCACTTACAGATCAAACGGTGACAAACGAGATGTTACTGCTCTTGTAAAGCAAGGCTACAATCTGTCAAAATCCAACATAATTTGTGACCCTACGTGACATCCTCTTTCTCTTTTTTTTGACATTTGAATACAGTGATTGTACTAGAGTCAAGTCCATTTAAGTGAATATAGTCAATTCTATCTAAAGGAATATAGCCTGTTAGCTCCAGCATGGTAGCTGAATATATATCTGGTTAGTACGCCAGCGACCCTTTGTGTTAAGTGCATACCATTAACAATGAATTCTGATTTTTCCAAGTTATATAATTTGATATCTTGACAGCTCAGACACTTAAAGCACCACTATTTGTTTTAAATGGCTTTATTTTATTGTTTAAATGTCAGTATCAAAATAAAGCAATGCATGCAGTCTTGTCAGTTCCAGTGCTGTAGGAAGTGTCCCTATGAGGAAAAAAAGGCCTTGAGAGAGTTTCTTCTAAAAATGGACTAAAAAGTCAATTAAGTCTTTTGCTGCATCCTCAAATGACTTGCAAAATTGTATTTACATTGGGTCTTTTGTCTAATGGGTGAGCTCATCAAGGTACTGAGGAAGGAAGCACAAAAGAACCACAGCACCTTACTTTAAAGAAACTCATACTAATCAATAAAATCTTCAAGTAAATATAGAAAAAAAAAGTAACTGCATGCTTATTAATCTTTAAACATTTATACAAATTGCCACAATTTGGCATAGTATCACTTCGACGGTCTAAAGTATGAACTCTGCCCCAAATTGCAAATTAACATAGTCAGCAAAAATCTGATTTGGAGAATATTTGCAAGAACTGACTGAATTCCTGTATTGTTTAAGGAATACACAGAGTTTTCAACACAGTCATGTCGCTAGATTTTGACTATACCTATTTCCAGTAACTTTGGGGTTAACAAGTTGCTCACTGCAGCCAAGAATTTACAGCATTTATCGTTCTCTTTAACGTTTTAAGGTGGGCAGTTTAGCTATCTACCACAAAGCAGTCAAAGATCTGATCTAGGGGCTCTTTATATTTTCTGTTGACCATTGATCTTTGGGCTGGATAACTTTACCCTCCAGGGAATTAAGTTAGAAACAGCTTTATTTGCAAAGATTGAAGACGCATTCAAAATCTCTCAACTGAAAATCTTGGGGGAAAACCAGATACGGTACACTGGAAAGTACACTTAAAGACATATACAGCACAAACCACTTTTATTCTTCAGTCAAAATGTAAACCAAAATTTCTTTCATCAAATTTGCATATATTCCCTGTTTAGCACATAGTTCTTAAACTGGAAGCAGAAGTAAATCTGCTAATTAATATACCCAGCAGCAAAGGTGCATTCCATGAAGCTACTGTAGATAATCTGCCACATACAGAAAAACCCAGCTAGTGGCTGGCCCCATATTTGGCAAATTATATACACTAATCCTTCCTTATCCTGATGACCCTCATAGCCTGTCTAGGCTTCAAGGCCTGTCAACACCCTATTGTTACTGATTTATAAAAAGGAAGACTCAGCCCATGTGCCACACTCTATCTTTCTAACCTTGCCTATTAAAGGCAGGGTCTCTGCAGCCATCTGACACAGAAAGGAGGGAGCAGTCATGTATATAGTTTACGTAGGCAGCAAAACAGCGCTTCACCCTAAACAGAGCGCTGCAAAGCCCCAGGGTCATCAGGTCTATTATGTCAGGAGAGCATCAGAGGCATCTGCAATAGTTTATGGTTACAGTTGTGCTGGGCAATAGAACACACTCTGGGTAAGGAAGTGTATACCATAGCATGCAGGTGGGGACAGGACATGAAGAACAAAACCTGTGAAACAGTGGGCTCAGAAATAAAGCCAAAACAGAGCAAAAGAGTGTTCCTTACTACATCACTTTTCTTGCTGTTAACTATGTAGAGGAACTACTTCAAATTCAGTGTTAGGGTTAACACTACATTACCCAGACGAACAAGGTTACTCTGAGTGGAAGAGATCCCTCCCAGGTTGCAGTGAGGATGAGTGCAACAAAACAATACCAGTTACTCCAGCAATTTCTTTGCACTATAATCTTCTCTCTGAGACAGAGACTGTTGCACAGTACACAAGGCTCAAAAGAAGCAGCAACAAATGTTTGTCTGTTTGTATACATGACCATGTTAGAAATCATCTGTTGATTTGCTGCTAGATATCCTCATGTGATGACAACCAGAGCACGAGATTGCTAACTGGTCCATGTTTAGAAGAGATTACTGGCTTTTTACGAGTTCTATGTGGCTCCCATTTTTGTAAAGACTTTTCTACTTTTATAGGTTGTTGCAAACCACAGAGTGATCTCATTCCACTCTCTTTCCTCCCCTCATCTCTCTGCTTCTGATGTAGATTCTGTACCAGTCACAGGGGATGTAAGGTAGGCTTTCACCTTTGACTGTAAGCATGATAGGCGGGAAGAGAAAGGTGGCAGAAACATTATTAACTTTAAAATATATCCCGTTCCTCCAAGATGAGAATAAATTGTCCCCACGTGACTATGCGAGATAGAGATAAACTGTTCCCCAACCTCTAGGAATCAATCCTCTGCCACCTCAGGGTTTTCTTTGCACTTCCCTAAAAAAAACCCTCTGCGTTGCTTCCCATGAATTACATTTTTTAATAATTAAAATATGCTCAGTTTGTTGGGGTTGAATTTTTTGCCTCGCTGCTTGTTATGTTTTGCAACGCCTCCTTCAGATTCTGCACCCAACCCATATCTATTGCTGCATTAATGAGGCCAGCTAAGAGTCATATATTTCTATTTAGCTTCCTGGGCAACAAAATGGAAGCACATGTGTAGGTAATGCTAACACAACCAAAGCCCTCCTAGGAATAGAGCGAGAACACAGTGCCTTTGATTTATAAATAGATATCACTATTTATAATGCATAAACAAAATGTTTCATGATTTGTAACACAAAGCCCAGGCAGTTATATTGTTAAAAAAAAATCCAAATGCCTGCCATCTACAGGAATAGAAACACTTCTTTACCCAAGCATCATGAGGGCATGGACTGGTATCATATGAACTCCTGCCAATTAAATGAGGTACTTGCTAATTACTGTCTCATATCTTCAAGGACCAAAGGGGTAGAACAGTGCCATGCAAGGCAACATAGTATCATGTAGCAGAGCTGAACCCCATCCTGGTTAGATTTAATGTTCAGAAATGATCACACACAGTATTACTCATGTCCAGCAACAACATTTTGATTAAAAGAACGCTAAGCTCTTGGTCTTAACCACAGCCAGCACTTGTTGCTACTGAAAGATTAACAATATCTCTGTATTTAAGTAACCCTCATATATGGCCAAAAAGTCCAATGGTCTTGGAGCGAAATTGTTTCTGGTAGCAGTTGACAAATGCTTTGCTTGGGTGAATCATCTGGGGTCCCAACTGAATGATGCCTATACAGCAAAGTGTAAAAACGTCTGTCATAAGCAGTGGCATAATCAATACCTTGCACATCACTGCAAAAGTATTTCAGGAGAGGATAAAACAGTTTCTTAAATTCTGCTGGGCAAGGCACAGTCTTATTTCAAAAAGTGTTGCATATGAGTGAAAGGGGGAAATTGAATTTAAGGTGATAAAGTCCAATTAGACTATAATAGCTTGCTTTTTTTGTATTTTAAATGGAAACAAGGCTATTTTTATCAAGAGTTGTGTAACTAGCATTTTCTATCCCTACTGAAACATCTGTATTTGTCACAAGTTTGGTAAAGTATACTGCTAGCTCACTGATCACTCCTCCTAGCTGTGGAATTAATAAAGACACATCTATTTCATTTCTGTTCTCACACTGGAAGGATAGCCTATACTTTCTGATGCGAAACTCAATAAAAATAAACACAGCAGAAATCCAGAAACATCACATCTCTCTGAAAATGCCACTACCCATACGAACAAGATCCTATAGCAGTAAAAAATTAACCAACAGAAAAATGTGAGAAAATTTCTTGTTTAGTACACCTAGCCAAAGAAATCTCAAGATTTTAGCAAGTGTTCAATGGATTATGGATCAAGTCTGATTTATAACTAAATTTGCATTGGAAATCAATACTGTCGGTTAATTGTATTGATAATTTGCCAATGTGATTTTAATACTAAAATTCACACTGTTAAAACATGATGCAAAAATTTATGTACAGATTGTGTGGCACCACGAAATAATTCAAGCATACTGTTATTGTTGTAAAGAGACAATAGCAATTAGCATTTGATGGCCAAGTCAGGGTATTAGAATAATAATAAAAAAAAAAAAAAGACCTACTACTGTTCTCTTGCTATTTAACCTGCCAGATAATATGCATAGTATAGCAAGACTGAGATTGCATTTAATGTGGGAATAAAATTAAACACCATTGAAATCAAGCCTTAGGGTTTTGTTTATCAGTATACACTGACTTGATGAAGTATTGGCGCTTATGAAAAATTTAATATATTAAAAGAAAGTCATGGAGACTTATTTCTGTAAAATAGTTTTCTAACCACAGGACATGTTGCGTAGGGTACCTTATTTGCTACATATATTTAATTTTTAATTCTTTCATTACTTGCAAATAAATATTTACCTGGAAATGCTTCTTTTGAACATTTTCCCACAGAGTCTCTATGAGAGCTTTTATATAAAAACTACTTCTTCTAGGAGTCAATCAGTTTTGGAATTTAAAACTAGCTTCTCACTTCTAATAAGATGCTCCTGATGAGGACTTTCAAGCACTGCTGTGCTAATAAACCACATGTAACCACACACTTTTGTTAGGCCAATTTTAGGAAAATCCCATCAGAACATTCAGTTTTATCATCTTTTCAAGTTTTTTGTTCTCCTCTTTTTGACATTGTTCCTATTTGGCTTTATTGCTTGTGATTTTGTTACAGTTTTTTTGGTTTTTTTTTTTTAACTACTGGTTAAAACCATATCCTTTCACAAAATTTTTAACTACTTAAAAGAAGAAACCTCTCCCGATATTAAATATAAATGTTTAGGAAATAATTCTCTAATGAATTGTAGGGAAGCATCCTAAACAAGTTCACAGCCTATAATCCTACAAATCAAAATTTCTTCAATATATAGGTTTGCTTTCAGTTTTTTACTTGCTGTCACTGCTTTGTTCATTCCTGATACTCCGTGCAGAAAAGAGAACAAGCCCCCTTCACCTTCCAATCTTGCTAACTTCAACAGAAGCTACTTTATGAGCACCTGCAAACAGAACCCAGACACGCCTTTTTTCTGGACTCCAATGTATACCTGGCCACTACATTAAAACATATTCCCCAGTATTAGAGAATTATGTGCTCAAGCTTTCATGTCTTCCTTTACACAGTGTAGTAAACATGTACACTTGCAAAGAGCTGAATCCACCTCACATCCTCAGTTATGACAGAATTCACAGCTCTGTTGCGCAACCTGAGGACAAGTCACAAATTAATTTTACTGAAATTCATTAGCTCTTTCACAAGTCTGGGTATGATACAGCCAACTGCAACCTACTTAATCACACAGCAGACAATGGGTAAAACTCCATGGTTCAGCAATAAACACTTCAAACTAATAATGTAAAATGACTAACTGGTTATTTTGCCCTGTTCTTCTTTAGACAAAGAACTCTCTCATTTCTCTAATCTTCCATCAATACAAAGTCTTTTATTCCTGTCCAACTCAGAATGAAAAAAAGAGAGAGATGAGAGGACTTTATGCTCTTCCAGTATCCTATTCCCTTCACAAAACCGGTGGTTTACTTAGGGCCCAAGACTGCTGCAACCAACGTTCTTCGAACTACCTTCAATTTCCTAGCCACAGTGACACCTAGCAGAGCTTCCTACTTGTGAATCTTAGCTCCTTATGTGTACTGGAACTGTTGAACAGAGAAAGAATAAAAGTGAGATTAAAATTACTCTTCTTCAGACATGCTGAGCATGGACACCCCCAGTATTTCAGTAATGTAAACCACTCCACAGGCATTCATGGGTTCTGAACAGCAGCATCCTAGCTCAGATATGCTTGAGAAAAGAAAGAAAGGAAGGAGCAACATTATAAAGAAAAGCATTCAGGCTCACATAACTAAGTTCTGGAACATGAAAAATAAAGGAAAATGTTAGTTGAGTAGAAATAAGATTACTTATAGACTATGTGACCACCAGTGTGCACCAAAATGATACTTCTTTTTAAATGTAGTTGGGCAACTTTCCTGCATAGCTCCTGGCTCATCTGGAGATCCTGTCCCAGCCTCTAAAGGTTCTCAGTATCTGGTCAACATAGGGAACAAGAGAGAGAGAACCACTAACTTAAAACTTCTTCACACAAAAACCATTGTGGAGTGTAATCCATGGTCTTATGATGATGCTTCAATCCAAACAAACTGAAACGGAACTGCTTTACAGTTTACAGAAACAATGTTTATCAGCCATTCTAACTTAAAGTGACATTACAGGGAAAATTTATATTCACCCTATACATATTCTACTGATTTAAATTAACGGTGTATAGAAACACTTTGCAGAAATAAGGAAAAAAATCATTTGTTGATGGACAAAACTAATACTTATGAGAAGAAAGTGAGAAGGAGAGAGAAAAAGACATGATGTAATGCAGGAAGTTCAACCTATTCTTTCCTCAAAGTGCACTTATGACTACAAATGTTAGTACCTGCTACTTTTGTAGCAACAGTGGATCCCAAATTATTTCACCTATCAATCTCATATTGGAAAAAAGAGAATAACTCTAAGGAGAAATCTAGCAGATGCCTCACAGTGATGTTGGGCAGTAGCTTAGGACAGGAAGTAACAGGAATACTTACATCACCAAAACTAGAATTTCACAGAAGAATCTTTTCCAGAGAAAGAAAAACCTTGAAAGTGCACTGCCATAATACAGAGAAACATTGAGGGGGTGGTTAGAGCTCAGAATGAGAAGTTTTTCATTGTTATAAGTTCCTATATATATATATAAAGAAAGGAAAAAAAAAAAAGAAAATATCACCTATTCCATGGGAAACCTATCTGTAACAATTTGAAGAATGCAGCTTCAGATGCACAGAAATATGCAGAAGATAATACAGAACTGGACAACTTAATTTATCAAAGTTCCTGCAATTCTTTCTTCAAAGAAGGCAAAACAATCAATATTAAGCAAATAAAGTTCACCTGCATCTATCTAAAGCACTTTATTAAATACAACACTGAGGGTGAGATACTTCAATTGGTTGGTGCCTGCTGCTTTCATCTCTGGAGACCTGGGTTCAAAGCCTTGCTTAGATAACAAAGCAGCATATTTACAGATGTCAGCACACTGAATTTGATAGCTGTTTCCCTGAAATACTGACTGTATCTTTCCTTGTCTTTGCTAAATATCTAACTCCAGCACTAAGAGCAATTTCTCCCATACATGCTTCCATGAAAAAAACACTTCAGACAGGTACAATGGGCCACCCCTTTTCATAAGAGATGTAGGACAGAGTAAGGAGGCCTCAGGTCATACATAAGCTACATGAGGAGTAGAAACTGCCTGAATTGTCCTACCAGAGCAATTTCTGCCATCTTCAACTTGCTAATCATGTCATCTGCACATTTTTCAAGGGGATATTAGTATTATGATTATTTATATGAAAACAAATTCTGATTTTGCACCCAAAATCTTCCTGTTGATTATAATTCAACTTATCCATGAAATAAGGAGTAACAAACTCTGGAAAATAACCACTATACATAGATCTTTGTTGCTGGCAAAACCAGTTTCCAACAGCTTAAAATTTAAGGGACTCTCAGCTGACCAAACACCTGAATACAAATCCTAATTATATGCAAATACCTGTGCAGTGCCTGGGCTTTTCATATCGAACACAATTTTAGAGATGTTAACTTTGTAGATTTGTTTACTCATATAAATATCAAGAAGATTCAGTTTTCTGAATTTCCTTTTCCTTCTAAATAAAGACACAACAAAGTCTAAACCACACATTTACACTTCTTTCTTGTCAACATGCAACTCAAAGGTTTCAGTAAAATTTACAATTTGATTTTATTACAGATAGAGGAATAAAAGAATTGTAAATAATTAAAAAAATATAGCAAGTTGTATTGACACTAACACTTTATTCTCTGTAGGGACCATGACTTCAGCATGCTGAAAATACTTAAAAAAAACCCCAAAACACTACTTCATCAATACCAAACCATAAAAAAAATCCTAACTGAATTTTTATATATTTATATAGACCATTACCTGCATGCAATACTTAATTTTCCATGATTCTAGAAATATTTTTGTCTTTCATTAAAAGACATATTGATAACCAGGTGGGGAGTGTTAGCATAGAAACATACATCTTATTATATTCCAGTAACTAATAGGCTTTTAAGCCCTATTTTAAAGTACAAGGGATTCAAAACAAATTACGTTAATTTCAGAGTGTTTGAAGAACTTCTTTCCCTTTCTTTCTTTTAACTGATTCCCAATCTTATGATTCCTTTCTCCAATTGCCTTGTTATTTCACCTTGTTTCTCTGCGAAAAAAAAAAATTGCCTTTGATTTTGCAAAGGAAAAGTTAATTCTTTCCAAGAAAGATCTTTTTCACCAAAATTTTCTCATCATTATCTATTCTAGAGATTAATTCTCATTTTATCACTTGGAGGAAAACAGAGACCACCAAAGGAGGAAGCTAATGTTAATCCATGAATGACTGCAAAGCTAGTTGACATCTTACACACTGCAAAAATACTATCATTGCATTTTTCTGCTGTTTCGTCCAAGTCGTGCCACTGTGATACTCTATTCTGTTTCTTAAAATACCGGATTTATCTCAGTTTTTCCTCTTCTATTCTGCTCCATCTAGTGGATTATTGATTTTTGCAATGAATGCTGCAACACTAGTATTCTAATACTCTGTGCTGGGTTAGCTTTTAGAGCAACAGACCATGTTCAAATGATTATTGTTTTGGCTTTAGATGAAACAAATTAAGTCACATTCCTGGGTACCTGGATAAGACTATAGGATTCTGGCAGCATGTTCATGCAACGTAAATGGGAAAATGGTGTCATTTAATTATATCACTGAAAGGAGACTAAGTAAGGGACAAGCCTTGATTATAAGGGACAGGTGGCAAAATTTCTCCTGGTGCTTGCACAATTTACTAGGTCAGTCCTGGGGAAAAACAATATTCCATGCCTGTGCTGTTTTGCTAAAACATCGATATCCTCCAGGTGTCATAGCCTAGATTTCAGTTTTCTACCAGTACTTGGTGATAGATAAAATGAAATTATACACTTGATAAGCTGCTTTACTTGCGAAACATGAATAACTTTATTCAACAATGTCTCTTCAGTATATACACATTTTGGGGTGTTTTTTTCTGTGCAGCACTGTTTATAACGCTGTCTCTAAAGACTACTCTTCAGGACTTCTGCTAACTTTTCAGAAGAACATTTAAAGATAATGAGATTTTGATTGGTGAGAGGAAAAAATAGGTAATTAGTCCATTCTCATGTGCAGTTCATTTCAAATTAATGCCACTCATAATGGTAAGAATATTCGTTTTCTTCAGAAAAGCAAATATAAAAACACTTAGTCAACAAAAAACCCACAATAACAATAATGCTTGTTCATAGAAAGAATCATCAAAATCTGTGAATCAAAGACAGTGCTTTTAACTTGTCTAGCAGGGTAGGTGTAGGATGTGTGTTACGTAGAGCAATTTACAGTATAAGAAGTAAATACTAATTTACTCTCCCAAACCACAAAGTTACTAAGTTATGTTCATTTTCAGCCATTAATATAGCTGGGTAAGTATTACAAAAGGACCTATCACCATTAAAAATAAAAGTAAATTTAAATACTTTGAAATACCAGAGCTTTCCAGATAATTGTGGGATTTTTAAATACTTTACATTTGTTTCTAGTTTTGATTTTTTTTTCCTGTAACATCATAGCCAGCTCCAGTAGTTAGTTATAAGTGGATGAGACACAACTAACTCCAGATTGATTTGCTTTTCCGGATTTTATTGTAACAGTACACAGCTATATAGCACTTTCTATCAAAGAATCTTGAAGTGTTCCATAAATACTAATTCAATAAGCCTTGCAACATGTCAGTGAGATAGCTCTGTATCTATTATATTTTTGCTGGAGGCACACAAAGTAGAAGTGACCTGTTCAGGAATAGAAATCAAGTCTTGATTCCAATCCTCTGATTTAACCATTAGAATTACTCTCTCTATGAAAACCTGGCTGCCCCCTGTTCAACAGCAGCTTTGTCGCTAACTTCAATGGAGCCATGATTTCATGAAAAAGACAAAGCCTTATTCCTTGATAATTTGCAGTTGAATACAACTGTTTAGAATAAACATCCTGCATCAGTTGAGGTATCTTCATAAGTTTCCTCCTAGAAACAGATGACTGACTTCATCAGAGAAGCAGTAAATGTTTTAAAGATTTCAAGTACACATACAACTGACTTGATATATTATGATAACAGTCAAAACAATAACAATGTAGTCCTCTGTAGTGCTGTAATTCTTAAGAGTCACAGCTCTGAATTTGGAAATAGTACTGCAGACCTAATCTTCAGAAGTGACTTCCATTTTATAGTCACAATTTTGCAATCACCGTAGTTGTGAGAACAGTGATATGCATTAAGGTAATTGATTGTGCTTTGAAATCAAGCAATCAAATGAGCATCAATTAAGCCTGTAAATGCTTGAAGCCACAGAACTCCTACTAAAATTATTTTTCCTTGCAAAGCTCTAAGCAAAATACACTAGGCATCACCCTGGATTCAGAAACCACATCTCTCCTTTCCCAAATCCTGCCTTAAGTTGCTTAGGTGTAGCACCGGCATTACCAGTATGTTACAGAAGGAAGCAATGATGGCCACTATATTTTGTAGTTGAGGTGTGAATTTGTGGTCTGAGAATGCTTGCCAGATCGAGCTCCCAGCGGACTCAAATGAACACATTTGGTTCTACAGTTAAACTGAAGATAACCAGCAAGCTGCTAAGACCTGTAAAAAACCAAGACATTTATGTGTTAGCACAGAAGTATGCCACTGTAGATGTGGTGCTACAGAAACTCCAGCAGCATAAACTCCAGCACCTGGGCATATTGGGAAATATGATGAGAAGAGGGGTAGGATCTCCCGGACTGCCAGTTTGGATTAAGGCAGAAAAATTCCACCTAACTCCCAGCTCCATTTAACTACAGTATCTTGGTGGAATCGAGCATCATTTCAAATTGGATTATTATTATTAGAAATGCAAAATTTCCTGCTAACTCTCTGCTTACATGTGTAAAATTCTCTTAATTCCAGGTTATCATTAAACATTTCAGATTAATATTAAAGCAAACAAAAAACCTCTAGCTATTTTAAAGTTACAAGAAAAAAAAACCTGTTATGATTGGTTAACTGCTCAAACTGAATCTGCAACTGCCTACTATTGTGGATATAATGTTTGGTGCTTTACTTGTTCCAATGAAACTAATGGGAAAATCCCTTCCTATAATAGGTGTTGGCAGTACTGCATCCTGAAATTGTAAACTCCTGAGGCACAAATCTGTCTATAAAACTCTTGGACATCTGAGGTGCTATAAAAATAATAATGCATTCAGCTTTATGCAATTTTCAGCTAAAAATCAGTCAAGCCCTTTTCTCTGCCTTCCCTCCTCCATACAGTCACCACAGAAATTTTGTTCTGTTAGGTTAATGTATATTTTTAATACAAAATTTCAACAGGAACCATTTTTTATGGCCTACTAATAAACCCTTGAAAACAGGGATTTATAATGGAAACAGTGACGGACCCTTAACCACAGTGTATGCAACTGTAATAAAAAGAATTAATGTAGTCAATTTGTACTACTGTTCTCAGAACAAAAAAAACCTCTATTTTAACTGTAATCCTTTCAACAGCTGATTGGCAAGCCTGTCCATTTCTAGTCTGCAGTGTTGTCAGTTGTCTTCAACATGATAATGAGCCTGTCACCATATTCAAATAGCCCTGTGACAGCATGTTTTGTGAGCATGACGTCCACTGCAAAGGGTCTGTCAAAAAGCACCTTTCAGAAAATGAAAAGAGAATGCTTTTCTGATGATAAATCTAATTTCTTCAAAGCTGAGAGAGTGAGATTTTTCATCTGATTTTGTCAGTGTTGTATCGTATTTGTGTCTTCAGATAATTCTGCATTCTGCTGCATAAAATTTTAAAGTTACCTGTAAAGACAAAGCCAGAAATAATAATCTTTTTGAGTTCACTGGAGGTTTTGCATAAAACTGCAATACTGCTGCCTTTCCATCAAATTAAAAGTGGAGGGGGAGGGAATGGCATGGGAGGTTAGCTTGTTACCAGAAGCAAATAAGGCTCACAGTAAAGATCTCAAAGTCTACACACTTCATTCGTCAGGGTCTTCACTCTTTCCCAAACAGCCTATTAAAAAATCTCCCTTGCTCTGTGTGGTCCTAGTTAAGTATGACCAGGTTGCATGAAATTCTCTGGCTTTCAGATCGAGACAGGCAGAGCTCTCAAGTACTGTTATGATTTCAGACTGTCATACAGACTGCAGCACTATGTATTCCACGTTCAGTTGCCACCAGTGGTGCTTGCCAGCTGGGGAAAATTTCAGACAGGGTAAAATTTTTAATATTTTGGCAACATAGACCCCTTCGCTTGTGTGTAAGCATTGTGCATTAATATCAACAGGAAATATGCAGGTGTATTGAAATAGTGTACTTTATGTTCCCTGTGGACAAAAGCTGGCCTTAATTTGACTCCATCTTTTAGGATTTTCATTCACAGCTGACTGAGGAATCCACATACAAAGGGAAGTGTAATAAGGAGATATAAAACACCAAACCAACAAGCAATAAAGATTTCTATCTTTCAGTCACTGGGTGAGAAAGGGGTGGCAATGGCTGAACTTTGAAGTCCCAGACTAAGTGACATGGGAATCTCAGAAGCGGAAGTTTCAGTTCTAGCTATGCCTCTTACACCACAAGTGACTTTTACTACGCAACTCTTGTTCTCTTTGTCTTAAGCCAAATACTGTAAGACTAGGATATTATTGTCTATATCACAGAAGTGTGATCTAGTGTCTGTATCACTAAAACTTAATATAAAAAATTGTTGGCAAACTCATGACACATTCACTAGAGAAGAAGCATGTTGCTCAAGCCCAATGTTTTTCAAGTTAAGCAAGTTTGGTTCCTTAAATATTTGTCAAAAACAGTGAGTATTAAGATACCAAAGGTGGATTTCCTCTGCTAACTACTGACTAGTATTAAAACTAAGTACTAGTATAGTGTTATTAGTACTACCTAGTGTTCTAAAGGGAGGTAATAACATGAGGTTGCCAGTCATATAAAGCTACAGTCCAAAGGCTCCATCAGCAAAAATCTGATGGAATTTGACAGACATACTACAGGCGCAAAAGCAAAGCTTAACTTCATCACCTTCAACATTTGCCACTGAAAGGACTTGCACTGCTTTTGCCTTACAACTTTGATATTCCTCTTCTGCTTACATATATGAACAAATATAGTATTTATTCTGCCTATAATTCATGATTAAAATTATAAGCTAATAAGAAAATCAATTAATTCAGGTCTAAGAAGCTGAAACCAACAATTTAACTGACAGCCATTTTTTTTGTGTTAGTAAAAGAAGAACTTCATATAGAAAAGCTGCATTTTAAATTTGAGATGTACAACATTGTATTCTATACATGATAGTGTAGTTAAATACACCTGTAACTGAATAAATTGTAAAGGAAGGATTTTTAAATATTTAAGTGAGGGCAACTAAGTGCTACACAGCTTTAGACTGCACAAAATGGACAATCAACATTAAACATGACTGATTTTTAAATTCTTCATTGCTCAGCTGGAGGGAAGTATTACAAGGCCAAAACCCAGAGCTGTAGACAGCTGGCTTTGTACAGTACCAATTCTCTGCCTCAATTTTCAAGTGATTCATCTCTTTGGGGATGGGGGGGGAAGAAAAAAAGAAAGGAAAAAAACAAATCTAAGCTAGGCCACACAAACATACAAAGCAAGCTTAGGTCTTTAGGACTTCCATTGTTTCAGGGACTCATCACCATCCTGAATCCTCATTAAAGCTGAAGAGATGCTGGAACAGCATTAAAATGAATGCAAACCATTTGCCGCAATCTTCTGCTCACACCATATCCAAATGAAGGCAGGCATTGCATAATCCAGGCAGCTAGAGCTCCTGACAGGTGGATGATTTATGCTCATAGTCGGAAGAATCGGAGAGCCTGCAGAGGACACAGCGTGAGCAAGGTGGTGGCGAGACAGATGCTCTCAGTGGGCTTGCAGAGGCTGGCAGGCTCCAGCTAGTTCAGGTGCAACTTAACACTTTAGTACTGAACTCATATTGCCTAGATTCCAACACAGCAAGATACCATTTACAATATTATGTACAGTAGATATACTATCAAACATATCTGTCTGCTATTTATCTCTCTCTATTTGTGTATACACACACACTTTTTTGCAGTTCAGCTTACTGTGTTTCTGTTCCCATTGTGTGTGCATGCTCTCCATCGAAAAAGAAAGGGCAGATTAGGACAAATTCCGCATTGTTATAGCCATGCAGCATAAGTGAAACCACCAGAGTTGAACAGATGTAAGTGGGGGAAGAATTTGGCTCTAGCTTTCAGAGAACATGGACAGATCTGGGATACTGAAAATCCTTTCAGTGTTTTAGCAGTGTCTGAAAGCTAGGAAAGAAAATGACTGGAGGAAAGGTGAAAACATCCACAGATCCAAACATAGTGGTGTATTCTAGTCACTCATTTATCTGTAAAGCACAGGAAGTTTCACAATCACATTGTTCTGCAGAAAATGCGTATTAGCAAAATATAACGAAAATTAAACTTCTGTCATCTACTTTTTTAATCTTTGAAAAGAGTGAATTCTTCTGTTGTTCAGGGGTATCTAAAAACCCCACGCCAAATCGCAACATCATTTCTAACTGCATAATTCACCTTCCTATTCAAAAAAGAAGTGCATAATATATCTGAGGGTTTGCACTTTCCCTACTGTTCTGTAAGCCAGAGAATGGTTTATAACAAAAAAAAAAATAAAAAAAAATCACACATACAATATAATATACCCATTTGCGTCACACAACCATACGTTCATTTGTTCTTTAATATAAGGTGAAGCCAGAACTAAATTATCCTACATTAAGCATATCAACAAAATAAAAAACTCGCCTGCCTCATATCAGTCCTGCAACATTTTCAAATGAAACCTGTCACTTTTTTAAGTATGTAGTTTTCAGAGGCAAGCAAAGAGTTAATGCATTCAAATGTGCCCACTGCAGGTTATCTGGGTTGAATCTGGGACTTTGCTGACTCTCAACTCCTTTCCACTTTAACAGATGAGGTCAAAGGTGGAACTGCAGATGAGAATTAAAGACACATACATCCCTTTAATCAGATAACACATTCAAAGACTTTCAAATTCCCAAGAAGCCACTTTACAGGCACGTGTCATAGGCTATTCCGTAAAGGGGGAAGGAACTTAGAGACAAGGGAAAGAGGACTTATTTCAGCTAACCAGCATTAAAAAAAGCAGGAAACTAGAGAAAACAGATAGGAGTAAAATCAGATGGATTGCTAGCATTCAGAATGCTTTCTGATTGCATGCATCTCCCTAGAGAGGAACTCCAACACTTGAAGCCTTCACATTCTGCATCTAAATGCTTTTTCTAACTTCATTAAGCAGTCATGTTTAAGAATACTTCATAACAAGTATTTTAATTAGAGATGAACTGAAGTATCTTCCCAGTATGGATATCTCTATGAATACCATGATGTCTACAAGGAAACACAGTCATTCAGCCTGACTAGTACTCACAAAATAGTGCAGGTCAGGTAACGAGAACCTCAGGGAATTAATGATTCTCTCTCCCATTTGGTCAGAAAAAGGCTACTGGAAAAGAGGATATGTGCTTGCAACAACTATTTTCTCATCAGCATTCTTATACAATTGTGGTATGAAGTGGGAAGAGAATAGAAAATCATGAAAATAAGAGAAGATGAAAGGAATAGAAGACTCTTAAAACACCTTATCTAGTCTGTGGCTTTGTTCTGATTACTGCATTTCTTAGCATCTCACACAAGACCAAGCAATGGAGTATGTGGTGCACTCTGCCAGAAGAAAAGCACCAGCAAAGACTACATGTGTACACACCAGACTCAAAGGTCTTCCAGTTCCTCTTTCTGTCTGGAATACAGCCAGAGATTTGTATTTTGGGGTAATACTCTTCAGAGCTATTGGAAAGGAGGAGCCTATTCAGTCCCTTTATAATAAGATTATTACACTTGGACCTTCCATAGCCTGATCCTTCATCTGAGGTATAAATTAGCAAACTTCTCTAGTACATCCTTGAGTAAGAACTCACAAAAGCAATACATTAAAACTAGTATTATAAAACAGCTTTCTACTTCTTAAGGTAAACATTCATTTTCCTATTCCAGTATTTATCAGTCTAATCAGTCTTGAAACTGGAAACTCAAGAGCTTTCATTACAAGTTTGACAGGGAGACCAGCAAGTGGCTTGTGAACTTAAAAACTACTCCAGAGCAAGACCTCTCCTATCAATAATCCATTCAATAATCATGAGCAGGTACTCTCAATCTGGATCCAAACTGTATTTATGCTATCTCTTAAGCCATCTTAATTGATGCTACAAACTATATGCAGAAATGCAGTAGTTCTGGTGACTTATGGAAAACATGTTCCTCTCCTCATGTTTCAGTGGATAACTTCTGGGACTGGCCACACATTGAAATCTAAAATGCTCATTTCTCAGGCTTTCACTGAAGTACAGTAAATATGAAAATGAGATAGAACTTGGGAAATGCAGACACTGGATACCATGGTAAACTCAACTTGGCAGACTGTCACGAAAAAAATACATGTGCTATACAACAGTTTAACAAATGATATAAGACCAATCTGTTGATTAATTCAGGCCACAACAAAAGACGTGGCCCACATGGAAACATTTTCTTCAGTTGCCCACCCAAGGGACTGAAAAGGAATATTGGAAAAAGACAAAGGGCAATGGTGATAAATAATTTTTATATGGCTGACTAAAAATTACAGGAACAGCACTACTGTATGGACTACCTCTTGACTAGATAAAGGAAAGTAAAGGAGGAGACAAAAGACAAGGATAATGGTCTTGAATTATATGTTGATTTCTAAGGTCTGCAGGTGTTCAGCATGCACCATCTTACCAACATTCTCTCTTGTTAGTCAAGCAGCTTTCCTGCAAAACATTTCCAGCACTCCAGCAATTCTGCCACTGAGGGCACAGACTGCAGTTAAGCTCATTATAGAAAAGAATCACGTAGACTTTCTTCTAGAAAGCATTTTAACTATTTTAATTATTAACTGTTTAAATATGGACTGCAATAAGGTCCTATGCAAGCAAGTTGTACAGAGTGTTGATTTTGGACCTGCTGAACTATAACTGTGAATCAAATTGACATCTGATCTTGCATCTGATGATCCTGAGAACTAAAACCAGATGTTTAAGAAGAGAAAGAGAGAGACACACATATTAACTTTGTCAGAACAATAAAGAGCAAACAGGAAAATACTGGTATTATTCAGTAAGTGAATATATTTAACATAGCCTGTGTTTGACTTTCTCCAGAATCATTAATCTAGTGCAAGACTACTGAGGCTTAAAATAAAGCTATGTTTTTCATTTATAAAGATTAATAGCTATATTAAGTCAATCTTATGAGGGAAAGAGACTCTTCTCATTATTTCCCTTTTCTGTCACATAAACACCCAAAGAAACTTAAAAGAAAGGAAAAGAAGAATAAAGAAAAAATAAAAGGTTGGTTAGATGAGCTCTAATACTACAATAGCTAGCGGGCATGGTGAAATTCCACATAATGTCAATTCACTGCTGAAGATGACATTTTTATCAGATTTCAGGTTGTTGACTTTCATCTACAAAAGCCACATTACAAACTGCAAATGAAATAACATTCCAGCCTCACAGAGCAACTCTGTGAGTAGAAGTAACAAAGACTCACCACTGGTAAAAACACCATCAGCTTAAAAACGAACAATGACTGACCAGAAGGAAGACTGTGACTTAATTACATTAACATCTCAATAAACTATGTTGATTTAGATGTGTGAAATATTCAAGGGATAAAACTGGCTGTCAAAGGTAACAACTGCAGATCACAATTTTGGTGCTTCTAAACATTTTCCCTGCTTTGACCGAACAAAGACACCGAGAGAGTTAACCAATCTTCATGCTTCTTGGTGCCAATCTATCCCAAGCAGTAAGAGTACCTGTAGCTCTGTCAATTTAGCAGTACCTACATCTTTTCAGCACTTCACTCCAAATAATCCCACTATGCATCCTGTTGTGTCTATTAAGATTTGACATGTGAAAGTTTTATTGAGAAGATCCAAGTGTTGCCCAAGTAAGGGCTAAGTAAAATAGAAAAAGGAGTTGGCGCCGAAGTGGCATTTCAGAGATATCCTTGCTAAATGCACCCTCTACCTGAGGTGATTAACTATTCTCCTTAAGCAGGGGATATGTAAATATCTGCACAGCAGAAACAGAAAAGTGAAGAATACAAGTAACATTAATGACACTCTTTACAAAATGATCTCTATTTAATTTAGGGCAGGACCCATGTATAAGAGTGCCGTGTTGATGTATGTGTTTATGGGTGGCAGAGACCAAGAATGAAAAGCAGCTATTTGTCTAGGAGCTCATGGGAAAAGATGCCATATCACACACAGTCTTACATCCTTCAGATTTGTCTCTACCATCCCTTATCACTCATATTGCTGTCATTGTACTTTCAGTGTATAAGCAGATGTTCACAGTGGCTAAATTCACTGAATAACTTCTTTTAAAAAAATAACTTCTAAAGAATTAGAAAAATACTCCTTCCTTGTTCAAAAGAATAGGACAAATTACGATGTTCAGCTAACAACCTCAGACTGTATTAATATTTCATTATCTTAAAGTGATTAATTTTTAAGGGTATTCCAATTCACTTAAACTTGTGAAACTGAAGAACTTACTCCTCTTAATTCTGAGGAAGTAATAGGTAAGGTATGTGCACCAAAAATACACCTTATATTTTAATCCCATTCAAAATCTTTCAAACTCATGATTTTGAATAACAAAACTACAAAGTAACTATAGGCCAAAGGCATTCTTTATTGATGTTTGCCTGACCCTGCAAACAACTACAGTCACTGGGATTCTCACTAAGGACCACTGTGGGAACCAAAACAAGCCTAACACCTAATCTCAAAGAAGCCGCAGATGAGTGCAACAGCAAACAGTGTTAAGTCCAGATCTGCAGATTCTAACATCACAAAAAGTATATTGAAATCTCTGTGGAAAGACAAGAAATGTTAAATAGTTCTCAAACACAGATGTATAAACAATATTGCTTTCTCTGCATTCACTTCATATTGCCTCTTTTATTAAAGTGGCATATAAGGGCACAACTGTAAAACAAAACTATACCTAAAAAGAGAGAAATCTAGCTTAAAGACTGAGTCCAACAAATTGCTGGGACTTCTCTGTTTCATTCCCAATGAGTTTATGGGGGCCAAAAACATTCAGAGACAGAAAATAAACCAGACTAGCACTGCAACACAAGCAGTGTGAGAACTTAGATAGCCAGTCTTAACTGTAGGTACTTTTGTGTGATTTCTAAACCCAGAAAGAACAGCCACATCTCCAATATTTTCTTTGTCTTGAGTATATTTTAATGGATGAATAGAAATGCTAGTTGCTTGAGCTCACTATAAACACTAACCTGCAGCTGAATAGTTTGTCCCTCCTCATCAGTTACAGAGTGTGGATAGTCATGAGCAGCGTTTTAGGGCAGACAAATAGGGCTGTCAGTTCTAATGTGTGAACTGGGCTTTCAGGCCACATTTTGGTTAGGAGGAAAGAGGCCTACTTATGAACACCAACAACACTTAGAGATTAGTTTCTATTGTTTCCAAAGAGATTTAACAGGTCCCAGTACGTATTAAAGCAAGCACAGTTTGAATGAAAGAATGAAGAGGACAGCAAGAGGGAAGGAAAAGAGGAGAAGAAAATGAAAAATGGGAGGGTAACGGAGAAATTGAAGGGAGGAGGGGGAGAAGATGGGAAGAAATGGGGAAGTGAGTGGGAGGGAAAAGAAGAAGGTGACAGAGAAAAGGGTGAACTGGGAGGAAGAAAGGGGGAAAGGGGAAACAAAGGGAATAGAAAAGGAAAAGAAACATTTCCAAAAAATACCTACAACAGAAACCAAAGTCCTTCATAATACATTGTGACATAGATAAGGGTTGATATTAAGGAGAGACTTCAACAGAAAACACACTATGCTATCTACTGATATTGTAACACAGGAGCTTTGTTAACATTCTGCATTAATGACGGAGTTCCTTAAGTGTAATATTACGATAGAAAGCATAAGAAATATCACTGAGGTCAATGCCACTCTATTACTGTCATCCTGTAGAGAAGTATTATCTTTGAATACTATTAATGGTTTCTCCTTCCCTTTGTTCTGATTTCCAAAGGCAGCAGAAACTTCCTCCACAGTAATTTCTGCTTTCTTCTTGACAGACTAATGGCATTAGACTTTCAAGAGAAACTTACCTTGGCAATGTCTCATGTACAGGTCTTTTCAAAGGTGATTATTAAGCAGGCTTTTTCGCTAGGCTCAAAACACAGATGACAACAGGTTTTTAGTTATAAAGTGGATTGCTTAGTTTTATTAATTATTTTGAGAGAGAATCTATTAATCTGCTCCTTTGCATATCATGCATGTCTCTACGTAAGAGTAAACTCAAGCTGCCTATTCTCCTTGCTGTATCAGACTCATTTTCATAGACTGTCAAAACCAGAAAGGATCAATACAATAATTTAATCCAATCTGCTGCTTAACACAGGCCAAAGATGTTCATACAGTAATCTTTGCACAATAAACTCAGTAATTCATTCTTTAAAATACACAAATAGCTCTGAAAAATGCATTCTTATATTTAAATAAATGAAATCTAAATTTTGCAAAGCAAAAATACTTCTAGAGAACCTCAATTCTAGCATGTTAAGAAAGCCTTTCACTAATATGTAATAATCTTCTGGTTCATTACAGTACTGTATCCACCTAAAACACTCAAGTATTTTCAAAACTGTCAAGTAATTGCTTTTATTCATATTAGTACTGAAGGAGAAAAAACAGAATTCTTAAAATAGGCAGCAGTTTCTGACTGCTGCTTTAACACTGCCCTAGGGATGCTGAAGTCACTTTGAGGGACAACAAAAAAATCTTAATGAATGAGTATAAGTGTTAAAGGCTACTCAGTGAGGAGTGCAAGTGCAACATACTGATTGTACTACTATGACGGGAAGAGTATACACTGAAGTTAGTATTGCCAGATGATAAACCTGAAGAGTTTCTATTATTTTTTAGAGCCTGGATAACAGCAAACATATTAGCCACAGTAAGGATTCACAGATATAAATGGGTATATTGCCATTTTCCCCATAGAATAGATCGCTAAATATGCCAAATGAACAGCAATCTAACACAGCTCCACCAGCTTCCAGTAATACTAGGTGGGAATATGGCTTCTGATTTTAAATAGATGGATTAATTAAGCTGGAGTTCTGTCTATTCTAACTGGGTACGAAGTAAACGATGATAAATTTTTAAAGACCATACATTCATAAGGAATACACAAAAATACTTATGTGAAGTGACTCAAAAAGTTTCTGCCATTTCTTTTTGGTATAATTTACTTTTCAAATAAACTTAATTTTTTTCCCCTATGTATCACCCACTTAGGAACTACACTTTCTGAAATAACAAGCACTACAATCAACACATTAAAAAATTCTACAAACATCCAGCTATCAGGAATAAGAAATATAAATGAGTAGTTTGTGTGTCCACAGCCCTGTAAGAAGTATGAGCTAACACTGCTCAGAATTACGAGACCCAAGACAGTACCTAATATTACAGATGGTCTGAAACCTGTGTCACTGCCAACAGGTTCCACTCTGAACTGTAATTTTTAAACTTGCCACAACACAGGGACAGATAAAACAGAGGCTATGGCTTTGCTTCCATGGAGAAAATTGAAACATATGGATTAACATCTTGAAAAAATAGTTATCTGAAGCAAAAAGTAATTTTATTTTGGAATAATTACTCCAGTGGAATTATTTCACACGGGTAGCTTTTCAAAGCAAGATCTGTGGTACAATAAATTCAGAATAATTATTTTCTATCACAGAGACATCCTAGTAAGCAGTCCCACAGATAGTATTAAAAAGTGTATAGTACTAATGGAAGACAAAGTACAATTCAAACTGACTAGCAACAGAATAAAACATAGTCAGATATCTACCCATGTTTTCCAATATTAACTTACACAGTTTTACATCCAATTTTGCTTCTTTGAAAAGAAAACAAGTCAACCCTTTTTTCGCACTCCAACTAACTGTATAAGAAAAACAGCTAACACATCCAGTCTTGCACATTAACAGGCTGAATTCTACGTGTTGAAGCAAACTAACCATTGGCTTTTGAACTGTTTGAAAGGCCAAACTTAAAAGACTGACTGTAAACCAACAGAACAAAAAATGTCACAGAAGTGTTAAAATGGGCAGATTGCTGTCATGTCATCTCCCCTCCCGCCCTCTTTTATCAATTGTAATATTATTTAAAGAAATCACAAAGGAAACATTTGAAGAGGATCTTCATAGATTAGAGAATCTTTATGTTGTTTCATATGCTTTTGTGAATCTGCAAGAATCGACCAAAACACAAGCACAGTCAAAGAAACTGTAATTCACGAGAAGAACCAAATATGTTCCTTGAAAACCTAATTTTTCATAATACTGATACGCAAATTAAAAATAAAATATAAAATTTCCTTTTTAAGTGTATTCTGCTGTGCTGTTAATAACCATTACCTAAGGAGGTAAATGAAAATATGACACCCTTATGTTCATTATGTCCTTAAAAGTTCATCAGCATCGGCTGAATGCTTCAATATGAAGCATAACACACATTCAAATAACATCCATATAGCTAGACTTATGTTTTCAAATAACAGCCCAAGGGCTAAAATAAATTGAAGCGTTCCTCTGAATCAGTCTGTAGTAAATGTCTTGTGCTGCTCAATAGGAGATACAGATTCAGATCCACAACTCCAACCCTGCTCCAGCTCAGCTCAGTATGACACTGCTTTACCCTTCCTTCTCTAGCTTCTGGTCTATGACTTATAAATTGCTAAGAATCTTGATCTAGGTGTTGCTGGCTGTGCCCCACTGACATTCTTGAGAATGTATACAGAAATTTCCCAATTCTTGCTCTTTTACATGCGACCATAAATCAAATTCCTTCTCAGTCAGATTCCAACACATAGCCCCAAAATCCTCATGCTAACTCTCTCATAGAAACACCAAATGCTTGATGAAAAGCACCAATATCTTCTCATAATAAATGATTTAACTTGCAGCTGTCACAAGAGAAGCTACTCTGTGTATTTGCTATAAGTGCATTTCGGACCTTGCTCTAACAGATAAAAACTTGGGATCTTCACCCAGGCACTGAGATTCCTATCATGACTTTTAAATGGTGATTCACAAAACCATAATGTAATAAAGTCCTTACAAACATGAAGGTAATCACAATGTCTGATAATTGTTTCACCTAGGATTAAATACTAAAACTATTTATTATGGAAAAATTCTAGAAAAAACTCTCCCTACTAACAGGAGAAGATTTCTGGAGAAGGTGCACACTGGCAGATGTGCAGAAGTTCTTGTAAGGAATGTGATGCTCCTCTCAAAGCTGCTTAAACTTGATTTTATTTCAGGTCTGCAACTAAATTTTTTTGTAAATAGATTTAGGCTGTCAATTTCCAGGCATGCTGTGCCATCAGCATGTAGAGACTGCTGTGACAAACGTGGAGGCTGCAGCAGCAAATTTTATTATAAACTGGTAATTGAATTGAACAGGTTTACATTTGAATAGATTTACTGCAGCATGATCTCTGACATGCTGCATTGGCCTGAAATCCTTGTCTGTACATAAAGAAACATTTAAGATACAGTAGGAATTATTTCAGCTCAGAGTAAGCCCATGCTATTCAATAAATTTACACCCACCCTACACATGAAAGGAATAAGTATATCTTTCTTCATTCCGAGCGTAAAGGATGTAGCCAAAAACAAACACTCATCTCCAGACCTTCCCATAGGTAAAACACCACTACCTATCTCCAAAAATACCCTCAAACAAGAACAAAAGGAAAAAAAAATCTCTATTCCAAGTACAGTCCTAAAAATTTACAATGAATTAATATGGTTTCAAAACTAAAAGTGGCTAATAAAGCAGGAAAGAAAACAGAACACCCTTTTGGGTTATCCTGTTGGGTGGTAGATAAGCCATACCTGAAAAGCTAACTTTCCCCCAGATGAAAAGACTTAAAAATAAAAAAATTAGTAGAAATCTTAATGTGATTTGAAAGAAAAAATTGCACAATAAGAGTAGAAGAACTAAGATACACCCAGGAGTGGGCCTAACAAAGGAATTTTCTTTTCAAAGGAATTACTTATTTTGTCATTGTAGAACCTCCAGAAAAAGATACGTACTTTCTAGGTAGGTTAATTCTGATTAAGGAAACTGTGGGATTGATTTGCACCCATGGACAATGATCATTCATACAAAGAAATCTAATTCATAATGTGCATCTGAATTGTCTAACTAATTTATCTCAGTTACCAAAAATCATATGCAGAAACATAGTAACTCTGTACACAACTTTGGTAACTGAGTTAATTACTCATTTGTAGAAGAGTCACTAATTTCCTCATGCAGTTCCTGAAGCTGCACACAGACATGATTTCTAAATATACATGTTAATGGTTGTGCAATGGTTCCCTCAAAGTTTAAAAGAAAATGTCTAAAACAATTGAACTGTATATACTCTTGGTAACGCTGTTTTGTTTCCAAAGAAGTTGCTCAATATATATTAGTTTATAAATGATACCGGGCCTTAACTTACTGAAAAAAAGGTAAGAGCACAGTCCCTTTCAAAAGGCACCATACTCAGACATTCCTTTCTTTCTATAGTTTATCTAAGCATCACAATTTAACTTTTAGGTAGCTGTTTCCAATGGTCAGTTATATGAGGATTTTGGTACTGAAAGAGAGGGTCAAATCCCACCATTCTTACTGAAGGAAAATCCCCACTGAATCTGACAGGAGTTTTGCTCAAGTAAGACTAAGGACAGCAGGATTTGGCTCACAGGATCATAGCATCTGCCAAAGCAGTTGCACAGAACAAGGTTTATTCTTAGTAAGTATAATCCAATAAGAATATGTCTGTAGGTGCACGATAGGCCTAATTTGTCCATCATCTCTCCACTGGTCTACGTTGCTCTTGGATTTTACTCTGATAACCACGTACTTAAACCTGTTTTAAATTGCCATCAAATGATTTGCAAAAAGTCAATCACTATTAAAGCCAACTTTTTGAGCACTGACAAAGCAAAATTCCATGGGACTTTTTTTAAAGTGGTTTCCACTGAAGACAATATTTAGAAAACATTACATTGATTTTATTTTAAAAGATTATCTAGCTCAGAAGTCCCAGACAGCTTCGGTTACTCTTCCTCTGTGTAACAAGGCACTACAATAATACGATACATGCATATACAAGTGTATTTTCCATATACATTAACATCAATAGAAGAGCATAGCAGGCTACCAAGATTTAAAGAGTTGCCACTTTATGTAACTTAGATGAATAAAGTTCCAGATGTGACAGCACCGTTTCTTGGAAACATTTTCTAATATTTACCTGTTATTAAATATCTTGAAAATGTAAGTGATAAATTAAAACACTCAACATACACTTACAGTGAGGGGTAGGTGGCTCTCACAGACTTAAAAAAAAGGGGAGGGGGGTGGATTCTCCTCTTCTGTAAGCCATTATTTGCTCCAGTGTAACTAAAGGAGCTTCAGGAGACATACTCATTTAAATGAAAAGTAAACCTTTTGCTTGTCCTGATGAAATGAAGACTGAGTACAAACAGGAAAAGGAAGGTACAGTGTGGGTTTGCGCCAGAAAGAAATCTTTGAGAACTCATGATATCAAAATGTCAAGGAAAATGAGAAGATATGTTCTGATGATTATTATATTAGTTATCCACTGAAGGAGACTGAGCGCCAGGGTACATTTTCCTGTACTATACACAGACAGAAAAATTCTAAAGAACATCTTTACGTAGATACACCACAATTCCATCTCTTAGACTCTCAGCAAGAGCAAGAATACATGAAAATTGCCTTTACAATAACTGATTAGAACACTCATCCATCTCTTTTCTTTCTCAACTGCCCTACAATTGTTGCATGCACTTGCAGAGAGATGTATACTGACTTACCTTCTTTCAGCATGCCAACTTTTAGACACTTCATGAAGCGGCAAGCTTGGCAAGACTTGCGTCTGCGCTTTGTGATTTCACATTCATTTGTTGCTGGGCAGCTGTATTCTATGTTACCTGTAAAACAGAGGACAGGAAAAGAGAAGTATTCAGAATCCCTGACTAACCAACACAATAGGTATATGAAGTACTCATACAACTGGTGTCGTGTTTGATTTTGGACTAGATTATCAATATTAAATGGTGCTATAGAAAGGAAACACCTTTCAAGTAAGGTGAATTAAAGGACAAGCTTCTTTTTTTTTCTTTTTTTTTTAAATCTAGACAGCTGCATTAAAAAAATACAAAATCACAATTAATGTGAGTGTGTGTCTGGTCCCATACACGGTTGCTAGTAAAATCTTTCACACGGGTTATTCCTGCTGATAGGAGAAGGAAATTCCGTCATTTAATGACACACGCTTAGGCTTTTCTAGCCTGAGCACTCTTAGTTTCCTTTTTCCTCCACCAATTTTATCAGTCTTTCTTAGTCTAGAACACAAAAAGAAGACTGTTGAGCTTTACTGCACAATCAACTCTAACAGGTACTACAGAGTTTCACCATTCTTCCGCAAGAGCATGCACAGCGTATCAGGCAGGGCTCACCAGCATTGCTATGACCACATCTAGCACAATCTACAGCTGCTGAGTCAGATCTCTTAGCTAGGACATCTCCCCTTCCCTCTACACCTTAGGCAGAGTTCTTGTACTGAGAGGCATCAGAAAGAGGAGCATTCCTACCAAGTTGTCAGAATAACAGAAAACAGGAGTCACGATCGCCTTTGCCTCTCCCAACTCTCCTTAAGGACTAGAATAAGCTAGATCCTTAAATATAAGCCACTCTTGGGCGAAGCACTGTTTTCCAGGGGTCTTTGTTGTTACTGCTTAGTACATACTATTTATCCTCAAAAATAACAGCAACAAAAAAAATCCTGAAAAATTAATGTGTAAAATAAATATGAGTAATTTTCTTCACAACTTTGAGTATCCAAGTTCAAGTGTGAGAACATCTCATCTTCTACCCTAGTACCACTGCACTTTTGATTAAACAGCTTAGATCAGTTTATTAATCTGCCCAGCCAATGCATCCTACTGCCCACAACTAGATTCAGTATGACAGACTTTGCAGCAGTCAGAAATTTCACCACGAAACTGACTTTTAAATAAACTGCCTTCCCCATCAGCCTGTCACATCTTGCTTTAAAGGTATTTCTTTATTTTCTAACCCTTTCCCCCTGTGATTAAGTGCATTAGTATCTTAATGAAAATGCATTCTGTTTATTGCCCTCTTGGGAAGCAAGAGGTCATCACACCAAATGCATAAATTGTCATCAGAGACAGTCCGAGCATAATTGCAATTTTGCTGCTCCATGTTTGTTGCACTCCGGGTCCGTCAAAGTCCCCTGAAACATGCACAGGTTCTAATAATTAGCATAGAGTCTGCTTGGGACCACAGCATTGATGAAATATTTCAGAGTTAATCACACTTTGTAAACACTGATTTATATTGACTACCTTTCTCCAGACTGATGTCTCCTCATTAAATATCACATTAGTGGATTGCAGGACTGCACAAAGACTCAAATGCTGAGCAACTGCTAATTCAACAGGAAGCAATGCTTAAACCACTTACAGCTATTGAAAATTGGTTAACTATTTATGATAAAAGAGGTCTTCATGGCGCAACATATGTTCTGCCAATACAACCAGTGTAGTTTGCACAATCTCTTCAGGCCTTTTGGGGCTTGCTTCCTCCTGAACATCACTGCATGACTGACTTAGCAATGCTGATGAGTAAAACAGATCCTCAGTGTGACTGAACACTAATGGTTCTTGTTGACAAAAATCAAACTTCAGTTAAGTCCTCTTCCCCTTCCTTAACTCCTGAGAAGAAAGCTGTTTAATAAACTGTAGGATACAGTGGGGGAATTTCAGCATTACAGTTCTTACAAAACTTCTTCCTGACACGCACTAGCAAAGTTATGGAGTAACATTTCTGAAAGGAAAGGATGGTAAGGGCAAGCTTAAGAAAAGATTCACATTATCCTCTCACACTCTAAAAAAGCATTCTTAGCGAGGTACAACCACCACACAGGTAGACCTTCAAAGCCTTTCACAAATTCTATCAAATTAATTTCAACGTATTATAGTAATAAATGTACTACCATCCCTACTTCATAAAAAAGAAAAAGTGAATCAGAAATGCTTTGCACAGGATAAAAGCAATCTTTGCACAAGTCAGAAACAATCTTGATCAAAAACAAGATTGAGATTACAATACAGAACTTCAAGCAACAAAGCTCTGCACCAAGGCAAATGAAGTGCTCCCACTACAGCCAGAACCCTTGTGTAAAGGCACAAATGATAAAGGTACAGATGTTGACACCAAAAAGTAATATTCAAATCCAGAAAAATAAGCAAGATGGCTTATTTCCCTAATTAGATACTTCTAATCAATATGCTGACATTTCACTTTTGTGCAAAATTCTATGAAACATGGCAAGGGTCTTAGTGCAGCATATTACACACAGATAACCTATTTTCCTTGCAAATTCTTGCCACTTAGAGGACTCTAAAAGGAGCTATTATTCTAGTCACTTAGATTTCAGTACTTTAGCTTAGAGGGAGAATCCTCTGCTACCAGTTTAGGTTGCTTTACTTTAATGAACTATATGTCACAGCAGATGTTCAATCTTAATTTTAGACGTTAGAAAATAAATTTGGGAGGTGTAGGAAAGAGTTCCGCCAATGAACTCAGTAGAGTTACAGTAGCTGGATTTATTGATGCAGCAAAAATCCACATCTTACCAACAGCCACAGCTGGTTCCCCTAAAGCGTTTCAGCATTTTAGAATATGGCTAGGCCATAGTAAGAGTTAGGAAACTAACATTTTGTCACCACTTCAGATACAAATGCAGTATTTTATCAATTAACTCCATGTATATACTCAATTTCTGTCAGTGAATTTTCCATAAAAATAAAAGAACAACCAAAAAAATTGGCTGAATTTTGCAATGGATACATAACTGAATATATATCGTACTCAAAATGTGTTTTACCTGGCATTTAAAGAATTAGTTTATATATTTTTGGCTAAAACCTAAGTTTATTGCACATTACAGGTCATTAGAGCTCTAATAATATCTTTCTTACTTGTATAGAGTAAAAACAAGGAAGCAAATTATTTTAAGACACGTTTGGGAATCTGTACAATTTCACAGGTACACTACAACCATTCAAGATGCTCAGAACTGCATTTTATTTCAACAGGATGATTCAGATGGGAGTTCTACCATTCAAATGTCTACTGCATGATGCTAGAGGCTGAAACTGAGCAGCTACTAAGAGTTTAGGTTGAGTTTGCCCAGTCCTGTCAGCTGTTGGGAGAGGTAGCTGTGTTATATGATGAACAAAATCAACGTGGCAGCAGTGAGTCTTTAAACTGAGCTGACAGCAACGATTGAGCAATTTATAATATTTCCTGGCTGGTTTTCAGAAAGGACTGGGCTCTGATTACTTATTTTAGAGTCTTTTGTACAATTAGTTTACAGGCAATATAATTTTCTCACTTACTCCTTAATAGAATCGTGCAGCTAGCTGGCTGATAGAATAACAGCATATATGTAAAACTCCTGCCTGAAGTGCCAGGGGATAATTTGTATATTCCTTTCAGTAGCATAATGGACTTTTACAGTTTGGCAGTTAAAGGGCCTAGTATTGTAAATTAGTATGACATTTGAAAATAAAAATATATGTCAAATCTTCACTCCCCAAACACATTGCTCTGTGCTATATTACAATGGGATTTCTGCCAGTCTGAGTTGCTTTTCTCCCCTCATACAGTGAGGAATATTTTAAAACAGTTCCTTTTTTCTACTAATTTGTTAAATTTTATTATCTCAGTCAAAAGATGAGAAAATACTTCTAATGCACTGTGCCTATCAAGAGCAACTGACTCACTAAAAATATGATACCATTTCATCTTGAGACAGCAGGTGATATTATAAAACTGAAGATGTAAAAGGAGTTTAATGAGCTATTGGAATACACTCAGAAAATCTCTGGACAAGTAAAAGACATAAGGAAGACTGAGATATGGGGTGAAAATGTTTTTGGAAAGAGTAGCCACGAGGCACTCAAAGCAGGAGGAATGCTAAAGATATCACAAAAGCAGGAGGAATGCTAAAGTATTGAAACCTAGTTACTGTGTGGGGATAAAGCAAATAAAAAAGGCAAAAAAAAGCAAAGCAAGAGAGAAGGATTAATTATTCCTTCAATGTAATGATTTTATGCTATAATCAGCTCATGAAACTATTTCAGCATTTCTTTATTTATATCAAATAATGCCCCATTTTTCTCCCAAGCTTTCTCTTTGAGCTTCTGTAAACTAATAATTTTTTCAAAAACTTGTTTTCAAGTACAAGCGCACACAGTGCCCTTAATAAAGGCTACTGCATCACTGGATTCAAGTGTTTCTGTAGTAAGGTTTACCCCAGGTACCACCTTCATGCTCTGTTTTCCTGAGTGACACAGTCCAAAGGAATACATCTGCTTGTCTATGGACTGGAATGCATGAAAACTCTGGAAAATGAAAGGTAGCCAGGATTACAGTCACAGTCTTCTGGGAATTAGTAAAAGAGAAGTCTTAGAAAGAGGCAGAAGATTTGAAGCCAATACAGAGAATGAATCGTGGTATGTTAGGTCACTGCTTGATACGTAATCTCACCAGAAGAGAAAAGGATAGCTCCTGAGAAACTGAGAAGTTGGTGGTGTTAGAAATAAAGAGTAACAGGCTAACTCATGACAAGAAGGATAGAGGAAAAAGTCCCAGATGGACTTAAAAATCTATTTGATGTTTACAGGTCTTAGCAAAGCTGAACTGAAGAAAGCAAAGATATTTTCTCTTAGGTTAAAGTTACAGTTCTTTTAGACTGTTGTCTACTTCGCAGTCAGAATTCAATTGAATTTAAGTAGAAGCAGATATTTTCAAAAGTAAAAGTACTTTTATAGATAAGTCTTCAGAATTGGGGTTAGGTTGGAATGACGTTGGATTTGAACCTAACCAAACCCAGTTTTGCCTGACAAATCCTTAGACAGATTCACCTCATACTGTAGATACCTCTGAATTATAAACCTATGATTCCTGCTGAATGCAATCTGGAACTGATTAAGCCTAAAGTTGACTATATTCACAATTTTTTATTTCAGAAACAATACTGCACAGAGAGTTACAGAACATTTCAAAATCTGGTTCCTAAACATCCAAGGTATTCTTTTAAGAGGACAGTATCATGTATGAAGTATGTGATGTGATTACATCTGTTGCCTGTGTCATCTTTCTGTTACAATAAAAAATTCAGGAGAAGCAGCTAGCTTTTAAATAACTTTACAGTGTAAGGTAGCACTTGACAGAGGGACTCAGTCAGTTTAGAAGTATATTTAAAATGAAATCACTATGTTCAGTTGCTCAAAATGAGCCAGTGTACTATGTTACTGAGCTGTGATATACTTAATTCTAGAACTGATTTTTTATTTCTTTTTCTTTTATACCCAGAAAGCAACATGAATGGAGATTTAAAACAGAAATGTAAAGTTATGTCGGTTGGTATGACTGCATGGCATTTTCACATTAGCCTCTAAATTTAGGTACATGGATTTCCAGAATCATAAAAGTCACAGTAATTTTCATTATGAGCTGCATTTAAGTGGCTGTTGAATGACACCTATAAGGGCCCAACTACCTTTGATTCCCACTGAAGTCAATTTCTTGCTCTTCACTTCTGTTGAAGATTATTTAGGTCATCTCAAGAAGATTTGATGCTTTAAAGACACAAATAGAGCTGATGCCTGTTGCCTAGGAGTCACTGAAGGTTTGCCCAAATCAAAGACCAAACATCTACATTTTGTCTGTACTGGTATTTTATCTACCTCAATTTTGATACATCCTACCAAGGCAGCATTGAAAAGTTGTCATTGTTTGTTTATGAGCACACAGAACACCTCAATCTATAAAGCTACAACAAAAATTACTTTCATAGCAGTAAAAACAACTGATTAAGAAGTTACAGAAACGTTTAAAAAGTCACTTGCATGCTAAGACTTCACATGTCTCCAGATTCAGACTCAACAGGGCTTTATAAGTAGGGTGGAAACTTCCAGAGATGCTTACAACAAGTAGAGATCCATTTGGATCAATGGCATTCATACATACACTGTAACAATACAACTTGTAGATCACATCACTTTCTTAGTATTTCTGATGGGCTTGAAATAGCCACACACACATCAGGATGCTCATTCTTATTCCTTAATAATCTAAATGCAGTATATAATTTATAATGCTGTAAGAAAAGCAGAGATAATAAAACAAATAGAACCCTCTGTACCCTTTTAAACTTCCCCCTCATTCTCAGATTTCAGCATGTTTACATTTTATTGTCCCATCTTGTTAGGCTGTCATAGTTACACAATGAAATTATGACAGGATTAAAAGAACTAAAAATACTTCCTTACTAGTTCAGTTGGTCCATAGGCACAGAGAAATCAGGGAAAAGGGAAGGTATCTATCATTGCTTGCTTAAAATATTCTTTGAAAGAAATGCTGATGCACAGACTTCCACTTATATAAAGAAGGTGAACGATTTAATCAGGTAGTGATGGATTCAGATGACATTTAGCATTAAGTTCACTGGAGGGTTGCCATCTTTGCACCAGAGCCAAGGTTCACAGACTATTGCACCAAGATGCAAGCCTCCATTCTACCTTTCTATAAAAAACCCTATAATCTTAGCTACCAGTAAAGATATTGAAAAGCCATCAAATCTTACTTAATTTGCTTTCATTATCTCCACAAAAAAGATGTGCAGTATTGTAGGAGTCAGCTTTGAGAGATACAAATTAACCTTTGGAAGCCACTTCAAGTCATGTGCAACTTCAAATCAAGCTTTATGCTGCCATTTTAAACATTGCTTTATCTGAATTTACATAGCTAGTTCTAACTTCCCTGATTAAAAAAATATATATTTTTTACAGTAAAATGTTTGCACATTTACAGACCAAGTTGGCTCAGTAATGGGTAAAACACTTTAAAAAGGGTTGAAAAACCTTACTGCTAAAGAGATTAAAATAAACTTTAAATAACCAAAATAGATGAACAAAGTCTAAAGCTGTTTAATCTAGCTCAAATTTTGGGTGGGTTCTTAAGACCACAGCAACTGTACTACTGCAAAACAGTAGAGCTGAAAGCTCTTAGGTTATTATATAAAATGAGACAGCAGACTTGGTCCAGTTCCTGTGATGACCAGAAAGATAAAAGTATTCCCAAGATGGAATATTTCTTGTTTGCTTTAGGAGACACGGACAAGCAACAACTCCCAGGGATAAAGCTCTTAAAGGAGACAGTGAAGGTAAAATTCTAACACTGCCCAAGGAAACAATAACTAAGTTCTGACTCTTTTACAACACGCCTTAACAGGAAGGTAACATATCAGTACCCAGGCTTTTCAACACTGCCTTTTCATGCTACTTTAGAAAGTCCAAATATGACAGCCCTTAAGATTTGGAAGGAGGAAGAAAGCTGCCTAAATGCAGGCCATTATTTAAAGAGATGAATGTTAATAAAACAAAATACTAAGCTGTCTCTGAGTCTCCAAGTCCTGTCAACCTTCTGCTGAAAGCAAGAATACCACGTCAATCTACTTGCAGAGAAATGCTTAAGCAAAGGGCACGGAATAATTACATATTATTAACACAAAATGTGTACTTACTAGTCTTTATGATAACTGAGCAAATAAAAATTATGAAAAATGTATTTACACTAAATATTCACTCCAAAATATCTAATAAGTACAAGACCTCTGTACTGAACACAAGACTGCACCCAACTGACAACTGAGAATTGGGGTTTTTTTCCTCTCTTTCTCTTAATGAAAGCTTGGAGTTTCATGAGAATACAGTGCACAGCAAAAACTGTGGAGAGACCCTAAAAATCAATGGACCTGTCACTATTTATAGAAGTTGCTATTTTCTGCTATTCCTGATGTTAAGCCAATTCTGGGGAGATTTGGCTGTGTGTGTGCTTCTGTGCGACATCTGCAATCAGCCATCATGTAAATTATCCCAGAAGCAAACTGAGTGCTGCAGCTGAGCTGAGTACTAGGCTGAGCAGAGAGAACATCCAGTTCTCCCACCCCTTATATGTCACAAAAGGGGGTAGAATGTTATTAGATGCTACTACAACTTAAGACAACACTGATTTTATAGAGCTGGGGGGTTTTGTGGGTTTGGGGTTTTGTAGCCAGGTATCATCTTGCTTCTATTATTGATTTTTAGGATAATCCATGCATTTTTTACCACAGCCAGAAATATTATTTCTGTGCTACATTAAAAATATAAATTTAAAAAACCCACGAAATTACCCTTTCTTCTGATTCAAGACAGGGTTCATTTAATTTCTTTACTTTTAAGAAAATTAATAAGGATTGCAAGAGGCAGAAAGAAGAGGAGCAGAGATCCATCAGCCAGGAACAGAGAGTTTTAAGACTGAACTGTAGTAATCTGAAAAGGGAATGATAATCTCCATTCCCCTAAAAAAAGGTGCATACTCTACATTTGAATGAATTCACCTCATATAAGGAGCTACTAGGTATCCTGTGATGCACTTCCCTTCTGTCTTATATAAGATGCTGGTGGTGTACAGATACTGTGCTAGCTCTCTGAACAGCTGCCTGTGGCCTTCACCTTCTGAGATTTCAAAAGACTCCTTTGAAATGGAAAGAATGGAAAGACTCCCATTGACTTAGTGGAAAGGACATAAGGCCTGACATGAACACAAGATGTGTTTCAAAATCTAACTTTTATCATCTCAGCCTTGCTCTCACTGAAGCCAGGGTAGTTTTGCTCATGACTTCAACACGAGTAGTATTTAGGTTCTACAAGTCTGAACTAATTTAGTAACTGATGAATGAGGAACAAGAAAGGCTTAGGAAGTCAAACATTATTTTTTCACTGAAAATATAATTAAGTACTTATCACAATTAAACTATTAGCTTCTCAAATAAGCAACTCTGAGCCAAGACGTTATCCTTACAAATGCACAGTTACACTATTTGACACTTCAGGTAGTCTGGTTTACTATTCTGTATTTATATATTTCCTGTTTTTTTCTGTTTTCTTGCTTTATTCTTTGCAGTTATGCATTAATCAACTTAATTTAAAATGAATGAGATAAAGAATGTGATACAAACCAGGGATTTAAATGGTGTATGGAAGAACAACCTCTGGGAACATGTGGACTAAATTATATCATGTAGGGGGAAAAAAAAAACCTAGAGAGAATTATTCTTCATGCAAACTTCAAGATAGTATTTGTTCATCCAAAACATGAGGAGGACCTTTTAATATACTTCTTCACACTTACCACAATCCATAGTTCAATTCACCAAAAGAAGTAGGTTTCATTATTTTTCATGGTATCTGAAAACTCCTAGTAGCACTGTCAGTTTAGAAAGTACCATTACTGAAGATGCTGCCACAATATTATGATAGTAACATACTTTGCTATTCTTAGTTTCTTCATTATTGCTTTTCCATTTGATGCTTGGTTTTGCCTTACTGCATTTTTTTTTGTCTTCACAGCGCTGTCACCTGCTGATGTAGCTAGTGCTCTAACCATACTGAGACTTTTGGCACAGCTACCAGTTCTAACTTGAGCTGCATGGCCAAGTCCAGGTTGCTAATCTGGAGAATGACGTCCCTGTCTTGTGCTTCCATGCCCAGAAATTTGCTGTCTGTGGTACAGTATAAAATTGCAAGACTACCTATTACTGCCAGAAGTCAACACTTTAATCAGTTAATTTTTCTCTGGCAATTTTTCATGCTCAAAATACAACTAAAATAATTGTGCATCAATTCAGTTCTGTAGGACAGCTATTACACAGCAATTAAATATCACTTATAATAAAAGAGTTGCTAGCTGAAGTTAGTGCTTCAATTTTAGCAACCAGAAATTACAAACTGCTTCAGTGGAAACATTTTTTGAACTTTTCTGAAAATGTTCTTGAAGGTCAAGTGAAATCACCTACCAATTTTTTGTGTGATTTTATCAAAACAAAGACCTGAAATGAGTATATTGTTTCTATACATGCACTCATTTTACATATGAACCTAGGCCACTAGGAATCTTCACAGGTATGTAACATATAAATTAAAACAACATCCACTGTTTTTCTTCCTTCTTATTATTATACATAAGTACTATATTTAATAAACCTTGACCAAATGTTTCAAACGCTGGGTTATGTGAATTACAAACTGAAACTAACTTTACATTCCTTATCCCAACTCACCTTAATGAGAGGAAAGTATACCACTAGATTGCATTGTCTTTCCTGAAAATCATAGGTGTTCAACTTCCATGAAAATCAAGTAGATTTTATTAAGGAGCTTAAATTTGGACTTAGTAACCTAATTTTAGTCTCTGAAGTTTGAATTATATTTAATGTGACACTATACTTCTGTGCAGGCCAAGCTTGGCCGCATGTTCTTTAAATAAAGTACCTTCAATTTTACTTGAAAGGATGATATCTAAATCAAAGTATAATGTTATTTTATGTCCATTGATTCTGAACTAGAACAAGTGGTCATGCAAATTACCCCATTCATACTAATTTATGCCAAAATGTGTTGTGCATCCGTAACAGATATCAAGAGCAGATTAGCACCAAGTACTAGGCAGAGACCAAAAGCTGCCTCCTTTGGAGGTGATCTGACAGGTATTTGTTGAACCACTGTATATTGCATACGTGAAAGAAAGTGCACAATGCATTATGACATAGCATTTTGTTCCAATTTTAAATGCACTGATGCTTTAACAAAAATAAACTAAATTTCTGTAACAATTTAAGTATGGTAGCGTAACTAGGAGCAAAACCCAAGCATGACCCCTGTGGGCCAGCCACAAGGTACGTTCATCAAAAGGCATCCATGACGACCTTCAAAAAATAATCGGTTTTCTTTGCAACAATCATTTCTAGGAATTAATGAGAAATTCAAACAGAAAGCAAATATGAATGCGCATCAGATGGCTCCATTGTTTTTCTACTTTTCATACTCAAAATACACATGGCAGTAGGCTTAATATGACATATAGCTCTCACAGAATCAAAAAGGGGCTTTTCATGATTAACATCTCTAGAACCAAAGACTACGAATGAAAAGGTACCGTCTTAAATCCCATTAGGACTTAGTCAAGGATTCTATCATTTCACTTACAGTAAAAAAAAAAAAAAAAAAAAAAAAAGAATTTTAAAGAATAACCAACCTTGAATTGTCCTCTTGAAGAAAGCCTTACAGGCCTCGCAGGAAGCCACACCATAGTGGTACCCTGATGCAATGTCACCACACACCAAACACAGTCTTTTGGGCATCGAGTTCAGCATATATTCACACTTGGTTTGTGAATCTTCAGCGATGGTACTGGAGCAGTCATCATACCGTTTTCTGACTGGCCCATTGCCCCCAAGCCCTGTGGCCGAAGGGTAGAGGGGAGGTGAGTCCAGCCCGTTCTGATGTCCATTCATGGTGGAACTGTAGCTCCCGCTGGCGTCTGAGGAGCCACCGGGGCTGTGGTGGTTGATGCTGTCCGTCAGGGAGGCAGGGCTTGACGGTTCCGTCTTGATATACGACGAACAGCTAGAATCAATGTGTCGATCTTTGCTTGACATTCTGCAGAGAAGCCTGTAGTGAGGAGAGAGAGAAAGAAGAATCTGTGTATTAAAGACAGTGCTCTTTAAGGCTGCTCTGGAAGGGTTATGGACTGTACATCATTCATTCATTAGTCAATACCTCTTGTTCTACATGAAGGTAATCAGCATAAGGGCATGACAGAGCTTTGTCAAAGCTCCAGACAGGCAGTAAACAAAAACTTTAAAGAGACCAAATCCATACGTTGTCCTCTCCACCTGCCCTTTAGGCTATGCGTCAACCTCACATCAACTCCAAATTCTGAACTTGTCATATAGCAACTCAAAAAATTAAAAAAATTCCTTTTAGTTGACTAGACTATTAAATGTCTCTCTTTTTCCATTGGTACTTCCTTACTGTAAATTCTATTATTATTATTATTACTATTATTATTATTATTACCAGGAACAAATTTTTAAAACTTTCATGAGATAAACATTCTGCTCTATTTAATAGTTGTCAAGACATGTACTACAACATGTATCCATCATGTGATTCCAGAACTGAAGAGCAAGTCTCCCAGTTTTTTGTTTGTTTGTTTGTTGGTTAATATTGCTTTATTATAGATACAGCTGTTCAGTAACAGAATAGCGCATCAACTGGGAACTCTAACAAATTATTGAGGCTGGACTCCATTTTCACAAAATCTAAAAGAAATTATTCATCAGCTCCGGCTGCAATTACTTTCTAGCCATTATACTCAGACTAACAAGTAGTAACTATGCCACTATCCCAGATATCTGCAGCTTTATAGGATCTGACACTTTACATTTTCCATCTTTGGATTAAAAGAAGTATATTGGAGGAAATTTTAGATGGAAGTTTTCTCTTTGAGAAAGTGAGATTCTGTCTTCTCAGTTTGCATGTTTTCAGAATCAAACATCTGAAATAAAGCCATATAATATTTGATCTGACAAATTAGTACTTTCAATAGGGGAAAAAATCTTTTGTCTATTTTATTCTCAGGTCTTACGTTATTTCTAAACATGTTAAGGAGAACAAGGCACAAAAATGAACAGAATGCTCCAAATCAGATATATTCATTTTCTACAGGTGTGATTATGAGACCACTGTAGAAAATGGCCTATCCAGCAGAAGTTGCCAAAGTACAGATGACATTTATGAGCATTTCCCTCAAAATACTACAAGCAAGAATGCAACCACCCTGTAAGGCCATCCACATGGAGCTACAGATTGATGTTTTCAAAACACTGCAGACAATTTGATTTGACTGATTTGACTTAACTTTATAAAGTAAAAAAAAAAATCAAAGATCAAAGCCTGACCATTCTTTAAAGTTATCTGCTTCTCAACACTCCTAGATCTTCTTTGGGACCTCTCAATTGTGATTTTTACTGTAAAATTCTAATGAAAACAAATGGCAAGTGAATTTGGAAAACACCTAGATTGGTGTGCAGAAATGTTACCCTCCAAACTTAAACTCAAGACTTATCTGGGGAGGTGGATGGAGCAAGCTATCTGGTGTCAGCAAGTAAACCAAGGAAACAGGAAGGTTAAAGACATGAAAATATCTTATGACATTGGACCACCTGCTTGTGTTGTCCTTTCCTCAAGAACTGGAGGGGGGGAAATCCCCTTGCCAGCCTGCAGTAGTGTATGCCTTTTCTTCTGCATCTGCTGCCTTGTAACCGTCACTGTTAATGAGTGCTGTAATTAATAGATAGCTCTCTCTTGTCTCTCTACTTGCACTCTGGGCTAAGCACTTCTCTCAAGTCAACGTTTTAAAGAAAGTGAGTCGGTACTGACTTACAGCAGCTCTGCAAATTCCTTTTAATTTAGAGCACTTATACCACTACTCCACTTATTACCTTATAATTACTGGACCGCTCTTACATACATTATAATCTCAGACTAGAGTTAGAAGTTATTAGGGTACTAAAACATGGTGTCTCTCTGTCTCCTCTTTCTCTGACACTGAATTTTATACAGCTACAATTAAAAATATCAATTAACTTTCACATCCTACCAACTTTTTTTTTTACATTATTTTTCTATACACTAAGGTCCTTTAATTGACTAAACAAGTTTTTGGTTCTCTTTTAATCTCCCTGCTGCTGAGACTACATATACAAAGAAAGTCTCAAAATACAGCAACAGAATTCACTGCCTGCAGTCTGCTGTAGCCATCTTGATGGCAGGTTCTTGTCTAATACTTCCACTGCCTTTTTTTTTTTCATTTGTGCAATAATGAGCTCAAATATCATCCCTCCATTTCCAGAAAAAAAAAAAAAATTTGCAGTTAATTAGTTGTCCAAATGCATCTTGTTTTAGCCAGTGCAAAAGTGGATATCTCCCACTCCAAGCATTCAGAACCAAAATATATTACCCGTTCTACAGGCATTAAAATGTGATCATAAGTGTTGTTTCGGCTACAGTCAGTCTGCTAATGCTCCTGAAGTAGCAGTTTCTGGTACTAACCATGACAGAGCTGCTTTTAGCCAAAGCTTAAACAGTACAGACTGGACTAGTGCATGCTGGCAAAGCACAAACGCAGTTAAAACATTAACCATTCCAAGGAAAAGCAAAAACAATAGCACCTGACTACAGAAAAAAAACCCCAAAAACCAAAAAAACCCAGACTTTCTCAATCCTCCCAAAAGGTGAACCACAGTCAAGACTGGGCATTAGCTGTGGGCAGGCAACCGAAGCCTACTGCCTTCACTCCTCCATTACTGGATCACATCTGAATGAAAGGAATTCAAGAGCCATCTCATATGGATGGCAGGTGGAACCACCATCAAATTATCATGCTGAACGTTTGGAATAATGCCTAAGCTAGATCTCTGTAAAATCCCTCCCTCGGTTCCCTCCTAATTACTACTTAGCTCGTTACACTGAAGAATTCCTAGACACCATTGCATTATAGTCTAAAACTACAGTTGGAGCTTAATTCTCTCTTCCTCTCTGTCTGAAATTCTACAGCTCTATTATTCAAGCCTGAAATATTCACAACTATCTATAAATTCAATTGTCAGCCAGTAGGTTTTATTCTAGACCTCACTTCAATCTAAAATTAGAGGCACTAAAATTCACATTAACTCTAAGAGGAATGTAGTGAATAAGACTTTATTTCAAAAGAACACCTTTTTGTCAGAAAGAGCTATTTTCAAGATGATGGCTTTATCTGCATTCAAAGAGAATAAGCCAAATTCCACATTGTGCTGTTAATGCAAAATTTTGAGGTCACATTGGATTAATAAAAATCTAAATTTAGTTAAGGTTTATGAATAGAAATAACATGTGTCATATAAAAACGTACAGTATTTATTTTAAAGCCTTTGTGGGGTTGTTTTTTTTCCTTTACTAGATTTTAAGTGAAATAAATGCAGCTGTATCTGTGGTGGGATGTTCTCAGATAAGTTTTCTAACAAGTGGCAGTTCTCAAGTAAACTTTCAGTAATTTTAGGGAAAGTAACTAACGAGCTCTAGAAGCATTTCCATGCCCATACACAAGAGAAACTACATAGGGCGCTGCAAGCCTCAAATAATATGCAATATATAGTACAACTCTTCACATCTCTACTAAATTTATTTCGCAACTTCTTTAAGTAAAACCTGAGTTCAGTCACTGCTGGCAGAAAGGTACAATGACAGAGCACTTCAATATGCAAACCCTGCTTTAGAATGGTCTTATACTATAGTGAATAAATTGTAATGCTGTGTATTTACAAAAGGTTGAATATATTAAGAATTTATTAATGCAATCACATTCATATTTCAATCTACTTGCCACATTACTAATGATATTGACAGTGCTGACACTGGCTAAATCAGTATCAATATACAAGTGGAGTGCAAAAATTAACTGCATCTGATTACAGTATATAGCCTTAAAGAAGAAAGTCTTCCCATTTGAGCCACTGGGAGCTCTTTATATTCCATTCATATAAGCAACTGGTTCACTTACATTTTCTTCATCTCCCTTATTAACAATACCTAGAGGAGGTCACAACAACATACCAATACTTCATAATCCATGAATACATTTCAAACTTGCTTTTCAAGAAGGAAAAGCTTTGCTTACAGTGTCATTCACTACTTCAGAGGTATGGTGGAGGTCTGAGTGTGAATAATATTTAGTCACAATAATTAGAACGACTACGTCTATTACAGACCAGCGCAGAAGTCCACTATTACCTGCACATGAAGTTTTTTTCTTTTTTTTTTTTTAAATAGAGAAGTACCCTATTTTGATGTCAAAATAGATTTGTTATCAGTTGATGTTTTTAAGGAAAGTTCCTATGTGGGAGCATCCACAAGGCAGGTATTATTATGCATACCTAGGCCTGTATTTTTGCTAACAATGCAATCCATCTGATCTTCCTCCAGTACATTCCTCTTACTCATACAGATGTCGACCAAAACCATCTTAACTTGTTATCCTCATACTTAAACTATTAAAACCAATGCATGAAAGAAAGTCTTGGTATGGTTAACACAGTAAGTCTGCAGCAGAGTCAGGAATAGAAGCCAGCTCCTTGTTTTGACTGTAAAGATTACATTTCCTCTCAAAAGCTGCGCTCATTTTTGGTATTATTTTACAGGTCTGTAACAAAATCAATAGACAGAAAACAGTGAAGCATCTTCTAGTGATTTCCCATACTCTGCTTCTCTGAACGTAAGAGGGGGAAAAAAAAATCTTTGTGCACAAAGAAATAAAAATCTTGCTTCTTGCACCAATGCCCATGACAACACCTCAAGACTCTCACTGACTCCTGTTAAAGAGCTGGGTAACAATTTCAGCCTAACTGCTTTACATTGAGTATTTTTTTCCTTCTGCTTTAGCTAATTGCACTCTACTAAAGTGGCAAAATGTGAATCACTTAGTAGGAAAATGGGCACCAGCTGCTATTGTCAGAGAATAGAGATGCTGAAGAAAAGGAAAGTGACTGAATGAAGTGTCATGTCAGAAATCAACGGTGCAACGTGTGATTTGAGAAAACATGACTACTTTACAGAGACAGGGTGTCATTATGGCATCACAGTAATACGATGCTTTGACAACTGCTGGGTCTAACATATCATCATTGCATTAAGGTGCACTGGCTTTAGTTGGGGGAAGGAAAAGAAAGGATTCCATCTTTTAATAAGAAATATCATAAGGCCTGCTTGGTTAACCTAGTGGATGAGATGATTAATTGCAAAGTTGCTAATCTAGTCCAATGCATGCACAAACAAAACTGTTATTATGCATTAGGTCTTTATCAAGGAATACACGTATACAAACATGTAGTAAAGTGTTGCCTGTGCAAAACAGAATGGCTATGGCGGGTGTTTTTTTGGTTTCATTTCAATTTTTTAAACCTTCACCATTTCACCTTGGTTAGGGAAAGCAAAGCAAGCCAGAGCAGCTGTCACAGCCACTAGCAGCCGGAACAGAAGAAGCAATGCTTGAAGCCATCACGTTGTTACCAGGAGCAGCCGAGTTAACTGACGACTGCTGACAGAGGATCCAGCTTCCCAGTTATTACCACTCTGCATGCAATCTACTAAGCTCTGCTAAAGCACTTCCTACACACAAGGCAGTGGAACACTATACTACCGTGTGGTCATTTTTAGTTTGATAAAACTAAATTATCTGAAGCCCTTCACATTTGCACCTAATCTGAGAGACTGCACTTTGTTTATTTTCCCCACTGCTTTTAAAAAAGCAACATTTTCAAGTGGCTGACTTAACAGTTACTGCAGATCCTCCAAAATGATGGGGAATTATTTTGACCTTTCTCTCTCCACCCCACTCCCCTATAAATATCTGCTATTGCTTCTCTTTCTATTTCAAGTTGATTCCCTGTGCTTACTGGTTGAAAGACTTTGTTAACAAGAAGGAAATAGTCCTGAGATATTCCTATGTGTAGTAAATTATTACTGTTGACACTTCTGTGTTTAAGGATTACATCTGAGACAACAATGCATACTAGTGTCATTTATCTTTAGTTCATTTCCTTGGACCTATTTCAGCTGAGGATGAGTATCTCTTGTTCATAGCTCTAAATACTGTAAGTGAGCAACTGGCAAATCAATAAAACTGTTAAATGCATAATAATACTGTGTAATTACTTACATTATGTTTTGCATAATTAACTGTCTGAGGTGTTCCTTGATATAATGGATACTCAAGAATATGGAATAAACTATAAGCCTATAAAACACATCATGTTTATACAAACAGAAATTATGTTTAAAACTCTCACTCTAATATTCCAAATCAGGTTTTGGCACTATATGACAGAAAGCCTTCCACTCCTGCCAAGTCTAAATCAATTCTTATGACATTACTTCATAACTAACATGATATTTTACTGATGATGACTATTACCCCGATTACTTAGAAGTAATGTAGTAATAGCAAAAATACACTTAGATTAAACAAACTACTGCTATTTAATCAATATTATTGAGACAAACTAAGTGTTTTAATAAGTCTGTATAGATGCACTAATGCTGGTTTAATTAAATGTATCCTTAGACTTGCACAAGCTCTACAGCACACAGATCCGATGGTCTGACAGACCATAACATTACTCTTCTGAATTTAAAAGCTGAAGCACTTATAGCCAACAGAATTTAAATCGTTTCAGACTGTAAAATTATCACGCTTTACACCAACTACTCTTTTGGTAACAAAAAGTAAACAGGGAAGAATACTGAAAGACCTTGCACCTTTGAGCCAAAGCATCAGACATCTGAAGAGGTGCCAGCCCTCACTCCACAATCATTGAGAGCATACAATGTATGTCACAGAATCATAGAATCACGAGGTTGGAAAAGACCCACAGGATCATCGAGTCCAACCATTCAAATACTAAACCATGCCCCTCAGCACCTCATCCACCCAACCCTGAAACACCTCTAGGGAAGCTGACTCAACCACCTCCTTGGGCAGCCTCTGCCAGTGCCCAATGACCTTTTCTGTGGAAATGTTTTTCCTAATGTCCAGCCTGAACCTCCCATGGCAGAGCTTGAGACCATTCCCCTTTGTCCTGTCCCCTGTCATAGCACACCTCCCTCCTCTCTACAACCTCCCCTCAGGTAGCTGTAGAGAGCAATGAGGTCCTCTCTCAGCCTCCTCTTCTCTAGGCTAAACAGCCCCAGCTCTCTCAGCCACGCCTCATTAAGGCCTGTTCTCCAGCCCCTTCACCAGCTTCATTGCTCTTCTCTGGACTCACTCCAGAGCCTCAACATCCTTCTTGCGGTGAGGGACAAACAACTGAACACAGTATTCAAGAAGCGGCCTCACCAGGGCTGAGTACAGAGGGAGAATCACCTCCCTGGACCTGCTGGTCACACCGTTTCTGATACAAGTTGGAATGCCATTGGCCTTCTTGGCCACCTGGGCACACTGCTGGCTCATGTTCAGTCGGCTGTCAACCAACACCCCCAGGTCCCTCTCCTCCAGGCAGATTTCTAGACAGACTTCTCCTAGTCTGTAGCTCTGCATAGGGTTGTTGTGCCCCAAGTGCAGGATCTGGCATTTGGCTGTGTTAAATCTCAAGCCATTGGACTCTGCTCAGTGGTCCAGCCTGTTCAGATCCCTTTGCAGAGCCTCCCTACCCTCCAGCAGATTGACACTTCCACCCAGCTTAGTGTCATCTGCAAACTTGCTAAGGGTACCCTCAATGCCTTCATCCAGGTCACTGAGGACCCAGCACTGAGCCCTGGGGAACCCCACTTGTAACTGGCCTCCACCATTTACCACCACTGCCTGGGCCCAGCCAGCCAACCAGTTTTCCACCTAGGAGAGCGTGCGCCTGTCCAGGCCAGAGGCTGACAGTTTCTCAAGTAGAAATCATAAAACCGGTCTTTACCTTCGCGTTTATATAGAAAAACTCGCTACTGCCTGTTACACACTTCTACTTGCAGCCGATCACCACAGAAAGTTTTCTGGAGAGGAGACTTGCACAGATTTCATGTATTTCAAGGAGAAAAAGATGCTTCTTTGGTATGTTCTGATGCCTCAAATTTCAAATACCTTTTTTTTAATTTAAAAATGGCAAATATTGAAGAAAAGGCAACATAAGAAGTAGACAGCACTTTCAATGAAAATAATTCTGGAATGCCTGAGAGTTGTACATAAAAGAAAAGTATGATTTTGTATTTTGTGTACATATATTTCCAATACAATTTAAACCTTAGTAAAAATCGCATAATCCTAATTAATTTCTCCTTTTCTCCTGTATTTCTAACATTTTTATACTGTTGGAACATGTCTGAAGTTACAACCATATACTTGTAACACCTTAGACATACCTTCTCTCATTTATTTGTTTCTAGCCTAATGTTACATATTTTCTGTTGCTTACAGTACTTAAAATGTCACAAACCAGTCAGCTCTTCAGAGCCTGGAAAGTTGCACAAACTCACGCTAGAAGACTTCCCATACCCAGCGAGTTTCAACTGAAAGGTTGAGATGTGACTAGAATGATGGCCAAGTTTCATCATATGAAAATCCACATAGGGAGAGTAAGATTTTAATACTCTGATTTCAAACTGCAACCTAACACTTTTAATTCAGATCACATATTGCAAGACAGTATATTTCTGGTTAAGGAATTTGCTGTTTTTCTGCGCTGGAACATAATGTTACTTGTGATTATATGCCAGTGGTACCAAGTGGAGTCAACCTGCTTTCTCTAGCCACCAGAGGACATAGTAGAGTGTCATGGAATCATCCAAATATTAATTCTGATGATTCTTTTTATTAAGAGAAATCAACTGACATAACAAAAGAAAATAAAATGCTGCATTCAGCTACTTCAAGAGAGAAAAAAACTGCAAAAAAAAAAGTAAAGATTTACTCAAGAACATAACAGGCTTTATAAAGAGGGATTATTTTGAAATGATTACAGCATCAAAAGCCGCTACTTGCTTCAGTCAAAAAGCCAGTACTAGAGATCAGAGAGACACAGCTGTCACTCTTTACTTTCCAAAAGAAAAAATACAAAACAACATCTTCAGACTGAGGAGAGAGTCAAAGTTTGCATCATCACATTTTTCACAATTTCTAGCAGCAATCTCCTTCCACTGCTGAAAGGCAGAGTGTAGGTGTATGCACACCATGTACCTGACTCTCCACCCAGCTTCCTTGCTGATTTATAACAGAAGAATTATAATTTGCCAGCCAAGATCTATTAAATTGGAGAAGCGATTAGAAAGAACATACCAGAAATAGTATCAGAGTGTGAGCATCTTAAAAGACTCAGGACTAAAACTTATAAAGCAAGTGATCCTCTCACCCCCTCAACTCAGATGGCTCCCGCGTGCATCCTGTCCTCCTAACCACATGCCACCAGCTTTAAATCCCTGCTACTCACACGCACGCACACACAAGCAACCAAAAAGCTACTTGGCAAGTGGGAAAATGACGTTTTCCTGCAATCAGTGTTTAAGTGAATGTTTGTCCCAGTGTGTTACACCATGCTGTCAGCTAGCAGCAGGGAGTCGTTGAGTTGTTACTACATTTGATTTGACTGCCAGTAGGAAGCTTTATTTCTACCAACTGCTAGTTGCCAGCTCTAAGGATCTTTCCTTACTTTGAGAAGATGGGTTTGTTGTTCTTTTGGGGAGAGAAGGGAGACAGGTTGGTTTGCAGCGGTTTTTGTTTGCTTGTTTGTCTGATTTTTTACAGTCCACTATTTTCCTCTTTCACTTTGAGGACTTTTAAGTGTATGGCAGAAGAATATCCACGTCTCCACACACCACAGTAGACTCTTCACTTATACGTGAGGGTTTTAATGCAAAGAAGTAATTGTATTAAGACAACTATAAGTCAACCCTGACACTCATCAGAACAGTGATTTTTATATCTGGATACTTCATTGAGAGGTGCTAAGATGAATATTTGCATAAGCAAGCTGAAGCAGGGGCATTTCGTGCTGATCTTCTCTGAAAAATGTGGGATTAGAGACTAGAGGAATAGGTATGGAGAGATAACCTGGACGGATTTTCCTTCCAAGGACAGCATTTGCTACCTAGACCTTTATACACTTCCCAGACAGTTTTTAGCAGGGCTTTTTCTTTGCTTCTTTATTATTCATGTATACCCTGAAAGGTTTCGCCTCTGTTGAACAAGATCCTATAACTTTAACAGTTGTTTACAATGCTTCCCCTTCCTACATAATAATGATGATTTTGATAATTAGGATCTAATTATAATGGATCTGACAACAACTTCCAACAACAAAAACCATCTTTAGAAAAATGAAGCATATGTGTGAATAGTGCAGGGAGGCAGGGTGGGGGAGAGCAATACATTCCTATGAAACAGCCTGAGAACTCAGGCTGAATGGAAAAGTAATTAACACTAAAGAGCTAAAACTGCAATTAAAGAAAATTTCATTAAAGGGAGGCAGGTGATTCCACTTTCCTAAATATGACAAGGTGCTGTATAAAAATAAAATAGCAGCCAGTTTCAGTGAGTGGAGTAGGAAAGCCATGTCTTTAACCAGATCAAATTCTCGAAATTGGCTGTCAAGACGGGATTGTTGTGATTTATACCCGTCTATCATGTGCATGAAAGAGAGACAGGAGAGGAAAAGAGGCAAGCTGCTGTCGCTTCCATTCGCAAAGCACCTTTAATTTCCACGGCACCATCTGTTACCAAATCTAATTCACGTTCCCTCCTAATCTGGTTTAGTTCTGTAATACTAATTCTTCCACTACTCTTATGAACACCACTCTCGAGAAAAAGCTTTGGTTCTGGGTTGGTAAAGAATTGAATATTATGCAGTTAAGGTTCTGGTGACTTAAGTGAAGCGTGCTGCCCATTAAAATGCACTCCTGGTAAAAGGATTTGTTCCTAGTCAGTGCAGAGACACAAAACTGCTCACATTTGAGGGGGGTGGCACGGGGAAGGGGGGGAAGTCATAGTCATGGGGGAAGGAGGGAAAAGGGGGAGAAACAGGGAAAAAAAAAATCATAGCTGAAAATAAGAAAGTAGGCTGTGGACATGAAAGCCGAGGTTGTCATAAAATACAATTGTTGTCAAGTTTAGTCACTTTCAGTACTGGCTATAAAATCACTTTGTCACGGTCTCATATCGAAAGCCTGGAACTGTATTTTTGCTAAGGAAACTAAAAGGAGCGAAATGTAAGATTCTACAAGGGAGAAAATATTTCTTTCAAATTATGAGATACGAATGTCTGTAAGAAATAAACAGGCAAGGACAAAAATTGAAAGTGGTTCAAAACAGTGCCATGCTCTTAACTTTTAGCTGTGTGATGACAAAAATCCCAGTTACTGTAGTGGGACTTGGAAACAAAGTAAAGGAACAGCCCCTTCCTATGACTAAGCATTTTCAGACTGCTCTCACCTACTGCATCTAGAGGTGATTCAGCTTTCTTAGTTTCCACAAAGAGCTCCTTGACAAGGTCCTCTTGAAATCAACATAAAAAGGAAAAAATAGGACCTAGAAAAATATTACTGCTAATAGTATTACGTTACTATTTACAAATAACACACATCTTTCACTTCTTGATTTTAACACAAATCTTAAACTGCATTTTCAGGGAGTACCACTATTTCCCTCTTACAGATGGGCAAAACAAGGAAAACAAAGGTGAAGAGTTGCCTAACACCACTCAGCAGGAAAATAAAGCAGAATGGAATAGGGTCCTGGGTCCTGAGGAATCCCAGTATGTTTTGCACTATTTCTTAATGGCTTTAGCCAGAACACAGTAATACATGAGCAACATGTTGCTCTGAATAGCCCAAAGTTTTTAATATATGCACACACACACACACACACACATACATACTCTTTTTTTTAAAGGATTTTAAATGGAAAAGGCAGATAATACCAGTGAAAAAACTCACTCTGATAGAACGATAGTATTATAAAAAATGCAAAAAGGAGCACTAATTTCCATTATACAAAAGACTAATGCATAAATAAATTCTTGGCAAAACAAAATATTACAAATTTGAAACTGTTGTGAAACATTCATTGACAGAGCTGTCAGTTCTAAAGACAACCATGGATTCTAAGAAAAGCTCCTCCTCCAATATCACTGCTTGATTCACAAATTGCTTAAATTATCTGAGTAATTTTATGAAGTGTTGCATCTGTTATTTTAATGGTAAAAGTAGGGTAAAAAAAATCAAATTTGTTCCAAATACAGCACATCTGACATTCTTTGGGGGTCAAAACATTGTGTGCAAAGGAATCGAACCAGCAACTCTGAAGTTCTGCAAATCTGCACTAGCTGATGGTGTGATTCCCATACCCAGACTGTGATTTCAAAGGGACTAGGGTTCTTATACTCAGATATACAAGATGCAAGCGGATTACCACAACCTACTCCATACAAAGAAAACTACACTGATATATCGAAAGACACTGAGAGCACAGCAACCTTTTTTTCTTTTTTAACACTGAAATACTTGAATGCTATAAGCCACAGCTGTCAATGTATAACATTTCTATTTCTACAGTACAAAGCCCCTTAACATTTGTAAATCAAAATTGTAAGAAAAAAAGAAACTCTCTCTTCAAATTCTTACTCTATCTTTATTTATCTATGTTGATACTGGAAGCACTGGAAATTAAAAATAGGCAAAACACGTATCTGAGTATGTTACCTGGGTATAACACAGATGACCAAATTATTCACATGCTGAGATAAATTAGAGAATTTATAGAAGCAAAACCTATGCAGCTTAAGTCTTTTCTAGTCTAGCATGGATTTTAATGTGTGATTACAGATTTTTACAAATAAATAAGCCTTTGGCTTTTCACAGTTCCTTGCTCTTCACATATTACTATGTATAATTCAAACCTATTATGCCACTGGGCTTACAGGACAGAGGTTTGCCTATGGATATAAGTAGCACAGGTCAGGAAGTAATGGCTTTCACTTTTAAAATGTATGCATGACTCCAGCAAGTTTGCAGGATGGACTTTTTTGCAGAAGTCCTGATAAGGTTTCTACTCTTGTATCTTCTGCCTTCTGTTTTGGTGGAAGTGACAGAGAAAAAACAAGGAAATTCAGCAACAAGAACGTTGCTACTTACAATTATAAATTAACTATACCAATATGTTGCAATTATTGCATGATGAACCCTGGCCATCTCTTTTATAAGAAATCACCGAGAGACTCATCCAAGAAAAGCTTCACATGAACAGATCAGCACTAATTAATTACTCCATATTGCATACTGCAAATTTCAGATGTATTTTAATGGCAGTCTTGCTTAAATTATTTCAACGGCATGAAATCTAGATTAAATATTTATTCCTTAAAGATCTTAAAGTTCTGCTGAAGTTGACTGTGCTTGGGTAAGCCATGGAAGAAAGCCTGGGCTGAAGAGAGCACTGTATTCCACCACGGAACGAAATTAACACACTGGTTTGATCCTGAGAAGTTTTGTCTTGCTAGTTTCAGCACAAGTTTAAGCTGCTCAGTGAATGGAGTTAATGGTTAACAGCAGTGCATTACATGACAATTTTACCAGATTGGGCTTTACATTCTGTATCATGATAGGACTAAGGTCACCTAGAATACCCAAAGCTGCTCCACTCCTTCAATGGTTATTTATGAGGTAGTCTTTATACCTCCCCTGCTCCACAGAATTAATAGTCCAGAGTTGTTAAAAAGAAATTATAGGCAACCGAGACAACGCTAATACACTCAAAACTTTAACAGGCCATAGCTGGAAGCCTGATAAACTGAGCGTGTTTGTGGAGATCAGCATGAACACCTAAAGGAGGCCACTCATCTGCTCCTGGACTGCTGCATCAAACATACTGTCAAACCCAAAACAGGCCATCAACTGAAACATCTGTCATAGGACAACAAATAATGATAGTCAAATGATGATGTGGATTGGTTGACTGTACATTATCCAGGCATGTTTATCCTACAGGTTGTATTAAATCTGAAAGCCTGATTTATGTTATGGGTGATAAGGCCAAGAATGCTGTAAAAGTATAAGAATATGGCAACAGTATGCAGTACATCACTACTAGGATAATTATTTATATAAAAAGTTCTCATTCTTAGACATCAAACATGTAGGGATAAAATTCATATATTCAAAGAAGACATAATAATAACTTGTCAGAGCTTGGGGTGATGGATATGTTTTTAATCCAAATGACCACAGTCTCCAGTCTACCTGTCATAAGAGGACAAGAAAAATTGAATTTTCCTTTCATAATTCTTTAAGTTGAAAGGGAAAAACACAGAAACATGATAAGTGGCTCATTCCAGCGGACAGATGGACAGGCAACAGTAAAATGTATGAATAAAAGGCACGGTTCCCTCACTAATGCTGATCTCACTTGTTGAGATGATACACTGCAACTTTTCAAGTACACCCCTACATAACGTAAACTACCTTCAACACAATGCGAGATTGCTATAGAGACTAAGAAGTGTGCTACACTGTTTAGTGGTCACTTGAAAGAAATCCTGTGCAAACAAGCACAACAGCGCTACTTCACGTACACCATATTGACTTAAGGTACCTGCCCAAAAAGTTCCCCTATTCTTCAATTTTCTCAGAGGGAATATCTGACCTTTATATTTTAATTTCTAAAAATTCACTCAGTGTAAGGAATCCTGGCAGAAATGTATTAAATATATCCATCCTTTCTGATACAGGAGGAAAACTACAAAGCCCATTTCTGTCCATTCCACTCACTATACATAAACTCATGCCACACATTTGCCACAAATCTTTCCCCGCCTGCATTCATCCAGGGGTAAAAATGACAAAGAAATTCAGCAAAGTTAATTTTAGGCACTGAAAATGTGGGCAGACTGTTCAGTTATTTCATTTTAAAAGATCTTCATTTTCCCATCTGTGTTATGGCAATTTTATTACACATTCCACAAATTTACAGTAACAAGATGTTCCCCTGACAAATTAATCACTTTCCAAGCATTTTATCATATAAATAAAATATCACCTCAAGAGAGAAAATCAGCTCAATCAGTTGATTTAACCCATCTTTCAGGGAACTCGTCTGAAACAGATTGAGCACATTTTTTCTGAAGAGGGACCGCACACACATCCTCCTGGACTCCCAGCTCATATGGTGAGGTTTTTCCAAAAGAAAATGTTTTAACTGATGGGATACAAGGTTCTTACTGTAGTAACTACATTGTTGCAATAACAAACTCCTATCAGGAACTGAGACTCATTTAGAAGTTGCTATGGACTTTAACTGAAGAACTACATCTCCCCTCAGATCACCAATAACTATTTTTGCAACGTTTCTCCGGTGGTTTACAATCACCATAATACGGGAATCAAACATTAGGTATGTTTTTTAATAAACTCCTCCAATGTTTTAAGAATTTCACAATAAAATAACAGGTGAAACTTCTATCAGTTTTGTAGTTGATCAAGACTTTGGGGTTGTTTTTTTGGGGTTTTTTTTTTGCTTTCATTTTTTAAATTCCCCCAGTGTTGTCTACTCACTTTGGAAAATAAATTTTGTTTTTACAAAAGATAAGAGAATGGCAACATTAGCAATGCAGTATATGAACAGCAGAGAAGTGGGTTCAATTCAAGTTTTCCCAAACTAATCCTTAAAACAACTCACTGCCTTTTTAGAGAGAATCTGTCACTTAAGCAATTTAGCCTCTCTGCCATTTAACCTTTCTCCCTCTGCTCTGCTCTCTCCATTCCTGCTCCATTCAGGGACTGCCAACAAGAAGTACAAACAAGAAAAAACTAGCTCTGTTTATGTTCCTAGAACCTAAAGTTGTTAACGCCAAAAACATTTAGCCAGATTTGTTATTCTTTACCTGGAGTTAGCAGTATCAACACAGGCATTTTGTATTTATTCCAATACTCTAAAGAAATATGATGGGAAGTCACCCTTTTGCCAGAACAACCATGCTGCCAGACAACACAGATACATAATTCTTACAACATGATCGTACTCTTCAATGAGACATTTACAATAGTCTCAATAACAACGTTGTGGGTGCCAAGAAAAAAGAGAATTCACACATCTTGATAGCTTGACAAAGTGATCATGAGATTATAGGGTTTTCTGTTCTAGGTGAAGTGAAGAGGGTGTTTAGCAGGACAGTAGCATTACATTTCCAGAAGGCAGAGTTTGAACTCTTCACAAGGCTGGTTGGCAAAGTCTCATGCGAGACAATACTTAAGGGCAAGGGAGCCCATGAGGGCTGGGAGCTCTTCAAAAAGGAAATCCTAGCAGCTCAGGAGAAAGCCATCCCCATGTATAAGAAAAAATGCCATCAGGGGAAAAAAACACCTTGGTTGAACAGAGGCATTTGGAGTGATATTAAGAAGAAGAGAAACGTCTATGGGCTCTGGAAGAGGGGACAGGCCTCTTGGGGGGACTACAGGAGGGAAGTGAGATTGCATACAGAAAAAAACAGAAGGGCTAAGGCTCAACTAGAAATCAGATTGGTTAAGTCTGTGAAAGATAACAAAAAATCTTTCTATAAATATATAAATAACAAAAGGAAAACTAGGGAGACCATACAGTCCCTATTGGACGCAGAAGGAACAACAGTGACAGGGGATGAGGAAAAGGCTGAGGTACTCAATGCCTTTTTTGCCTCAGTCTTTAATTGTAGAGAAAGTTGTTTCCTCTGTGTACAAACCCAGGAGTTAGAGGAGCAATACGATGCTCCCATGATCCAAGAGGAGGTGGACAGAGCCTTGCTAGCCCAACTAGACACCCACAAGTCTATGGGGCAGGATGGGATCCATGCAAGGGTACTGAAGGAGCTGGTGGATGTGCTGGCCAAACCCCTTTCTATCACCTTCCAACAATCCTGGAAGACTGGGGAAGTTCCACTGGACTGGAGGCTGCCTGAGGTTGCGCCCATCTACGAGAAGGGTCACAGGGAGGATCCAGAAACTACAGGCCTGTCAGTCTGACCTCAGTGCTAGGGAAAGTCATGGAACAGGTGATCTTGAGCGCTATCATGAAGCACATGCAAGAGAACTGGGTGATCAGGCCCAGTCAACACGGATTCACAAAAGGCAGGTCTTGCCAAACTAACCTGATAGCCTTCTGTGACAAAGTGACTCAGCCTTTCCCTCGTCCAGCAGCTGTGGATGTATCTTCCTGGACTTCAGTAAAGCCTTTGACACAGTTTCTCACAGCATTCTGCTACGGAAACTGTCAGCCTCTGGCCTAGACAGGCACACACTCTCCTCGGTGGAAAACTGGTTGGCTGGCCAGGCCCAGACAGTGGTGGTAAATGGTGTTAAGTCCAGCTGGAGGCCAGTTACAAGTGGGGTTCCCCAGGGCTCAGTGCTGGGTCCAGCCCTGTTCAATGGCTTCATCAATAACCTGGATGAAGGCATTGAATGCACCCTTAGCAAGTTTGCAGATGACACTAAGCTGGGTGGAAGTGTCGATCTGCTGGAGGGTAGGGAGGCTCTGCAAAGGGATCTGAACAGGCTGGACCACTGGGCTGAGTCCAGAGGCATGAGGTTTAACAAGGCCAAATGCCGGGTCCTGCACTTGGGGCACAACAACCCTATGCAGAGCTACAGACTAGGAGAGGTCAGCCTAGAAATCTGCCTGGAGGAGAGGGACCTGGGGGTGTTGGTTGACAGCCGACTGAACATGAGCCAACAGTGTGCCCAGGTGGCCAAGAAGGCCAACGGCATTCCGACTTGTATCAGAAACGGTGTGACCAGCAGGTCCAGGGAGGTGATGCTCCCTCTGTACTCCGCACTGGTGAGATCACTCCTTGAATCCTGTGTTCAGTTCTGGGCCCCTCACCACAAGAAGGATGTTGAGGTTCTGGAGTGAGTCCAGAGAAGAGCAATGAAGTTGGTGAAGGGGCAGGAGAACAACAAGTCTTACGAGGAGTGGCTGAGAGAGCTGGGGTTGTTTAGCCTGGAGAAGAGGAGGGTGAGAGGAGACTTCATTGCTGTCTATAACTACCTGAAAGGAGGTTGTAGAGAGGAGGGTGATGGCCTCTTCTCCCAAGTGTCAGCAGACAGGACAAGAGGAAATGGCTTCAAGTTCCACCACGGGAGATTTAGCCTCGACATTAGGAAAAAATTTTTCACAGAAAGAGTCTCTGGGCACTAGAACAGACTACCCAGGGAGGTGTTTGATTCATCTTCCTGGGAAGTGGTTAAGGCATAGGTGGACGAGGTGCTAAGGCACATGGTTTAGTGTTTGATAGGAATGGTTGGACTCGACGATCCTGTGGGTCTCTTCAAACCTGGTTATTCTATGATTCTATGATTCTTTTCCATTCCTTTTACTCTCTCAGCAAAACATTAACTTTACTTCCCCAAATATTAACACATGAAAAATGCACATAACACAATTCACTAACCTATAAGCAGGAAATCAGCATGCTTTATGGAATGCTATTAAATAGCAACATAAATGCTAGTATTTGCCTACTTAGCCCACATAATTAATAATGCTGTAAATAGCCATATTAATACTACAAGGCATGAGTATTAAAAGCCGCAAGCTCTGCACAACCCTGAATGGCTTAAGTTAACAATAAAGAATGCTTAGATAAACAATTATGAACTTACATACAAATAAAATATTCCATATCCAACATGTATCTTTCGCCTCCTGTAACACTCCTAATCCAGAAACCTATATTAGAAAAAAACCCCAAACAAACCTACTCTCAGAGGTCATGAAACAGAACAGGTAAGCGCAACCATAAGTCAGAGCAACTTCAGGGCTTCAAATGGATGCCAAAACCTTTTTTTAAAAAAAACGAAACAGTAAAAAAAAATCCCAAACACAAGACATTAATTGTAGTACTTCTTAATCTTGTCCTTTTCTACATTCGGAAATTCAAAAGATTTGTTTTACAGGATACAAGTCCACTGGATTTATCGCCCACTGACCACTTCCTCCAAGTACTTAGTCGAGGAATTTAATAACTCTATCAACTGACTCATGCATACAAGTTTTCCACCATCAAGTCTCAAAAATGTGTTTAAAGAGCAGCTTCTTCAGCTTTTGCTAGAAAAAAGGACATTTCAAGCACAAAGTATATTTAACGGAATACTTGCTTCTTTCCTTGAAATGTAAACAATGGAAATAAGTAGTTTTTATCTGTTCTGATAAATGTATATTTTTAAATTACTTGGACCACCTAGAACCTTAATTAAGTGGAAGATATTCCGTTCTCAACCAATATACACAAATCAACCATTTTTATCAAAACATGACTAAAGGTTCAGACACTGTAATCAGAAAAAGTACAGGGAGAAGACACTGCTTTCTCCTCACATCTTTGAAATTGACCAAAATTCAGTGGACTGAAGTGACAGAGTACAACTTTGAATTCAGCACCCTGTTAGATACTGAAGGCGCAAGTGCCAGTGCAGCCACTCTGGAAGCAGATTTATTTGATTCCATAGTTAACACACAATAGCATTCAAGATTCAGCTCACCCAGTTACAGGACCTATACAGCATTGTATAAAAACATATGCAGTGTTCAAATCATAAAATCATTCACAAAATCAGGGGCAAATCTTGCCCTCACGCAGGGGAGAAAGTTCCAGCATTAGAAGCAACCTCAGAGAGTACTGGGTGTTCCTTATTTAACCCAAATTCTATTAATATCCATTTATTCTGACAAAATATAATTGAGGCAAAGTGTCTTCATTTGGTACTCCTTTCACAGCCTGCTGGTGGACTTCAAAAATTCCGCACATGGCTTTTAGATGCTTCGGCCCAAATGTTTGAGATGCATAGAATTCCTTCAGCTGGCTTTTAAATCAAAAAGGAAACTTTTCTTTTGAAAGTCATGTTCTTGCAGTTCTGAATTAGCCACTAATCCCTTTATACACAATAAAATATTTCCATTTTTTTTCTCATGCAATTGTACCCTGATTCACTGCAGAATAAATACTATATTCCTAAAATCATTTAACAGTGGCATCTACAGGAAGAACAATAGCTCAAAAACCTGGGACGTTAACAACATAGAGTTTAAGTTACTTTCAATGGTAAAATTAAGCTTCACTTAATGGGGGGGATCATGTAACTTCAGGGATCAAATTTTAGATGGAAGATGGATATTCACACTGACTGAGATACTTTAAAATAGTCTCCAAGATTTCAACTTTGACAAACAAAACCTCTTCAAACTGAGGAAGATACAGGACACAGAATCTTTTAATTTGAAAGATGACAAAGTGGATTATTGGTTAGTTACATGTGCCGGTAGGGTGATCTATTACCGTGGACATTCTACTGCAAGTACAGGATGTCGCCTTAATAGAAGCTGGAGCCTTATTGGCTTAAAAAAAACGTAAAAAGGGTTTTGCATGTGAATTGAACTTAATAGGTTTGACATGGACTAACCTTAAAGAATCCAATCCACTCAAATCCCTTTGAAGGCTGCAGCTGAATTTCATGCAAATCTTAGAGAAGTAGCCAGGCTGTTGGGATTTCAAGATGCTGTGTCCCTTTCTTTTGCAGATCTAAAACCAGGCAAAACAATGACACAAACCTCTCCCACAATTTCAAGGATTCTTCTTATGATGATCCTGGTTTTATTCTTCGACCCAGGAAAGTCTGACATTTAAAATCTGAAAGCAAGAAGGATCTGACATTGGGAAACCTTTTTTTTTCAGAGAGAGCACTGGACTACTGTTTCATGTGTTTAAAAAAATATGCACTGATATCACTATTATTAAAATGCTTAGAATAGAATGATAAAAATTAATTTCCTATGCTCTAAACTAGCACTAATTATTTATATATTTTCCAAAAATAATACAATGTTAGCAATAAATAAGTCACCACAGTCTGTACCTTCTAGTGGTAATTCTGAAATTCAAGCAAGCAACTTCAAAATAAACCTATTTATTTTCTCAAGGCCACTGCAACAATATGAAATTCTGTTTGCTCACCCCCGTTAAAAATATCTGAAAAGATTTAAGCATTCTGCGTACATTTATGTAGGCAGAAAAGCATATATATATTTGTCTGTGTAACAATATATACACTGACAGCTGGAAAATTATTTGTTTGATGACTGGATTTAATCTTCACCTGATAAACATGAGAGGAAAAGGAAAAGCATTTGTCAACTGCTTTTCCTCTTAGAATAAAGTACGGATGACTGAAAATGTAACTAACTATAACCAAATCAAAACCGCATAGTGTGTATAAAGCACTTACTACGCGAAATAGTTATAAATTCTTAGTTAACAAAGGGAACAGAAAGCCCTTAAAGGAAATATTTTATTTCTGCTAAATTAATACCTAAAAGCATTACATTTCATCAGTTTCACTTAGGCTTAAAGTCCCCAAAGATTCTCCTCCTGAAACTGGCTATATTTTATGTGCAAACCAGGCTGAGAGCTATCTAAATCTAGATAAAACTCATTGGCTTGTAATCTTCACAATGATCTATACATCTAAATCTATATGCAAATCAAATGCTCTCATGCATTAACACATTCCAAAGCATCTAGGAATAAGAGTGCTTTCTCCCTCTCACAACCCAACTCCTTTGCTCCTCTCCCCCTCTCTTTATTTACACTAGCTACCTAAATAATTCACACTGCCTTCTTTTCAGCCTGAGTGTTCTTCTGTTGAAGGCTGCTATGAGCTATTGCAGTAACCAGATGGACACATGAATGCAGCAGGTGGGACAGATGGCAGACCGCCCTGTCTGACGCTGGCTGCCTCAGCTTGGACTGCCTTTTCCTTCCAGGTACATTACCATCAGTGTAGCAGAAAGCAGTACGCAGAGAGAACAAAAACCTCTACATACAATACTATACGAATTAGTCAAATAAATGACCAGATGCTTATTTGCTTTTTAAGTGAAAATGCAATTTACTTAAGACTGTCTAAGAAGCATTTATCTTCTTCCTTTAAAGGAAAAAAAGTACAAGTCTTTTTTCTCCAGCAGCCCCCCAAGGGTTGCACATAAACCAAAATATACCTGAAATCTTATAAAGATCTTAAATTCATGACTTCACAAAAATTTTGGTTCAGCTTGAGTTTCCAAATCCCTCTATTTCTAATTTGTGCAGTATATCCCTTGCCCAAATTTCTTCTATTTCCCATTTCAGGAGATATATAAAACTAATACTTCATTAGAAAAGATTTGATACTTCTAGGGAAAATACAAACAGAATCTGAGGTAGTAATGGGGTTTTTTTGGTTTGGGGTTTTTTTCTGCAAAAATTAACATCTTAATACCTTGCTTTCCTCTCTGCAATGCTGGACAAAACACGGTGAAGATGACAGCAAGAAAGAACTGTAATATGTTTTGGGCAAGAACACATGAAACAGAAGAAAAAAAAACCAATCTGGTGACACATCTGGCAGCATTTGACTGGCATCAGTATCACTGTGCCACAGAAGTTACTCTTTTTATACAAAGTGTACTGCTGTCCAAATGAGCAGGAATGATTAACTTCATACTCTCTTAAAATCAGCAGGCAACTGTTTCAGTGTTTTAATTGAAATCACTGTTTCAAGGACAATTTTTAAATATCATATTGAAAAAAGGTATTAAATGTAAGTGGTCAGTTAGAAGCTCTGTACAGTTCTATACTATCCAGATACATCCCTCCAACCACAGAATAAGCAATTACACGACATGTTCTGTGATATTCTCCTACCTCTGAGCACACTGGTATAACTAGAAAAAGAAACTGACTGTAAATAAATCTGTGTAAACAAGGACTGGTCCAAACTGGCAACTAAGCCTTAAACAAACAAGAACTTATCTCCTCAGAGATTTAAACACATTCGGTAGGGACCCACATAATAATAAACATAATAGTATAGCATCTAGTTTCATCTGGTCCTAAGAGAAGACACAGAAGCATTATCAAAAAGTTTACTCTTGTTTTCCTGATCTGGCAGAAGCCTAGAATTACAGAAAACCTAAAGGGACAGGCTGCTTTCTTGGGATGCCCAGACTGATTTTTAAGGCCAAAGAAGTTAAGCAGTTTGGATAAATTTTCAATGGGCTGCAAAACTTCTTTATGCTTATGCATTCTCTCTGAAAATCCTCAACTTTAGGTTTAATATTACAATCTATTAGGAAGGAAAAACAAGTGAAAGAGTCCACGGATCAGACATGCAAACTGACAAAATTTTGCAATAGATTTCGGTACTAGCAACTTCTAGAAACGGTGAACTATGCACTACCAACTGCAGAAAAGCATTTCAAGTTATAGTAATTAGTTTACAACATCACAGAGAAAGAGTACTAGCAGAGGACTTTACAGCCACTTTACAAATGCTATGAAGCAAGTCGTGATTTCCCTACAATGATATCAACTGTTTTCTCAACAACAATACGTGAACAGAACTCTAAGTATGCAGGAACACCCTCTTTAAAAATAAACCTCTGAGCCACTGCCAAGTTGTCACAACAGCAACACACATGCCATTGGAGAAGCCATCACAGAACTTAACTATGATTCAAAAAGCGTATTACATTGGTAAGCTACTGTCACTACTGATTAAAAGGTAATAAAATGAAAAAGTAAGAAATCCCAATCCTTCTGTTTTAAACATGGTTGAAACTGGTCACGTATTTTCTTAGCATAGAAACCGTTTTGTGTATTTAACTACGTGTAGGAGAAAAACTGGAGAGCAAAGAATGAAATAACTCATATTTCGAGGCCTCAAGACTGATAACAGGTTCTTTCTGTTTTGTACATATTTTTGAAGTTTAGGTATTATTTTAAAATAATAACTGTTTCTCATGGATTTACTAAATCCACTAATTAAAAAGGTGACCTAACTATTCAAGGTATTTTAGAAAATATATTAATTCTTTACTTTTTTTTCTCTCAAACCTACTCAATTCTCTTCAACTTTAAATCTGAAGTTCAAATGCAATCTTCCTGCTTGTGTGTGCCTGCCATCGCTATGCAGACACCATGCATAAGCAAAGCCATCATCATCTGAAGACTGAGGTATTTGTCATAAATCAGACCTGCACCTCCAAAGGCAGAGGTGTATACGGACACCTTAACAGTAAAAGGAGTTGAGTTGTACAGGTGTCTGAAGAGAGGATTTAGATCCTACAAACGCAGCTGTTGTTGATAAAGGCATTTCAATTAAAAAAATGCATGCCTAAATAAATATCTATAAACTGATAATTTGCAAGGAGTTCATGAGAAAACACTCCATGATAAAAAACACCTTCACTCTGTTCTATGAGGAAACTAACAGCCTACCACAATCCCATGACAAGCATCATAGAAAAGAAGACAATCACACTTAAACTGCACTTGATAGCAATACCATGGAGGTGATTTTCAAAAGGATCAGATTGCCATTATAGTTCTGCAAACAGATGTTCTGATAAGTTTTCCTAAGGCTGAGGTCACAGAACTTCTGAAAATGCTTCACAAAAAAAGAATTAGGTTTGTTTTTGATGGGTTACAAGTTTGGTCTTGGTTTGGGCTGGGGTGGGTGTTTTTTTATTTTGTTTGGGGGAGGGATTGTTGGAGTTTTGTTGTTTTGGTTTTTTTTTTAATTCAGATTGAACTACATACACGTGCAAATGCAGCCTGGTGGTTACTAACCTCTTTTCAAAGTCTGGTACAGGAATAATGGAGGTAAATTAAAAAAAACAAACCACAACACAGACCAACAAAACAACCCCTATGCTTTATAAGGTTACACACACTATTAATGAAAAAATATGTCATTTTAAACTCACCTTTAACTAAAACATGGAGATATCTCTGGTTAGGTAATATACTGATAGAAATGGGGGAATGCAAGTAGCTTGTAAACAATCCTAACATAAAACAACAAGTAAATTTTGCTTCCACTACAAATGTACCCTCCTAACTTTCGATACAGAGCCCAAGTGAAGGTAGAATTTGATGCTAAATTTAACGGATATAATAAACGCGTGGCTTTAACAGCTCCCATATGCAAATGCCAAAGAATGGAAAAGCTGCCTTTTTAAAGAAACATGTACAGAAGAAATAAACAGACACTAAAACCTAAAAATATAAGTTAAAAAAGACAATACAATCTACATGGTCCCACATGTAAACAACCAAAACAATTAAACACTGAATGCTGACATTCCATCCTCCCCTCCCTGTACTGTAAAACTGAAACACTAACTTTGAACACCTTGACATTTGCCTCCATGCCTCTGGTTTAATTCTAACAGAGTTCTACTCTTAAATGAGGAAGTGTCTTTAAAAATCTCAAATACATAATAATTCTTGCACTTATTTCTCTGCAGTTCAGCAGAGCCATTTACATAGTCCACTGAACACTGTTTAGCAAACATGACAAGAGTGCTTCTATCTTACTGCCCTTGTAAAACCAAGGCAGGGGTTCTGTTTTTAGTGCACACTCTGGTTCAGTGTTAATCCTATTTTATGTTGTTCACACCTGCTGCTGACTAGCAGCCTGCTGATGGGCTGTGGTTTGTGCTGCTCTGAGACAATCCGCACCAGCTTCAACAAAAACCTGATCACTAAAGTGGAAAAGAAACTCCATCCAAAAACTGTAAAAGGAAAGAACTGACATGCATTCCTCAATTTCCCTAACTCTGCTACTTCTGACAAACCAAAATTTAACATGGAATTTTAAGTGTATAAGCTTATATTTTAGTACTCATGCCTATCTCTTCTAGTTCTTCTGAAAAGACCAAATCTTAGAGACAAACATCACGGACATAAGCTTTATGAAAATATGATGTGTAACTCACCTCTTCCTTTGCTCCCAAGAAAATAACAGGTTTTGCTCCAATAGAAGCAGTGAATGTTGATAAAGCATCCTTTTGTGAGCTTTTACAGATATAGACTTTTTCAGATTTTCTAAGAAACCCCCTTTAACGTATTTTCACACAAAATTAAAAATTTGCCATTCTAGGAAAAAAAAAAGCACTTTTTGTTTTTATTAATTGCAATGCTGATCTACACATTTGGAGGGGGAAGGGACAGAACAACAACAAATATATTTGGGGGAAAAAAAAAGGCCATGAAGTCAGATCTTCCTCCCATCAATCCCAGCAGTAAAACACATCTATGCCTGCGTTTATACAGAAGATTGAATGCTTTACCAGAGACAAAAAGGTGATCTGCAACTAAAGGAATGGTTCTGGAATTACATAGTGCTCATATCCAGAGAGAATAAGAAAATCACGGAAAGGACAACCAATTACAATAGAAATCCTCTGTGTGGCCAACACATCGATGCAAATTGTGCCTCCACATCAGGAACAGAAATCACGTGCAATTTTACCTACTCAGATGTAGGCAATGTTATCCACAACAAAGTTTTGCACTGGAAAAGTCTCTAAAATGGAGGACAGGTACTGCTACTTTCACATCTACTTTAAGGTGTTCTTTGTACCATTAAAATAACATTAAAAAACATCAGGATATTTGGAAAGGAAACTATCCATGTTTCCTTTATCTTGTTATTCCATCCTAGCCTATTTCTTTCTACAAAAGAGAAAGGAGAAAAATGCCCTCTGTACAAGAGCCAAGTTCCTCTCTCTCAAACACTATATGAACCTTTCCATAAATAAAATCTTGCTTGGAAGCTAGTCAAGATATTCTCCAGCTATCAACATTTTTCTGCATCTCATAGGGATTGACATGCCGAACTACCATAACCATCCTTTGTGACTTTTTAATCCCATATAGGAAAACCAAGGTGTTTCTGTCTATGTAGAAAGATAATATGCATCAAGCAAACATGCACATTCCATGTTACAGTTTTTCATATAAAATTCATCAGCAGAAATAAAATAAGATAAATCAGTCTTTACATAAATTCAGCATTTCAACTTCTCTCACAATTCAGATGCAAAACCAAGGAAAAAAAGGGGTCGGTCTCAATTTGTCTCTGTGTGAAGGATTTCTACTTCCTCTTTAGTCAACAAGAGACTGAAGATACTGGCATAATTCCAACACTGCTTTTAAGCTCAAACAGAAAATATTATGGGGTAATCATAGTACTTCCTGGTCACACTCCTTTAGGCAACTCTATATTCGTGCAAGTGTCATATCCTGGCAGTGAATCCTTGGAAACAGCATCCATTTTGCCATTGGTTCCTTTTAAAATACTACCAAATCATTCATTTTTTAAATGTGTCATACAGACTGATCCAAACTCTACTAAAATAAATGTCATTCTTTCCATTCAGTTTTGAATTAGGCCACTATCAGTATAAGCAAAAGATTTCTTATGACTGATGAGAGCTTGGCAGCAGGGTGTCCTTCTTGCCCTGGAGATAACTTACCTAACAATGGTACAAAAACCCCATAGTAATCTTGTCAAACAGCTGTATCTGCAGTATTCCTGTTCCAGCATTACCTAATGTGCAAGTATCACACATTGTTAGAAAAATTAGAAAAAAATGAGAGAGGGGGAAACGACATTCTGCCCCAGTCATCCATCAAGTGTACATCCAGACCACTGCTCCCTGGAAAACTAATATATGCTAAAAAGATGTAGAAAGACATAAAAAGCTTTCAGAAATAAAAGTGTTTCAGAAGGAAGCTGGGCTTCAATACTGCCAGATGGGGGTTTTGCTAGATTATAAAGTTGACTTAAATGCCAGAATACTGCATTTCAGAAGCAGCAGCAGCTTACATATTTGCTACTATCAGTGACTTAAGTGTAACGCTGATGCTATCATCATCTGTAGGGGAGAATGAATAGATAGATAGATAGATAGATAGATAGATAGATAGATAGATAGATAGATAGATAGATAGATAGATAGATAGATAAAAAATGGCATTCCCTACCAAGCTTGCTACCTGCTGCCTTCAAGCACTTTTTTCAAGTATGGCCTCCACAGAAAAAAAAAGTTAAGACTACTTTATTTTGATTATAGTGCTTTCCCCAGGCAGGAATTTTTATTTCAGTTTGAATCTTTAAACCATTACATTTTCAGTGATGCATTTTTATACTTACAGTTGACATCTTCATAGAAGAATGAAACCTTTGAGCAACAGCTCTAAAGTACGAAGGTTGCCTGCAGTAAGTACTTAAATTATTTTACACCCAAATGGAGCCAGTTGTTTTTATCTAAAATTTAATAAACCTTAAATCAATGACCTTTCTTTTACTGAAAGCTTGCACTTGGGAAAACTAACTTTCATGAGAAACATATTTTGGTGAATAAATGCCAAACAAAGGGCTATTTAAATCTGACCATTTTCTCAATTTATAGCTTGTGAACATTTAGTTCCTAAAACCCCAACTGCTGCCTAATGTATAGAACAGCAGTGCCTTGGTTTAATCACATACCATTGATTCCAGAGTGTCACAGTGATCTCATTGACAGTAATCAATAATAATTTAACATCAATCAAATCTGCTCTTGCACTATCATTCATCAAATTTAAATATCCCAAAATTAATTGTAGGCACATGAAAGAAAAATAACCTGAAAATAAAAACTAAAAAAGGTGCAAAAAAAAAAACCTCAGTAAATTTTTGAGAATAGCGTACCCAAGCATGCTTCATGCCTGCTGTGCTAAGTTAATAATGAATCATACTTTACCTTCCCAGCAAAGACTCTGAGATATATCCTTTTTCAAACACAAAAATACACAGCAACTGAAGGCAGAAGACATACTAGTAAATGATCGAGCACTATTTTATGAACAGCCATGCTACATGCTGAATTTCAAACATCTTCCAAGTGTATTACAAAATGCACAAGTATGCTACACTGTTAAGAACTGCATGTTGTAAGTTAGCCCCTGCACTTCATAAAGCTACAGAGAATAAAATTACTGAATTTCTATACGAAAAGCATGAATAGATGAAGCCACTTATCAAAAGAGCTGTTATTGTTGCCGAGGACTCCTCTCTCAACACATTCACCTGTAATTTTGTCAAAGTAATAAATCCTTCTATTCATTACAGCACACTCAAAAGCACCCTGCTATTTAATTTAAATGGAAAAAAGGCCCAAAGTGTCTAAAACATTAACTTTTGCTAATGTAAATGTGCTAGCATTTTACTTCATTCCCGATAAGCCAGTGCCAGTGGATGTGATTATTCTTTTCTTATTCAAAGCATATCAGTAGTTCGAAAGCACTCTCCATCTTATCAGGTGTATGAACAGTAGTTACTGAAAACAGTTTGTACTGCTCCTCTCTGCCAGGCTATCAGATAAACCCAACTAACTAACTGTATTTACCCACAGTCAAACATAAACTGCATCTTCAATGTATTGTAGCCTGTTTCTGGCATGCTACAGGTTTTCTGCTTGACATTGGTTGTAACAACAGCATCAGCAGTGAATTAACTCACAGTAAAAATACAGCCATTCTATAGCACATAACACAAAAGGGACATGGGGGAGGGAGGGAGGTATTCTGTGATGTTAATGACTTCCATCTCAATATTTCACTTCTGGCACTACTTGAAAAGACCACGGAAGCAGTACGATTCAAGTGTATTCAAAATATATCCGAGATAGAACTTATAAGCAGAGAAATAATTTCTATTTGCTTCTCTGCTTATTTTATTCTCCTGTTCTCTAGGAACTGTCCCTTATTTGCAAGAGGTGACAAGACAGGAAAATTTTTAGTATCTCACTGCATTTAAATGCCTTTACTCTTTTTTGTCTGGAACACAACTGCAATTTCTTATGATCCAACCTTCATCCATTTTTAAAAGACTCGCCACAAAACCAAAAAACACCACTTTCCCCCTGCCCCCAAATAAACCTCTCTGCAACTCTTCATTCAGTGTCTCGGCTGCTGACTTTTCACTGCCAACTACTGAGGAGCAATAAAAGACCTGCTGCTTACAGAAGGGCCACAGCTTTGAAGATTTTGCTTACTGCACAGCCATAGGAAATACATGCAGAATTTCCCTTCGTGTTCTCATAGTGACAGCTACAACATAGTATTTGAAGAGTTAAATGTTAACCTGCCTGCACGCTGGGTCTTTTCATTTAGCTAAATGAAAAGTTCTGGAATGATGGGAGAAATCCCGAGTTTCAGCCCTTGATTAATTATAGCCTTCTTTAGAAGCTAAAGCTACACTCCTGGCGTGGAGCGCTGCTTCCCAGTGCTCCCACCCACTGACAGCCTCTTGATGAACACCTCTGATAGAGCAGCAAAGGGCAGGCACGTGCCACCACCTGAGCCCATCTTGTGCTTCGGTCTGGACCCCTGGTGCAGAACGAGCCATCCTCCAGATTTGTAGGAGAACAATGAGCTGAATGAAGCCAAGTGTGCAGTGCCTCGTAATTCAGGCGATTGTTGTTTCTCCATCTGTGACACCACAGCCTGGTGACTGATGGGACAGGTGTCATTCATACCAACATCAGCCACTGACACTGGCTCCTCAGGTCTTCAAATACAGTCCACCACCAACAGGGCTCCTGCCAGAGGAATGACAGGGTGCTCATGAGCTCTACTCAGTCTTGGAGAATCCGATTCTCACCCCTTTAACATTCATGGGAGCAGTTGGTTAAAGACACAGAATTTTAAGCCATTTCAAAGCATCTAACCTGTGCAACTAAGTTAACGGCTGCTATGAGAACACTGCCAGGGAATTCCTCCACTGATGGAAAAGTGACTATAATTTACTAGAGAAAAATCATGCATCACAGAATATTAAAGTACCACGGTGGAAAAAAAAAAAATACCCACTTTTTGCTCCAAGAATTTTACCATTCTCCAGGGATAATTTTGCGAGGAATCCACATGCATTTGCACACACTCTAAATCTGTTTGGTTTCAAGATGACATATTGCAGCTTTTATTTTTATTAATGTTTTTTCTCCATTTAAAAAAAAACCCAACAAACAAGTTAAAATAATCATGCTGAAGAAATTCTCGCAGACTTTTTGAAATTAATTCTTCTGAAAAGTATTTCAGCATTAATACTTTTCAACCTAGTACATCACATTGCATCTAAGCAAGAAAATACCAACTTCAACTTAAAGGCACACTGGCATTCATTCTCCAAAAAGACAGGAACCATTTCCCGCAGCCAATTTGAAAACAAAATATTTTAAAAGTAAATAACAAATATATTAAAAAAAATGCCTGATCTTTGTTTTATTTTCAATATATTGAGAATTATGTGAATTGCCAGTAACCGGTTATACAAAGAGCACAGCTAAGAGTACATAAAGGAGTGTGATTTCACCATTTTGTTTAGTATTTTCTTTATAAGATTTTTCCTGTCTCATATTTCCTTAAAAATAGTTACACGCGAGATTAAAAACAGTGTTTCTTCCAAAAATAGCTCTAGAAATAAACCAAGTAATAGGAAGAAAGGGGGAAAGAAGAGCAGTATCACGGATAAGAATGAATTGATTAAAGCAAGCCACCTCCTCTTCTCCCCACTCGTCCTAGCACCTTTATATAGGAAGGCATTTCAGACATGTTGAGGAACAAGTTAGCATTGCATTTTAGACAGACTTATTTCATTAGACTTGCCAGGCTCTCTATATCGGCAGGACTTGGAATTATTTAATGTCTAGTTGGTCTGGATGGGAAGGAAGAAAGTGGGGCTGGCCTATACTTTTTGAAAAATATAGTCTTTTTTTTTTTTTTTGCTTTTGTTTGTTTGGTTTGGTTCTTTTCCTGAGGCCATTCAAAACAAGAAACAGCAACTCCACATCATCTTCTCATTCTAACTTGCCAAAGCCATCAATCTCTGATCACACCTATTAGAATCTCACTGTAGCCAACACTACATTTTGTGACAGCTTGACCAGTTGTTTAAGGAAAGAGTGTGTGATGGAGCAAAGCTAAATCGACACATCTGTGATACTTCTGACACCCCTCAGCGTGGCTAATATTAATTTGTTTTCTTTGGCTAGGTAAGTGCTGCCAACACACATTACATATGGTATGTTGTTCCAATCAAAATGATGAAAAGGAGATGTGCAGGGGTTTTTTTTTCACTTACAGTAACATGAAAAGACACAGAGGAGCCAAGACATCCATGCTAACCTACACAGTAATAACCTAAAAAACCTGAAATTACTTTATCTTAAAGTTTGGTTTTCAGAATGCAATCCTTTAAGAGAATCTGCCTTTGCACTCGAAGACCGCAGCTCAAATCTGCAAAGAGGTTTTACTCAATGAAACAGAATATAATTTTCAATATATGATAAAACCAATATATTTAGGTTATTCTCAAGTGCACAGAGGTAACTCATGATATTTCATCAGGTTATCATATAAATAAGTGTGCATCATTCTGTACAAGGATATTATAAATGGCTTGATTAGACTAAAGATAAGAAACCTGTATTTCATACACCCCAGTATAATAACTTTCTGCATTATATGGAGACACTTCTCCAATTTCATGCTTAATGTTCTGTGTTAGTGTCATGAAAAATATAAGATTTATATTTCTAATAGCACTTTTTGCTTGCCTTGCAAAGTACTTTGATCTAAATTAAAATACCATTTAGTTTTCATACAAATTCAGAATGGTGACCCATGGTACGAATTAGACATTCAGCAGTAAAGAAAACAATCATATGCTTGTCTTACATTCTGTAAAAGTATCTGTATCACTCTAACTTTCAATAGGTTGTTAACAGAGATTTTTCCTAGCTAGTCTAGGAGGCCAAAGCAAAAAAAAAAAGAAAGAAAAAAAAAAGAAAAAAAAAATCAATCTTGAAAGAAGTGGAAAATGATGCTCTGATTAAAAAAAGAAAAAGCTATGCTCCTTAAAAGGGAAGGGAAGATAATTAGAAATAGACAAGATTTCCTTTAATGCAAACCTGCTATATTAAAGAAAGCAAGGAATAGCCCTTCTTTGTTTGAAGGAAATACAAATTAATTGGAGAACATTATAAGCTTTATGTAAACAAAACCAAGAGATTTAAACCTTCTGTTACATAGCAAATACATTGTTTTACGAGTCATATATGTCAAAAGGCAATGTTCTACTCTATCGAAGTTGCTCTCCAAAGTGCTGCTGAAAAGGCAAAAGAAAATACTTTCGAAATAACAAATAATCTGAAATAGCAGCACATAATTCAGTTTGATAGTTCTCTTTAATGTCTCACAGTCCTTTTACTTCTGGACAAGAAAATGGTAACAAAAAAGCATGGAATGTGTATTTTATATTTTTGTCTGCAGACATCGTGATTTATATCTACGACTATATGTAGGAGGCTCTCTCCCCTAAAAATAATTATATTCTTTATGTGTAAACATAACCGTGTGTCCAAGGAGACATATAGCTGAAAAAACAGTTCTCTCACTGAAAGCCAAAACTTAAAGGAATATGAATAAATACTAGTCAGTAAATTACAAAGAATAGTAAATTTTTATAAAAACACACAGCATCTTCTAAAAGCTAAATTGTGACTACAAATAGAGCAAATGCTAAATTATATGGAGTACCTGATATAAAAAAAACGGGTGCAATTATTTCGTCTACATAGCTGGTTCTCTTCTCGTGGATAAGGAAAAAATAAACACATAAAAGCAGCATTTTTTTGACAAGCAACTGCAAAGAGAGAGGTCTTAGAGCTCTGCATATACGTAGTGTGTACACAGATGTGTACATTACACATAATAATAGATGTACATTGCACAGATTGCATAAGGGATACATTTATATACCCTGAATGCATGCACATGGATATATAGGTATTTGAACTCAAAACATGCTGTACATATAGAATTTCCATATAAAATGCAAACACTTAAAACATAAAACCACACGTATACGTGCTTCTACAAATACGATTGTATGCATATAAGATTCCCTAATTCGAGCCTAAAAGTAAAAAAAGGATATACAAAATATAAAAGAACATGTAATAAGTGGAATGTCAAGCTGCAGCGACTGTTGGTGTCATCCCCGCACTATCAAACATACATATGAGTATGATTGGAGACAGAGAGGCTAAATATTTCACTGTCAGAGCAGGTCGGGAAATGCAATTCATTTCTCTCTCATGTGCTTTAGGACAATGACAATTTAATACAAGGCCAGTGCATGTAAAAGAGATAAAAACTGAACAAACTGGCCCAGCATAATCACAGACTTCCTCCAGAGAGCTTGGTAGCATGAAGCTCATATGCACTTGTAAAAGATCAACATTTTATTGTTTCTTCCTTCCATGAATTTGTTATGAAGAATTCGTGGCAAAGCTTTTCTTCTAGATAGAGGCTACTTTAAGGTTCAAAAGGAACAAGAATTTATCCTGTATTTATTTTCTTCCTCAATCTATGTATTTCATTTATTTTAATTAAAAAAATTAAATTTGAGACACTTCCTCGAAAGCTTGAAATAAGTGGGGTTTTTCATTCCTACACACACTTCCACAGGGGTGCAAGCAACCTCCCTGCAGGTCAAGGGTCAGTCCTTTAAAAACATTCCGTAAAATGAATAATCACGTCACTTATAAATAATTCATATTTTTGTACCATAATTTCTCTATCATAATTTCACTCTGTAACATACAGAAACAGCAGCACAGCATAGAGACTGACACGTCTGTGAGAATAGACATATCATAGCTTTTAGCTACTCTAAGCAAAGTAGGCTTCAAGTATTCTTAAATATTATCACAGACAAGTTACCTTCTGTATTTGATGAATAGCACCATGTATTTGAAATTAATTGCAAAAGTAGGGTTGGCTAATGAGGCAGCCCTTATCTTTTCTCAGCAGTGCAAGCACAAGTATTTTTCTGCTGGCTCAATATTTTTTAAATGCCCACAGTGCTATTAACTAAGTTGAAATCTGATTAAAATATGAATGCTCAAATATTCACAACAGCTAATACAGCTACACACACACAAAAAAAAAAGGCTAAGGAAATGCTTATCTTTCTTCTTATCATTAAGCATGTGTTTTGAAATATAATAATTAAATAAATTGTTCCCTACAGATTCTCCCAGTTGTTTTGCTTCCCATTAGCATCTTTGAAAACAGTTTGTTAAGACAATAGTTATTCTTTATTATGGAACTATGGGGATGGTGCCCTTCTACCTGCCTTGGTTTAAAAAGAAATTTGTAGGAAACATTAAGGACGGTTAGAAAAAGGACAGCGTGCCTTGGGAAAAAAATGGGGGGGTCGGGGAGGGAGACTACAGAAAAAATGATCAGCCATTCAAGAGAACTAATGGATATCCACAAGGGCTTTGCTAATAACACGGGTTAATTACCGCTGCAACGCACCAGGCTCGGTAAATAAAAGAGCACAACCGTAAACACATTAAAATGAGCAACCATCACTAAAAGAGGGGCAAGCCCCAGTAAATGAAAAGCTGTCAGATAGGCATTACAGCACAAACCTTTTATACTTTGTGCAGGATTTAAAAATTTGCCGGCAGTCTATCACAACCAAAAAAAAAAAAAGCAAAGACCAGAAACAGAGAAGGAAGAATGGACCAAGGCCTGCCTGCTGTCCAAGGGACAGAAAACAGGCAGGCTGTTCACTCACCCACACTTGGGGGCTGTCTTCCCAACACAGAGCTGTGTGCCTGCCACATTACATGTCTGGGTACATGTGTACGGAGACCTGGATGCTTTTAACTTAAATATTAACTCCAGGCTTTATTTATTAAGAACAACTTCAAGTAACTATCTAAATAAGACAAACACGTGAGGTTAAAGATCTCCACAGTCTGGAGAAACCATGGAGTGGAATGAAGTGCTGTTTCCCACTTCACAAAGAAGCATTCTTCAGTCTACCCCTTTCTTCCCTTTACAAGTAAATGACACTTCTAAAATAAATCCTTCAAGAATTAGTACCTATACCAAAATAGTTCAAATAGCGAAACTGACAAACTCTTCTATAATCCCCTGGCACACAAACACATAAATATATCTCTTTATGTGAGTATATATGTGAGCACGCACACACGCTTACATTCATCTGTACACAAAACATAACCCAGACAGACTTGCACAGTAACTCTACAGAACATTCTGACACCGCTACTTGAGAATAGTAAGAAAAATTAAAATCATGTATACCAACCATCATTGAACTGAAGTATTCACATGACGTGATGCCTGTGTTCACTTTTTAAAAATTACAGGTATTCTACACAATCTCTATTTCTTGTCAGCTGTGTATTCTATCTGTTGCACTGTAAGACGAAAATCTAAGCACACTGTAACAACTGAATCTGTTTCACGTTTAAACGCTGATGCATATTTTTAAACACAGAAAGTAGGGAAACTGCTGAGGGTTCAAATTAATGAAACACACTCAACTACAATGAGTAACCGCGCTCAGTGCACGGAAGCTATCTGGAGTTACAAATCTCCTCAGTTTTCTATGTTTGGCATTCAGAGATCATGTTTAAATTTCCTAAACTAGTCTGGTCCGTGTGTATTGTCCCCCTCCACCCCCCCGCCTTTTTTGGAGTGTTTCAATTGCCTTTCCTTCTTCCAACAGCTGTGACAACTGTTAAAACAGTCAGTAAAATTAAGTCTGCTCTATAATCCTTTAGTCAACGATACATTTTAATCAGAGGTTGGAGATTTCATGTTATAAACGCACTGATTCATTTAGAATGATTAAACTGACACATATGTCAAAATGAGCAGATATATTTATTGCATCTGTTAGCTTATTAACTGTTAGCAATTACTACAGTTATTGTTATTGCTGAAAAAGCAAAAAACCCAAGGTTGCAGCTGGCTTTAAGTTATTGCATTCTTTAACATGCTCTGCCTTAAAATCAAAGCATACCTTGTGATGGTCAGGCAGATGTCTGTGCACTCCCAAAATGTTCGGACAATTTTTAGTTCAAATCCTCTCTGCCCTCATCCATAACACAAGAACTGCAGAAACTACTCTACTTCTTTTGTATGTCCTTATGCTGTCTGTATGTGCGTATACGTGTAACAATGCATAGACAAAACACAATCACTTATTAATAACGTGTAAAACTCTAGAGCTCAAGACAGAGAAGTAGGTTTGTTCCTGAACGTTAGCTATTTCTCTGGATCCACTAAAGCACACATGCTTTAAACCTTATGCTCGGACCATATATCGGGAGTGTTTCAAGATGACTTTTAATTAAGTCAAAGAGGAAGAAAAAAAATGTAGTTTGAATTTGCACCAGCGCCAAAAAGACATGTGCCCCGATTTCATTTAAATGTATCTACTCTAAGAGGCTTATCTAAACTAATCATTCAAATTAGCTGTAAGAAGGTAAATTCAAGAAAGCTCCTTTGGGGTTGAGGGGAAAACATCCACCAAAAGAAAAAAAAAAACCGCCCAAAACCCTAACAACTAATCTTTTTATGTATTTTATGCAGCGGGCATCACATTCCTACGTTTATGAAGCTACCTCACAGCACCCAGCAGCTTGCAGCGCACTCACCTATTAACCACATCCGAGAGGACAACCTACCTCTGCTTCTGTTCTTTTTTACCCCCCCTTTTTCATTTATCCCAGAACATTACAGCGGGTTCCCCCACTCCTTCCCCAAACCGCGCTCCAGGTTGTATCGGTTACCTCCCACGCTGCCCCCCCACCCCCCCCAAATACGCGGATCCCCCGCGATTCACTTTTCATCCCCGGCTTAATTACACCCAGGGCTGCAATAGGCAGGCGGTAGGGACAGCTAGTGGGCATCTACCTATAATACAGTGTCACCTCCCGGCACAGCCCCTCGCAGGCTGCGCTGAGGGCGACGCTGGCTCCCAGCCGGGGCTTTCTCTCTGCCGCTCCCCGTCCCCCCCTTCGCTCTAACAATACGAAGGCGCAGCCTGGCTCGACATAAAAGGGCAAAGGGGAGGAAAAAAAAAAAAAAAAAAGGGGATCGGTGACAGTTCCCGTGATGTACCGATATTTTAATCTCCGAGCAAGTTCGGGAGCTTCCCCCCCGGGTTGGATTTGGGAGCCGCGCTTGTCGCTCAGGTAGCCAAGAAGTGCCAGCCAAGAACTGCGGCTCCTTAGAGAAGTATTTCGCTGCTCTTTGGAGGCAGAAGCAAGAGCAGCGAAAGTCGGGAACAGCCATCGCCCGCGTGTTTCCCGCACCCCCCGCCCTCCCTCCGCCGTCCGGAGCGGCGCCTGGCGTTATCCCGGGACAGGGCGGCCGCTCCTCGCGGGAAGCGCCGTAGGGAAGGTCGGCGGGGGTGGGTGGTGGGTGGTGGGGGGGGGGGCGGTGGGGTAAAGGCTCTCTCGCTCGCGCACCCGCCAGCAGCAACGCGGAGAGCGTCGCGGCCGCAGCTCCGCGGAGCGACCCGCGACGGGCGTCCCCCCTCCCTCCCCCCAACCCACCCGCAAGAAGCCCCTTTGCCCGCAGCCTGGCGCCGGACGCGCGCTCCTTCCTCCCCCCGCGCCCCAGCCCAGCTCCGCCGCGCGGAGCTCCGCGGTACCTGCGGCGCCTGTCACGCTTTGGGGTGGGAGCGGAGAGACGGGGAGGGTTGGGGGGGGGGGGGGGGGGGAGGTTGTACCTACTCTTCCTCGTAGTGCAGGGAGAGCGGCTCCGGCAGGCAAAGTTCTACCGAATCCATGTGCGCCCGGCGACCATTCTTCGCGCGCGCCCCCGCGGTAAAATATATGCTATTATATATATTTAAAAAAAAAAATAAAAAAATAAAAGGCAAAGTTTCCGTCGCCCCAGCGCCGCGCGCGCGCCTCGGCACACGGGCGGCTCCGCGGACGAGGCGGCAGGCGGCGGCGGCCAGTTGGGACCCGAGAGCTCGCCCGCGCGCCTAATCAAGGACTTAAAGCCCCGCTCGGAGCTCATGAATATGCAGTAGGGGGGCTTTACATATGCAGTTCTTCCTCCCCCCCCCCTCCCCCCATCCCCTACCCACCCCGTCGTGGAAGAGGAGGAGGAGGGAGAGGGGGGGGGACGGGGGGGACGGGACGGCGGATTGGTCGGGGGCGGCGTCCAATGGCGAGCCAAGGCGGCCCCCGCGCGCGCCGGCCCGCGCGGCAGGTAGGGAGGGGTGGGGCCGGGGCAGAGCGGGCAGAGCGCGCGGCGGGGGCCGCGGGAGTGGACGGGGCTGCGCCGCCTCCTCCTCTTCTTCCTCCTCCTCCTCTTCTTCCTCCTCCTCCTCTTCTTCCTCCTCCTCCTCCCTCTCCTCCTCCTGGCTCTGCCCCCCCACCCCACAGCCCGCACCTCCTCCTCTTCTTCTCTCAGCTTACCCCCCCCCCCGCACCCCCGCCACCTCCAGCCCCGCAGAACCGCGAAGTTGCCGCTTATCCTTCCCCCCCTCCCCCGACCTTTGGAGCCGTGACTGCTCGGCGCCCCAGGAGCAAATAAATAAGTAGGAAAACGCACCGGGTGGAGCCTGCAGAAAGAAGCCGATGGGTAACTCAACTTTTTTTTTTTTTTCTTTTTTTTTTTTCCTTTTCTTTCTCATTGTCATCCCGGTTGCCGGGCTTTTGGGAGAGAGGGAGGGGGAGAAGCGGCGGAGCGGGATGAGATTTAGTTATGTATAGCGTGGAAAAATATGTATAAAGCATAGAATCATAGAATAGTTCTGGAAGGGACCTTGGAAGATCAGCCAGTTTCAAACCCCCTGCGATGAAAATGCATATATGACGTATAAAACTATGTATTATGCACATACAGATCATAGAAATACAATATACCGTATATATCATCATATAAGGCCATAACAACTCATACAAATATCTAATTATCTGCTTAAAAATTAAAAGTGTCATTTTGTGTTTATTAAAAAAAGACGTTCCTAACAAAAGGAGCGCTCAAATCCATTCCTGAACGGCATGGGTGCGTATCCAGGTGCGTATTATCATAGAGAAATTACCTGCATCTTCGCATTTAAGGTGTTTGTCCCTCTGTGAATTCTTTAGGTGCACACGTCTCTTTGGGTCTATAGATTTAGATGTAGTAAAAGAAATAAAAGCTCCAGAATTGATCAATTTCTTCTGTAACTGTGGAGGGATTATAGTGGACTAACTCAACCTGCCTCATTTTAACAAGAGGAGGACTGCACTGTAGTAGGTCTGCATTAGTAAATCTGGGAGTGTGCAGAGACCTCTGCAGCGTTTGGGGGGTTGCCTACATAAACATGACCAAGCTCAGCTCCAGCAAAACGCTGCTTGGAGCCAGATCAGTTGCTCAGCTCTGTCCTATGAAAGGTCCCCGATTAAACTTCTTCCAAGGAAACAACACTGTTTGCACTGAAACACATGCACATACTCTGTTTTGAAAGGATCAGTCATAAATTGGGGGTGCATATTTTCTCTCAAAAGCTACTGATTTTTAAGTTAGTATTACAACTAAGAGACTATACTTATTTTCCAGGATCAAAAGTGTTTCTGCCTCTAGTAATGTAAACAGGTGAAGGCTATTTCAGGGAGGATGGGGAAGTAACCAAATCACCACCACTATGTGACGACCGTAATTTTTTATAATTCAGCTCAACCCTTCCAAAATCTTGTATATCAAAACAAATCAGTGCACACCCTCAGAATGCATTAATACCATTCACAAGTGGGAGCGCAAATGCCCTCTCCAAATGTGTTTCATTGCATTTTACCAAATAAATACAGCAACAAAATCTGACTTCAAAATATATCAATTCAACAGATGTGTTTGCATATATTTACAGCAGAGATATTCGAGTGTTATGTGTTTAATCTCATGTGAAGACTGGGCCTGCTTCCTGGTATAAATATATGCCAGTTGAGGAATCGGAACTCACACAGCTAAACTGCAGCTCAGACTACTGTGTAAAGGCAGGTAGTAAAACCTTAATTACCAGTAGCATTGTGCTGTCTATATTGTTAAATGTGAACTCTGTAATTAAGACATAAATTCACTTGTGAGCAGTGAACTTAAAAGTTCTGAACTATCAGCTAGAACACAAGCACTCTGTAGAAACATCAGAGAGAAAAAAATCAAGTTTTATCATATTTTAAAACGCAAGGCATTTAATCATGTTACTGTATTAGAACACCCTCTACGTAACAATTTGATAACGTGGATTTTGGAATCAAATCAGAACTTGAATATGATATATTTATTTATAGGTATTTGTATTATTATGTAAATGTAATTTACACGCGCGCATCGGCAAGGTGTAAAAATACAAATACATTGTTTGACACTGTGTGTCTGAGTGTTCGTTTATAGATTTGTACTCCAAATAGCTATTTTTTTCAATATTTTTATGTTAAAAATTACTTCAAATCTCTTCATGTGTTATATGTTTTCTAATTTAAAGTCTACCCATAAAGAATCCCTACACACAAGTAATTTGATAATGTCACTTTTCTGTATCAAGTTGCTAGAACTACACCTTCCTTAAAATATGGCAGCTAAATTATTTTGAAACTTAACTAAACACAGCGTAGTTTGATTTCTACTTTTGTTCATTATCTCCTAATCTCCTAATATTATATAATTATAGTCAGGTTCTGAAACAGTGTCTCTTTCCTTCTGTCTTCCCACAAGCCCTGCTTTTTTCATACAGTTTTCACTACCCTGTTGGTTTGTCTTCCATGCTCCTCCACAGCCCCAAATAATCCATTTTTCCTCTCTCCCTATGAACCATTACTACCTTTCTATCGGCCATCTTTCATCAAAGCAAACGGTTCTTTACCCTGCCAGTGTTGCTGCTTGGAGAACCAGAAATACAGCACTGTACTTTGCATGTTGATAAACAAAGCAGTTGGCTTCATCCCCTGGGGACTCAAAGTGTCACCTCCACCAGACTGGGGCCTGGAATTCCAACAACATTCTTGAACTTGGGTTTCACAGTTACCAGTCAGCTTAGAGGAGGGGGGGGAAAAGATAAGAAAGATATTACAGCAGCAAATAAACTGGGGCTAAGCAGATCTTCATTTTCCCAAGCTTTTCTGTAGAAATAAATAAAAATAATAGTAGGGAAAAGAAGAAAAAGAGGTAGCAGTTTACTGAATTTGATCAGGGGATATAGAATAAGAAAATGCATGCAGACACGTATCTGCACTAACTTATCAAAAATACAGTGCAAAATGTTACCACAAGGAGTCTATACAAAACAGTGGTGGTAGAATCAGGGAGAGGAAGGAGAAAATAATTTTGAGTGCCTGCACCAGTCACGGAGCTTTACTGAGCAGCACCTACATTTGCACATCTCTCTGTGCATATATTTTTTTCCTGCATGCCAAACAGTACATCATTAAGGATGTTCACATTATATACTATAGACATTTTAAGGCACCCAAAAGCTGGATTTTTAAGACACAACTGCCTCATGGCATGATGAAGTAAGACCCAGTGGCAGTTCACAAAGCCACAGTGTGTTGTGTCAAATGTGTATTTACCAAAAGGAGCAACAAACCAAGCCATCTGGGAAGCAGCAAGAATATGAAACAATCTGGTAATTGCTGAGAATTTATTTGAAACCAGGCATACTTTATATGGAAATTCACCATACACCATGAAGCCTATCCAGAAAATATATCATTAAGAGTTTCAAATAAATACTGAAGCATCATCAAATATGAGATTTTCTCTTTATTCATAGTCCTTAAGTAAAGAATCACAAACCAAATGTGCCATGCTACGCTACAGCAAGATCAACATTAGAAGAATATTGTCACTGTCTACTGGTCTTAAAACAATTTTGCCTTTTGTGCTTCTCACTGGAAGGCACTTTGAGCATCCCTGCATGTACTGCTGACGAGTTAAAAAAAACAATGCTACAAAAGTTCCAAATTCGGCTCTACTTGTTTGTACATAGTCGGACAAACTTTGGCAGGTTATTACTTTTAAGCCATCTGCTACTTCAGTCTGTATGTGGCGTTAGTTACTCCTTGTCTTGATCTTGGGGGGAAAAAAGCTCACATAAGACAATCTCTGAATGCGCTCTAGAACTTCTCCACAGTGCAGTCATTCACAAATACACAGAGCCAATCTTTTTGCTTTTGTTGCTACATTCAGTTCCACTATATAAAAATGTCTCCTTGAAATAACAGCAATCACCTTACCATGTTACCTAACTATGTTTGATTCATCTGTTCTCAAGTAAATACTCCATATTTTCTCCTTGTTTTATTTTCAAGGGCACAGGCATGAGTATTTAAATGACTGTCTTTCCTGGTACAGAATAGAAACTATTCGCATTGCTATAAATGAAAATTATTCTCTTGATGAAACATCTTTTCCAAAGCCTCTGACAAAAAGAAAGAAAGGGGGAAAAAAAAAGAAAGGGAGCCACACACACATGGTCTGTCACCCATCAAAAAAGGTCTACTCCCTAAAGATAATTCAGGCACACACTTCAATATGCATATCTCACTATTACCCCGAGCTCTTTTTTTAGCGTAAGTTTCTTCAGAGAAGCTGAAGTGCATTACTGTCTCAGACAGCAAAGGATAAGATGACTGAGGGAATTCAGTTGCTCTGTTTAATTAATACAGGATTATTTCACTTTCATTTTGTGAAGCTAATAATATGACTGGTGGAATGTCAGTAAAAATTAAATCATAAACTAGTGCAGTACCAAAGGGAAAACTTACTTTAGTTATGGAGTATTCCCAGCAGAAATCTTGAAAATCTTATACATATTTACACTGATAAAATACCACATGTACTTCATGGGATACTGCAAGCCTTCTACAATCCTTGTGGCATGTGTTTACAGAGCAAGAGTTAACATTTTGAGATTATACATTAATAAATGAGTTGCAGTTATATTGTTTCTTGAATGTTAAGCACCACATACTAAACGCAGGAACACATTCAAGGTCAATGTCCTATTTTAGACCTTTTCAGCAGCTGTGATATTATGATAATCACACTTAAAATATTCCTATAGAAAAAGTAAATTAGCCCTTTTCACTAGAAGGATTATATGATAAACAACAAATCTGAAGGAGGACGAATTCATATTAATCCACCTCAACCCCCCCAGTAAAATAAATTGCTGTCCCTTCCTGTGATGGCCTTTCTATCCAGTAACTTTAAAAAAAGTTCTCATTATTCTGCATTTACATTACATTTTGGGTTTTTTTGGGGGTAGACCTCACCTCTATAAAAATACCTTCCTTAAAAAGTACTCATACTTTCTGCTAGAAACACAACATTCCAATTGACATCCTATTCTATCACCTGTGCTGCAGTGAAACGTAATATCCATCAAACCAGAAGGGAAAGAAGAAAACATAGCATCAGCAGCTACTCCTAAGCATGATTAGGGGTTTAGCTCCATCTAATTGAGGGATGAGATGTATCCCTCAATGGGTCTCTTCCCATTCCCCCACCAGCTCTTCTACTTGACTGCAACCTCAAAGTGCTAAAAATAGAAGAAGATGGAGCGTAAATATTTCCCCAGTGAAAACACCAATAATCTTTACTGTGAGCTGACATGAATTGCTTGTTACACTGCCCTAGGACATCATGGCTTGAAGCGAGAGTGCGCACACACACAGAGCCACCAACTGTCCTCAAAGCTCCTGTAAGGTGTATTTGTGCATGTGCATGTCACAGAGGCTCCTACCACATCTGACTTGGACCTACTGCACCTGAAGTACAAAATGCATTCTCCCCCTAGCCTGCCTTTTCACCCACCCTCCCCAACTCTTCCAGCCCATCTTCCATCACTCTTCTTCCTTTTCCTCGCCCTTCTCCCCCAAACTCTCTTTGTGTGGCATTTTTATTATTAATGTTATTGCTATTATTACTGTCCAAGCATAAGCTGATCCACAGGGGAGCCTGTGTAATTTAACCCCTCAAGCACTAAATTTCTTCACATGTGCCAAAAACACAGGTTTGTTGTTGCCTCCAGCAATATCCCAGGAAGACGAGTGATGGCGGTGTCATATCATCACACAGCGACTTAATCTATTGCGACACCCAGGGAACGGGTAACTGAAGAGATTTACAGAACCGGCTCTCCAACTGAATACAAAATGTTATTTCCCTTACCAACAAACTCAAGTCACATGAAACAAAGTGAAACAAGTTTTGCCCTCATTTCCATGACTGCTTTATCCAGACCTATCACTGCATTAGCTGTCCCACTGTACATCATCTAGCTATACACTTTTTTTCAACATTTTTGTTCTGTCTCCTTTGTTCTTCTCATGTTCTCTGATTAACAAACAGCCAGATCATGTTTGGCTGCCAAGAAACATAGCCTCAGAAATCTTTTATCCATACACTAGATGACTGGAACCATCGCTTACATAAGGGTTATCTCTATATGTGGTCTTTATGTTGTCTGACATATAATGCATACTTTTTAAAACAATAGATTAAAGGGGCTGTACTTTTAAAGGTGCAAAGAACACTAAATTATATATACTCTCAGTTTAGCTACAATAAATACCAACAAGCAGGAAAGCATCTATTTTAAGTACTGAAAACCAAAAAAAAAATTATTTGCTTGTCAAGCAGGGACTTGGCTGCATGGTTGTCCTACTTTTGTCCGTAACTATCAGGGAAGAATTCAATGTAATACAGGAGTATAGAATCATAGAATCACTAGGTTGGAAGAGATCCACCGGATCATCGAGTCCAACCATTCCTATCAAACACTAAACCATGGCCCTCAGCATCTCGTCTACCTGTGCCTTAAACACCTCCAGGGAAGGTGAATCAACCACCTCCCTGGGTAGCCTGTTCTAGTGCCCAATGACCCTTTCTGTGAAAAACTTCCTCCTAATGTCTAGCCTAAATCTCCCCTGGCGGAGCTTGAGGACATTCCCTCTTGTCCTGTCCCCTGTCACTTGGGAGAAGAGGCCAGCTCCCTCCTCACTACAGTCTCCTTTCAGGTAGCTGTAGAGAGAAATGAGGTCTCTCAGCCTCCTCCATGCTAAACAACCCCAGCTCTCTCAGCCTTTCCACATAAGGCCTGTTCTCCAGCCCCTTAACCAGCTTTGTTGCTCTGCTCTGGACTCGCTCCAGAGCTTCAACATCCTTCTTGTGGTGAGGGGCCCAGAATTGAGCACAGTATTCAAGGAGCGGTCTCACCACTGCGGAGTACAGAGTGAGAATAACCTCCCTGGACCTGCTAGTCACACCACTGATACAAGCCAAGATGCCTTCCTTCTTGGCCACTTGGCCACTGCTGGCTCACGTTCAGTCAGCTGTCGACCAACACCTCCAGGTCCTTCTCCTCCACGCAGCTTTCTAGACAGACTTCTCCTAGTCTGTAGCTCTGCACAGGGTTGTTGTGCCCCAAGTGCAGGACCCGGCATTTGGCCGTGTTAAACCTCATGTCATTGGACTCTGCCCAGCAGTCCAGCCTGTTCAGATCCCTTTGCAGAGCCTCCCTACCCTCCAGCAGATCGACACTTCCACCCAGCTTAGTGTCATCTGCAAACTTGCTAAGGGTGCATTCAATGCCTTCATCCAGGTCATTGATGAAGACATTGAACAGGGCTGGACCCAGCACTGAGCCCTAGGGAACATCACTTGTAACTGGTCTCCAGCTGGATTTAACACCATTTACCACCACTGTCTGGGCCTGGCCATCCAACCAGTTTTCCACCCAGGAAAGTAACTGCCTATCCAGGCCGGAGGCTGGCAGTTTCCGTAGCAGAATGCTGTGAGAAACTGTGTCAAAGGCTTTGCTGAAGTCTAGGAAGATACATCCACAGCCTTTCCCTTATCCAGCAGCCGAGTCACTTTGTCATAGAAGGCGATCAGGTTAGTTTGGCAAGACCTGCCTTTTGTGATCCCGTGTTGACTGGGCCTGATCACCCAGTTCTCTTGCATGTGCTTCATGATAGCACTCAAGATCACCTGTTCCATGGCTTTCCCTGGCACTAAGGTCAGATTGACAGGCCTGGAGTTCCCTGGATCCTCCCTGCGACCCTTCTTGTAGATGGGCACAACCTCAGGCAGCCTCCAGTCCAGTGGAACTTCCCCAGTCTTCCAGACTGTGGGAAGATGATGGAACAGTATGTAACTGTTCCCTCTGCGATCACAGTGAGCTACTCTGTCTTCTAACATTTCACTGGGCTGGGAAGCAAGAATTTTGTGCAGAGTTAATACTGGAGAAAAATAAGACTAAAGAAATGTCCTGAGCTCAGGATAAGCTGACCGTGCTGGTGAATCAGAGCTTTCACCATGGGTAATGAACAACTGAAACAGAAGAAACCAACAACAAAGGTTGAGTTCACCTGCCCAAAGCTAAACAAATCCTCCCTCCCCATGAGGTACTAGCTATCCTTAACTCATCTACACACCTCAGATCTAAAGCAGATAGAGATTTCCATACTAAAGGCCACTGAAATCTGTCCTTATGGTAACATTTAGGTTTTTTCTTTTTGTGTTCATAGCTTTTAAATGCATTTATCAGCTGACCAACTAAGCCTATATGTATATATGCATGTTCAGAGTCCAAGTCAAATAAATTCATGAACACACAAGTACATAAACTAAGTACAGGAAGGCATTAAAAACATCTTGTTCCTTTCCTCAATCATTAATACAAACAGACTTAAAATAAAGGTTTTTATGGATATACAACAGACAGGTTCAAGCAATTCAAAGAAATGTGGAATGAACCACCAATTGCTCTTTTCCTGGGTCCTGCAGCTCCATCCACTTAAAGATTAAAAGCCTAATGGTCTTAATGTAATACTTTAGAGAACATATCAGGGTGCACTGAGATGCTGTATGCCACTGGGTGGAAGGCCTGCGATACTAGTCAAAAATTGTACACTGCCATTTAACAGAAACATATTAACATCTTTAATGCATTACAAAAGAATCACACATCAACAAAATAAAGTCTGTTTCTTGTAGTTATTACACCAAAACCTTTTTTTTTCTGACCGTAGTAGTAAATATGATTAAATGAGAAAATAGCATAGTAACAACATCCTTCTGCAGCTAAGCCCTTCCATTATCACCTATGTTTCTGTCCCATAGCAGCTTCACTCCTATTGACCAGACAGTTAGCCCTATTCAATTATTCAATTTCAAATCAATACATTTTGCTGTGTGTAATGGTTAAGGTGTATCATATGCATTTGATCTTCTAGCTTAATTTGTGTGCTTGCAGATTCAGATTTATATTCTAATTTCCTTATCGAGAGACAAGCAAAGATAAGGTTTTCATATTAGTTTTTTTAATCCCACCAGTTCTGCCTCCAATTCAGGTGTTATATTTCCAGAAGTTTAGCTTAACTTACCTATGACAGAAATTTATGTCTTTCACAGCTAAAAGAAGCAAAGTGTGAACTGTAATTATTTCATTTAAGTATGCTGAATAAAGCGATAAAATAGCAGTATGACTTTTAAGCAGATCCAGTCAATATTTTCCTGCTAAAGCACACACTCAGGGTGTGAACTGATCCAGAAAGTACCTGCACTTCTGACACATGTATCACAAAACGTTTGGTTCAGTTACCGTAGATATGCATGTATATGCCTATACCCACACAAACACACATGTAAATCTATTATATTATAGGTATTTGGGTTATTTATGTACACTTACACACAAAAGTACATAGTAAAAAAAGCTAAATCAATGTATGTATGAAGAAGCAAACAGCTTTATCTTTCATTCTAGTTAAAACCAACTTCATTCATTTTGTCCCTCTTAAGTCTCTGCTTCTCTGCTTAAGGAGATTCTAGGTGAGCCAATTTGAAAGCACACCAAGTTACAGTGTGTTACATGCCTTACTGCTTCTCACCTGAGAGCAGCCCTTTCTCAGACAAATTCATGTGAACTTGAGTAGCGGTCCCACCTGAATAAAGCATTGTGAACAGATTCCCAATACCTGCTTTCTGAGGGCACATAAATTTTTCTGCATCTAGAAAACAGATCTAATACTAATGCTGAATACAGTATCTTTGCTGACCAGATAACCCAAAAGAATACAGTTAAAACTTATCTGAACAGGAGTTCAAACAATACTATCCAATGGATTGCTGAGTTCCTGGGGAATACCCTTGCTGCAACTTGCCTTGAACCTACACAGGACTATGTTAGATACAGCTGAAATTTATAAGCATGAAGATGATGGCAAGGAGCTGTTATAATAAGAATATCTAAAGCAATTTCTGCATACAACCATTACAATGTGGCTGTTAAAAGACAGGCAAGAATTCCTCTGTCAGGGAAACAATAGGGCTTAAAAAATTGGAAAGGCTTTTAGAAATAAAATATCAAAAGGAAAAGTTGCTACTCAGTCTTCCTGCTGACCTGTTTACTCCAACTTCAGATTATCTGCGCCTAAGGCATTAGCATAAACTGCTCCAGTCTTATTAAAGGCCATATCTATATTCTTTAGCACTGTTTGCATTTGGTACACATATTTTCAGAACACTAACGGTCTTTATTCAATAATGAATTTGGCAGCAAAACAAGAATAGTTTCTCTTTTAATGTTATTTTTTAAAATAAATTCTCTAAACCTGGTTGAGTTAGATTCTTGAATCAAGCTTTGGAAGATGCAACTCAGTTTCTGAACAAAGTGAAGCACTTAAGCAAATCAGACTTTTATTCTTCACCGCTGAGAAGCCTGAGATTTAAGATGAAAGAGCTGGGCTGCCTTTCTCTTGCCTTATCCTGCAAGGTCCCTTCATTTTCCCTGTTTTCCCCGGTAGATTTACTTGTAAATCTGGTGACAGCCACATTTGAAGTCCTGAGGTCTGACTCCTGACCTCAGTTATGTTAGCCCTTCCCTGCAGAAGTACCACCCCTTGGATCACTGACTTGCTATTATTCTACGGTTAATAGACCTGACCTGTGCAATATTTTTTTATCTGGCTACAGTCCTATCTCTAAATTCTCTATTTTGAATGAATACCGATTTTGTGACATGAAGTCTGCTATATAATGAAATGCAAACAATGAAAAGGCTAAATCAGTTTACAAAAAATCTATTTGTCAAACAGTGTGGAGACGCTCCCAATTTAGTCTGGGCAGTGCATGCAGCTTTTGATAAGGGAGTTAAAACCAAGCTGTTCCACGGCATAAAAATAAAAGCATCTGCAAGAGAGATACATTTTCTTTCGGAGGATCTTCCCCGTAACCTGTAGCTAATTATAAAAATAAATAAATAAACAAATACACCCATCCACCCCTTGGATCCTGCAGGATTTTTTCAACAGTCAGGAGCAGTGTTACAGTAGGTAACAGCAAAGGCCTTCCCAGCGCAGTCCCCTTATGTCACATTTGCATTTCTATTCAGCTACATTGCCTGACAATGAAGCAAATGGGTCTGCCTTATCTGTACAATTCTGGACAACAGAGATTTCTAAGCCATACAAAGGAACGAGCTTAACATTCAGCACTCAACACCTCCCGGTGCCCCCCCTACCAAGCCCCGCAGGGAATGCAGTCACACAAACACCTGTCTACACCAAAACCTGAAACCCGCACAGGGCACCCGAAAAGGAATCGGTTAATGTAATAATTTAAAAATTGTAATAATAATAAAGGAATTTAAAAGCTATCGATACTTTTAAGAAGCTTGCAGCCTCGAGGGAGAAAATAGTCCCAAGCCTCACGATTTTCAGGCTTTGTTTGGACCATAACAGAGAAGTAAACAAGTGTTCCTGGAATGTAAAAGTAGATAATATCTAGTCAACCATTTGTGACTCCTGCTGTCCCTTTTAGGCTAGTTATTTAATACAGCAGATGAAATCTAGAGATCGTTTTATCAGGGAAATGTCATTTCACCCTAGTTTTCATTTGAAAACCTTTAGCAGCTAGGCTGGCTAACTCATGCCATTTCATTGCAGTATGAGGAAATTTCTGGCTAATTCCTTCAAAATTAATATAGTCTCATTTAAAATGACACAAAAAAATCTGCACAAGCTGAAATCTCCAGATCAAACTTGTGTTAGGATAAGACTTAAGCCAGTTATAACACAGGCTAGAGTTTAAAGCAGCAAGAAAAAAAAAATTACAGTGACACAGTTCTATAGACGCTTTGGCTTTAGTATGGCTTTCCATGATATATATATATACACACACACACACACACACGTTGTATCTGTCTTCTTGGCCACCTCACTCTCAAAAGCTCAGGGCAATAAAACAGGCTTTGTGCACACAATCTGGAATTCAAAAAACTTTGTTGTGGAGGGGGCTACCTACATGATTATTTGCATATACAGAAGTAATCTGGGGTAGCAAGCATGGAGAAGGGGGTGGGAGGGTGTCTGTCTTTTTGTCCTACTTTCTATATTCTAAAGCACAACATATGTTTTATGTAGAATACTGAATTTTACACTGCTAGCTTATACTTCAATTGTCTTGAACTTCGAGGTAAGGTTATTCTTTGCTCTTGAACAAATGCTGAATTTCTCCCCAGAGGTGGTTGCAATGAGTAATGATTCGCTTTTTCTCACTTACAGTTTTGAAGATTCACATGCACAAATATCACGTTAACATAAGATGAAATTATTATTGCCAAAAAACAAGGCAGTTAAGCCCAGAGATAGTGAGAAATGCAGAACGCTTACTCGGATTCAAAGGAAACATGAAACTACTTAAAGCAGCCCATTGTTCTTAATTTTACTACTACCGGTGCTTCAAAAGCTGCTGTCTGTTGTTGCCTTTGCCATGAGTTGGAGCAAGAGGTTAGGGTATGTCCTGCCTCTTCAAGTGCTAGGGAGCAAATGGGCAACTTCTATTTTCTTTAGCACTGAAAACGGCTTTATTGCCAAGGAGGTATGAAACTATCAATTGTCCTGATATCATATCTCTTAAAGCAACACAGATCCCTCAAATGCTGTCAAGATTTTACCCTCAACCATGCAGGCAAGTGAGCGAACTTCCTACAAGGTGTGTGTATATGACAGAGCACGGATCAAAATTAAGTCCTTAAATGTGCTATGATAAAACACAGAACAAAAATAAATAATTGCTACCAACACTTTTCTAGACTATAGAGTTAGAGATATTGTGAGAGATCACATACTACTACACTGGTGCAACCACTTGTGTCTGTTAACTTGTTAAAAACAAACTAGTATAGATGGAAGATACATTCAGTAGCTCGATAGCTAAGAAGAAAAGTAACCACAGAAAACGTTTTTGACAAATTGGTCCAAGATCTGCCTGAATCTCAAGTCAAGTCATCTAATAGGCTTACTTGGCTGTTCAAATGAAAATAATCGCTTACCTCTGGCCCTGAGGACAGAAGTTGCTGACTACACTTTGCTGACTGCATATAGACTTTATGCCCATATATTGCATCCTGAACTTACCTATCGGATGGTTTCTACAAGTCTGTCCCTTCTGGAGTACAGTAAGTAACAACACAGCTGACCCAGAAGGATTAGATGAGAAATTCAACCAATTAATGAGCCCTGCAGGCAAAACATTGTTTCTTCTGCTCTTTGGGGCACTCACAAGGTCAGCTGTTTTGGTTGTTGTTTTCTTTTTTCCCCAGCATCAGGTCAGATTCACTCATCTGTCACTGTACATATGATTTCTAAGACAAGAGTGACCATGTAAAATCCACTTGTCCCCACTATCAAGCCAAACAACATGATATATTTTGTCTGATTCCCACAGCAAAGGAAGAACCTTTCAGGCCAATTCAGCTTTATTGAAATATGCTTCTCTAATATTACCTTACTTCTCCATGGGCAACAGTTTAGAATTAGGAACACAGGATTTCCCATTTCAGAAAATATTCTGGAACACAACTTCAAATATCCTGGAACACAGCTCCACTCCCCCATCCTGCTCTGCTGTCTTTCTGATGATCACTTTTCTGAGTGTCACATGGCACATTTTCCTTCCATCTGCCAGGCAAGTTTCCAATAAAGTATACCAACTTCAAGAAATGAGGAATCTGAATAGAAGACACATTCAGATAGAATGCAGAAAAATTATCAGCTCACCTCATCTGTTTCTCCAGCATTATGTGCACGGTTACTATCCAATGGTCTCTTTGGTAATAAACTTGTCCCACCTCCCATCTGCTCTTCTTGCTGGCCTCCTGCCACTTCAGCCTCAATCCTTTCCTGTCTTCAAGATGTCATTCAACTTCACTTGTTCCCCTACCCATTTGTTTCTCTTTCCAAGTGAGATCAAGCATACATCTTTCTGCATCTCTCGCTCCAGCCTTTAACTTCTGCTCCATCTTTTTACTAAGTGTCTATGTTTCTGCTCCATTTATCATAGTTGGCAGTATGCACTATGCAGGTGTCAAGGAAACCAAGAGAGAGTTCACTATTCATGATATCGCCTTTTCAGCCTACTTGTGGCTTGCCATTGAGTGTCAGCTCCTTAACACTAAGCTCTATGTTGAGAAGAATGTATATCAGTTAAAGACAAATTACTTTAAGCCAATACAAGGGCACATAAAGAAACAAGGCTGCTTGAAAGTTAGACTTTTTCAGCCTCACTCTGATCTTTTCTTGGATTATTTTACTTTTTATTTGCTCATCACCTGAGTTTTTATGTCACCTCTACAGCATTTTTCCTTACCGGCTAAAATTAAGTGTATAAACCATTGCACAATCTGGACATGACATGTACACAGACGTCTATAATAATGAATGCCTAACATCTGACTTCAGCAAGTGCCTCCTTTGCACATCAATACTGACTTAGTGTTTCACTAAATGTAATCCAGCTCATAGAAAGAAATGTCTTGAACTCAGCAGGACAGAAGTCAAAACTGAATCAGAAACATCTACCTGTCTTTCTGCAAAGACTGAGGGCGCCCTCCAATCCACTGTCTCTAACAGGGAGGAGCCACAGCCTTCCTTGAATCTGAGAACAAGAGACCTCTGTGCCTGCTACCAGTCAAGACACAATGTTTCCAAGGACAACACTAATTTCCACAAACCGCAAGCCACATCCATATCCGGGAAAACTGGTTTCATTCAGCATCTCACCTGAGAGAAACTTCCCCAAACATACAATACTTCAACAAAATACAGGCAATTAGAAGCAACTGTGGCATTAAATACTCAATTCCAATCACAGCTACTGCTTTAGAACTGTAGACAGAGAGGACTTGCAAATGTTTTATTTTTTCTTCTTCAAAAATTTTCATTCTGATACTTCAAGTACAATGAAATGTCACTTCACCATAAAATGCAGAGTACTAGGAATAACATCTCTATTGCGAAAATCTAGCTTAGCAAAGACAAAGTGCTGGCAATGAAAATTCACAAAATACATACATGACACAGGTTTTCAGGCCAGGCAGTTCTTTAGTCAAATGCAATTTAAAGATGTGATGAAACAAGGGGAGAGAACTGACTACTGACTTTGTAGTAGATTCTGAATCACTTAACATTTTTCATTTCACTACTACATTTTGAAATACACAATATAGTTGGGTTTGGGGTTTTTTTTTGGCATAAAGCCAAGTGCAGAAGTTTCCATACAAAGTATTTTTATTCATGATATACAGTCAAACTTGATAATCACTGCAGTCCCATTTAAGCTCAGATTTGACAAACTACTACACTGGAATTGCACACAACCAACAACCACATAATTAGGTACTTCCATATGGCAAAGGGCCAAGAACAGACATCCCTTACAACCCTTAATTTTTAACATTTCTGTCCAGGCCACCTTGCCATTTTTACCCATTAGTGTGACAACAATAACAAAGGCAGATTTTTTCTTACAGTAAAACAGACAAAGTCTCCAGTTTCTGGCCTAGATAAGCATCATCTAATGCATAGTTTTAATTCATTCAATTACCATGCTATGCATTCTTTTTAAAAAGCCTGCAAACTGATTATGCGACTGGCAGAGTCCATCTGACAACTTCTCATATCTTTCACATAATTTCTGTGGAAGGAAAAAAGGCTATTCATGTAAGTACAAATACAGAACTAAAACTAAGGGCCTATCATAAAAAATTAGTTTATCACCTTCCAAAAATTCTCAGGGAAGTAAAGTTCCATATTTCTCCAACACAGTAAACACTACGTTGCAATCTGAAACTCAAATCTGAACACCTAGACAAGCCACTTGCTGGAATTTCTTTCACTAGAAGGCAAAAAAAAGTATTCTAGTCCTCTGATCAACTATATCTCTTCATGTTAATTAGAGACCACTAAACAAAGTCCTCACTTCAAGAAAACAGTAGACTATACAATTGCTTTAAATACTATAACCTATTTCTACCACCTGAAAAGAATCCACACCTACAGAAGAAGGGCAACAGCACAGAGTGGGTCAAGGTTACAGCTGAAAAGGCAGAAAAAGTGTAGGATAACTATGCACTGGGAATGGGAAACACAACTTAGCAGGTAACACACGTGACACATTATGAGCAACGGCAGATTACAATGATATAATGAAGGGATGCCTCTCTTACTCTGAAAGGCAAGGACAGTACAAGACAATGACCCATCCAATTATCTCTACTCTTATTTTATTCCTCATCCTTCAGTCAACTCTCTCAAGCACGGGAAGCACCCTCTTAAATCAATCCTATATTCATTCTATTTATCCCTTTACAAGTGTGCTCATTTTATTCTGGTCTACTCGCTGTCTGACACAACTGAGAAGAACAAATTAATGTAAGCATAAAAGTCTAGCAGATTCTGTCTTTAAGGAGCTACCACCTATTTCCCTTGTTACATCCTCTCCCCATTACCAAAGTGCCATTCATCAGGCTCTGTGGCAAAAGCAGCTATTTAGTACTCATTGCTGTGATGTGCAGTGGGGCAAATCCACACCCTGTTGACCACCACTTCATAGTTGTTTGCATTGTCTCTCTGGTTCGACAAGTCTGTGCTGATGGCACCTGTTAAAGCTGCTTCAACTAAGCTGTTCTGCATTTGTCTGGCTGGATTTGGACTTCCCGGATCCCTGACTGAATATAAAGTGATTTGAAAAAACGGTGTTTGGCAACAAGCACAGTGGGGAGTACACTGTGTGTTGGTATACAAGAGCACAATGTGTTCTTCATAACATCACTGAGGGAGCATGCTGCTAGAATCTCTCTGCTGTCGAGATCAAAATGGTCTCCTTTGTTGTCAGCTGTTTAATAGCAGCTGTTTAATGTAATTCCAAATGATCTGCTTGAATGAAGTTGTCATTCTTGCAGTTCACTTTAATGTAGTTAAAAAAAACCCTAACCCTCAGCTTGGTCATGTTATTTTTCTACTGTTCTTCTGAGAAGTTGTACTCTAGTATTTCCACTCAAAATAATAAAAGTCTGATTTCTAGAAAATAAACCTGAATTTGAGAAGGAAAAAAAAATGGCAAAGGATAAAATATTTATTTCAAAACACTTCCCTTGTGGACACTGGAGAATGGTTTGATTAAAAAATATCTTTGCTGTTAAAAAATTTACACAGTTTAAATTTGTCAGCAAATACATGAGCAAAAAGAATGTCTATTTCTATACATATCTCAAGGTATTTTCCCCTAATGGGGACTATAGTTTATTTTACTGCATTTTCTAAAGCAAAAAAAGCTGCAGAAAAATGTTGATATAGTTTAAAAAACATATGTACTCTTCTTGATGAAGCAATTTAGCTTATAGAAATATGCTTTTATAGTGTGCATGGCTTTTGTTAAAATCTGTTTGATACCAAGAGCGATAATAAGGATCATAATCTGTAAAAATATTTGCAGTTCTCTGATGAACAATAGAGGGCACTAATGCTTCTAATCTGGCAAACCCATCACGCACCAGACAGACAAAATAGAGCTGGTACTTGTAGCACACAAACCGTATCATCTATGCTAAATACGTAGATAGTAGAGAGGATTTCTGCCTCTCAGAAAAGTTCTCTTTGTCCTTTAAACTTCCTTTTTTCCCCCCTCTTTTGCCTGAAGAAAGTCGGATGTGATAATAACACGCTAATACTTGCAGCCTTTCAGTGTCATTTTCTTTTGTTCATTGAACAAAGCAGACACAACTTTTCCTCATACAAATCCCTCTGCTGTGTTCTCACCACATTCTTCTCTGTTTACCTATAGCACTGTACAGCAGTTCAAGGTAAAGCAATTCCACTGATAAATGCAGAAGCCAAAGGAGCTTAACATGTATGTTACCTTATTCCTAGCAAGCTGATGTAGAAATATTGGCTACAAATATCGGGAGCCTGGAAGCTCTAAATTAGAAAAACTTATTGGAGTATCTTATACCACTAAAGCATTTTACACAGTTCCATTTAGTTCCAAAAAGAAGCAGCTACTGAAAGTACTACTTTCAATAAAAGGCAGGTGCAGAGCAAGTATTTTAGAAAGGTTCTGCACCTTAAACTACCTTTCCTCTCTAAGTGTTAAAACACTCATTCAGAAAACAGTTCAGCCTTTCATCCCAGAATAAATCTCAAGAAGACACAAACTTTGTTAGAACCACTAGTAGCTGAACACAATCTAACTTTTTTCAATGTTTGCCAGTCTTTCTCATTTCTACTTGGAGAATCAGGTTTATTTCTCACCCTTGAAGACTGAAACTTTGGCAAAGAAAACTTAAATACCAAACACCAACTACTGGATTTTTGCTAACATTGTGAAAACTCGGTAACTGCAATTTGAGTAGTTCAGAACAACTGTTATCTGGAGAAACAATACTAACATTCTGGTATGGTAATTTCAGTATATATTTTAAATGAAAAATGAAACATATGACCCAGCACATACTGCAGGCAGTTAAGTCTTCATGAATTGTATATCTTCATTTCTGACTCAATTTCAGAAGTGACATATCAGCTTTTTCAAAACTCTAGCAGCTCTCACAATATTAGCATCTTCTCTGAGTCAAGTGATACAGCTTTAAGGCCATGTTAATAGCGAGGCTTAAATCTGAAAGTCAGACTCAAGTTACCTCCACTACAAAAGCAAAATACACACAGTAAGAGAAAATGACTCAAAAAATAACTCAAACTTGGTATGAAATGTGCTTCCGCCTTCTGATCTGGAACTTTTAAAGACTTTTTGGCCACAGATCCAAGGTAGTCAATGCAAGTACTGGACATTCTTTATTTGAATACACTGAAAAGGTCAAAAGCCTACACAGTATTCAGCCAACCCTCACTGGAGATTTCTGACATCAAAAGATTATTGCCTGACTTCAAAGAGTTTTGGTTGATTTTTGGTTATTTTTACTTTGTTTTTCTTTTTAAGTATTACCTTAACGCAATCATTCTGCCTATTCTATCTCTATTTTTTGTGACATTCCAGAGACTGGCCTTTGCATATTTCTCTACTTCCCTCAAGCAATCATAAGAGATGTTGTAAACTAACAGTAAAATATCTACAAACTGTGCTGTGAAGGATTATCATTCCAATTCAGAATATTATATTAAGGGTTATCACACCGATGACACTCAATTGTGTATCATCGACTAGCTTAAGAGACAAGTAACAGCCAGACACAAACAGCATCTGTGATGCTGCCCAACACAAAAGGAAGCATATTCTGGCTGTGGAGCCAGACAAAGTCTCGCTTATTCCTATACTAAAAGTATAAACAGACCGACTCCTGGATACTAAGACTTACCTAAACATTTCATGACCAACTGCAGTGGGTCAACAGGCATAACTATACACAGACAGGCAATAGTTCCATAGAGCAGATGAAAAAGAAGATACTTTTAAAAATAGGGTAAAGACAAGAACCTTTGATGTTCTATATTTTAAAGAATTATTTTGAGCAATTCGAACTCATTGCTGTTTTATCATTGAAGCTCTATACAATCATTAAATCCACAGACAAAGAAAAAGAATATAGTGCACAAAAATTCAAATTTCTACCACTTGTCCATATATCATAAAATTTCTTTGCCTGGCATTCAGTAGTTCAGCAATGATCCCTACCCCTGTTCTCACCCTGTATGTCACACTTGGCTGTCTTGCAGTCATTGCTTGGAGCCCTTAACCTAGGTCAGAAGATATGTTGGCTTGAGCATTCCTTTCTCCCCCCAAGTCATAAGTGATCTTAAAACGTAAGTTTATCATGAAACTGTTGGATATGTAAAACTGTAGATTCCAAATATTTTGAAGGACACATGGTATGACTTTATGACTTGTCTCTGCTACTTGACCCCGTTCACATGTTTTCCTCAACATGTTGTCCCCTATTTCAAAAGAATGATGACCCTTTCTTGTCTGTAATTGCAGTCCCTGTCTCAACACTATTTTCCTTCCATTCCTCACATTTCACAATCCTGTATGCAAAGTGATCCAGAGGCATCTCAATACAGGCTTTAGAATTTACTAGTAGTTAATCCCCAGTTTTCATTGAATGGACACTTAAAACTACACTGGACTAAATTTTATTACTAGTTGCAACACTGAGTCTGGACTCAAAAGGATTTACTTCAATAGAGTTAGAATGGACTCATACCAACACAAAACTAATCTAGAGACTAATGAAATAAGAAAGGACTTCTATCAAACAACGATCCTAGCAAGGTCATTTTTATTCTTTTCCTTTTATTATTGACCTGCCTTGAACAATAACTAACACTGTTTGGAAATGCACAAGGAAATAGCTAATCTATGCTTAAGCACAACTGTTTAAATACAAGCAACTTCCAGAAAACATCTAAAGTCTTTGGAAGCGTATATATATATTACCCAGATAATGATTTTTGCAGAACTTCTAGACCTTTTTTGTGGAACAAATCTGGATACTTAATCTAATACAGCCAGATACAAAGATGTAACTACTAAATGTTTTTTGTGATATAGTACAGATACAATTTCTTGCAGTTTCTTCACATTCATCCTTCAAATTTTTCTGCAACTAATTATTTGATCTCTGTAATGGACTTTAAAGAAAAGGATTATGTTACTAACCAACTGGAGATTTAAAAAGAAAAAAGGTCCAAGACGATGGAATCAGAAATAAATTCAAACAAACTTCCTTAGCCTTAAAATTAGGTGAACACTGGAACTCTCTTACTCCTTATAGACTTAGGGGTAGTTATTCATCGAGATATCAATCGTTGCCAAGGATTTATCTTCCAAAAGAGAAAAGTGGGTAGATGTTTGTATCGCAAAGGTGCACCATTACTGATGCCTGGCGTCAGCACTGGCTGTCCTCTGTACCAGCGAGACTCGCAGCACTGAATTGGTAAGTGCATTTCACGAACCCCTAAAGCAATAGTTTTCAAAACAAGAGGCAAGTTAATCAGTAAATTGCAGACTGTATCCTTGGAGCCAAAAGTATTCTCCTACTCAGCCTCCCAGTCCTTCACATCAATAACGCAAAATTATTATTTTAAAAATAGTTGCATACTCCTGATGCCTAAGCATAAACACAGAAAGGCCATTCCCACCTCAAAAATTATGAATACCCTTTCTTTTAAGCAGGAGCCTATTTCCTAATGGGAGGACATGACTTTGAAGTGTTTTTTTCTTTTTTCTTTTCCATAAGCAATATACAGAAGTTCAATTATTCATAAGATCTACAACTCATGTAAATAAGGTCTAGAAGACTGAGCACCATGTAGCCAAAACACATCTTAAAGCACAAAAGACAATTTTAACATAGCTTGCCAGGAGGTGCAATCTCAGGAACCCTGGCTAGAGAAGGCAGGGTTTGTAAATTAGCATTTATACTGTGTAGGGAGATGACTTATAGCAAGTTAGAACATACAGCAAATTTTACAATAGCCAGAGTTGCTAACACAAAACCAAAATCACAGAGCACCTATCAAATGATAGCCTGAAAACCAAAGCATAACTCTCAAAAATCCAGTTCCATGAAATCAATATTTGATTCCTCTAGAAAGGCTGAGGTTTGATGCGCAACTGTGTTCAGGGGATTCACTGCTTCAGTATGTCTTCATAAGAAGCATGTCCTCCTCTTTAAAGCAGCAATTCTGCCTGCTTCAATCACAAATGGAGAATGATTTAGTATTTTTGTTGGCTGGTTATTTATAAGAGATCTACCCTAGATTAGTCCTGCTTGAGTGGCATCATAAATGGCTCCATTCCCCAGCAGTAGTCAACTTCAGATGGGAACCTGACAACCTCTACTTAGTGTGTCTTTCATAGTACACAATGAAGTGTAAAAACTGCTGTGAAAAAGCCTGTGTTTCAAAACAAACCATCTCAGTAATAACCACTTAAAAACACTTTTTATTAATATATTTCTTTGTGTACAAAACAAAAGCTTAATGCTACAACAGGCCTTTGAAAAAATTTTGTTTTGTTGGGGTTTTTGTTCTCTAAACAAAGTATTGCAGCAGCTTTTAGAACATCCGAAATAAATTATTTGAAATAAAGCGTTAAAGTGAGGCTTATGAAAGGGTGGGTTTTCCCTCATCACAGCTTAATAACATGGGATTTTCAACCAAAAAGGTTAATCAAAATCCAAAGTGGAAATCCTAAATTAGTAAATATTGAATTTAACCAGTTTTATATCTCAGGTATTAGCAAATACCTTTGGTCTACAGAGATACAGCCCCTTCTAATCCTTATCTGAATTTGCAATTAAGACTTCAGAGCTACAGATATCTGTACACAGCTCTGTACACAGCTCTGCTCTCTTATTTTTAAATGATTGGACCCAAATCAAATCAGTCTTCAAATACATTGAAAAGTAAATGTCTGATGTCTAATTGAACTAATAGATAACACTTTTTAAAATACTGTTAACGCTTAGTGGGGCTTCACACAGACAGAAGCGTGGGGAGGGAGAGAGTTGGAAAAAGAAACACACAAAAAACCTTGTCATTATATTATTACCATGCAGCTCCTTGGTATAAAGATAGTGTAAAGCTAATATTTACAAATTATTTGCAAAAAAAAAAAAAAATCTAAATGTGGTAGGAGTTAGATTCTTCTTCTCTTTCACTAATTGTCACCTCCAATAGGACATTGTAAGAGCCTGAAAATGAAGCACTTATGAGTTTTCTTTTCCAATCTCTTGTGGGCTTCTCTCAGTTTATCGCAAATGAACAATCGTGTTGGAAGGGGCACCGTCTGTTTAATGTCATTAGTGATTGTTTCATAAAACAAACAGCCTCTCTGCCATTCTGCTGCAGTTAATCTTAAATCTAAACGTGGCGGCACTTGGGGAGAGTCTCAAACATGGTTTGTTCTAACCAATGACGGGGTTTTAATCTATTGCAAGTCAAGGCGCTTATCTCTCTGCTCAGCTCAGAGCAGTGATTTCTTTGTCCAAATATCAAACCAAACCCAGTTAATATCATGCTTCCAGCCTTTTCCCAAAGATTTCTCCTTCTTAAATTGTGGCCAAAGCCTAAGGCATATTTATTTACTGCTTATACTATTTCATGCTTATTTTTCAGCATTAGCAAAGTCAAACTATTTCCAAGTTAGTGTACAAGGGTATTTCAATGAGCTTAATCACCCAGGTGAACTGATAACTTGGAGATTTACCTAATTGTGCTGGAAAATCATTCATAGAATCATAGAATCACCACGTTGGAAGAGACCCACCGGATCATCGAGTCCAACCATTCCTATCAAACACTAAACCATGCTCCTCAGCACCTCGTCTACCCGTGCCTTAGACACCTCCAGGGAAGGTGAATCAACCACCTCCCTGGGCAGCCTATTCCAATGCCCAATGAACCTTTCTGTGAAAAGCATCCTCCTAATGTCTAGCCGAAATCTCCCCTGGCAGAGCTTGAGACCATTCCCTCTTATCCTGTCCCCTGTCACCTGGGAGAAGAGGCTAGCTCCCTCCTCTCTACAACCTCCTTTCAGGTAGTTGTAGAGAGCAATGAGGTCTCTCAGCCTTCTCTTCTCCAGGCTAAACAACCCCAGCTCTCTCAGCCACTCCTCATTAAGGCCTGTTCTCCAGCCCCTTCACCAGCTTCGTGGCTCTTTTCTGGACTTGCTGCAGAGCCTCAACATCCTTCTTGTGGTGAGAGGCCCAGAACTGAACACAGGATTCAAGGAGCAATCTCACCAGTGCCGAGTACAGAGGGAAAATAACCTCCCTGGACTTGCTGGTCACACTGTTTATGATACAAGTCGGAATGCCGTTGGCCTTCTTGGCCACCTGGGCACACTGCTGACTCATGTTCAGTCGGCTGTCAACCAACACCCCCAGGTCCCTCCCCTCCAGGCAGATTTCTAGGCTGACCTCTCCTAGTCTGTAGCTCTGCATAGGGTTGTTGTGCCCCAAGTGCAGGACCCGACATTTGGCCGTGTTAAACCTCATGCCATTGGACTCAGCCCAGCAGTCCAGCCTGTTCAGATCCCTTTGCAGAGCCTCCCTACCCTTCAGCAGATCGACACTTCCACCCAGCTTCGTGTCATCTGCAAACTTGCTAAGGGTACACTCAATGCCTTCATCCAGGTCATTGATGAAGACATTGAACAGGGCTGGACCCAGCACTGAGCCCTGGGGAGCCCCACTTGTAACTGGCCTCCAGCTGGATTTAACACCATTTACTACCACTGTCTGGGCCCAGCCAGCCAACCAGTTTTCTACCCAGGAGAGTGTGCGCCTGTCCAGGCCAGAGGCTGGATTAAGTTTATAATGGCACATGTGTTTATAATAACTGAGGATTTTTATACAAAAGCCCAACCTAAAATGTGCTGAAGAAAATTTCACAACAGCTTTTCCCAAGTGCTTTGTACCATATTACTCCATGAGAAAATTGAGAACAAGTTCACTCCATATGCTTTTCAGTGACACCACACCCTGCACTTGCACACAAGGGTAGGCATAATTTGGCAGTTTACGTTATTCTTCTGAATTTCGAAGAAAAGTTTCTATTGAATTTGTGATAATCCAAATGAGTAAGTCTGAGTAACAACATAGATACCTCTCATGGCAAGTGGTCATGTGGGGTGAGGATGGAAAAAAGGTTTTTTTGCTCTAGGAAAGCCTGAAGCATTTTCTTTGCCCACACTGTTACCAATGTATCATTCCTTCAGCACTGAGAAGAAACACCTTGACAGCGGAAGATTTCTAAGCATTTGTTCACCAAGAAAAAAAGAAGTCAAGTAGTATTCATCTCTCTGAAAATTCGTAGAGGTAAGCAAAAGTTGTGGTAGGGAAACCACTGGTGGGCAGGTGTACTAAGAACATCTTCTAAAATGTCACAATAGCAATGGTATATGTAGTTTATATATATATATATATATATTCCCTGGCTAAATTTAGCAAGCTGGGCTACAAATACATGTTAATATGGTGGAACTATGCAAAAGTTTTCTCTCTTCATTTAGAAAATACAAAAGAAAACAAAACCAGTGATATATGTGAGCCTCCTCTAGTTTGTGGTCTATCCCTCAGCACTTGTATTAAATTCACCTAACAAACACAAATACGTGTCTTGTTCTTTTCTCTTTAAACAAACCAAAAAAGAAAAAACCCAAACCAAACACCAAAAAAAGGGAAAATAAGGAGAGAGAAAAATCAATTCAACTCAGGTTTTTCCATATCTTCATATCACTTCCCATCTCAACTGGCTGGAGTAGAATTTCAATTAACTGGTGGGAGTCCAAGAGAAGCCCGGCTGCCTGTGTTCCTCCTGGTCATGCCCCATAATTGTAGAGGGACCTGCATTTTTCAGCCAATGACACGGCTTACAAAAATAGATACACTGAGTTATTTGATAAAGGAACCAAAGCCTGTCACTCCTGTTCAAGTGCCAAACAACATGAGAGTGAGTGAGATTGTGTTCAGATCCCAAACTGGCCAGGCTTATTATTCCACAGAAACATCTCATGTTACAGAGAGAGGAGGAGGAAAAAAAAAAAAAGGCAACACCACATGCAAGCTAGTCAGCTTCAAAACCTCTTTTTTTAAGGCAGAAAATTAACTACCATATTTCCAGCCTACCACATCCTCAGAAAGCTCTCCAGTGCAAGGCAGAAGTGATGCATTTATGCATCTCCTACACATCTTTTTTTCAGAGGGGAAATGTTGGCAGGTGCATATCCTGTCTTGTGTTCAAAAATAATCTTGATTCTTGAGAAAAATTCTTCTGAAGATCAATTGACAAAGTACTGCTAAGAAGAAGAAAATAACTGCTAACAGCTCTCTCCAGAAAAATGTGGGGCCAAGAGGCTTAAAACTTGCTATAGTTAAAAATCTAATCTCTAGTATACTTCACTGGACAATCAATTGATCCTTTAAGGAAAAAGTACTTTTATCAAAGAGAAAGAAGCATGCTTTTAGAACTAAGTGGCTGAAAGAAAACCTTTTGATTATAAGAAACAGTTAAATAAATGTTTGTTCTTCTATTTACTCCTAGTACCAGCCACTGACATCGATTCCAGCATCTTTCTTTTCTTCATTAGATTTATTTTTGAGCATCAGAGGTATTCAAGTCTATAGCAATTCAAACACAAATACTAAATCCTCCATAATGTTCAATATTTCCTGATTATATGAGTCATATAATACTACAACCCATATTTTCACAGAAGTGCATTAAGTTATCTGTCCTATATAGTCCCATAAGTGAACTAAGCAGGCAGAGTGAGTACTGTCATAGCGGTATTTTATGTTTGCCATCCTACAGGTGTGCCCCATACTTTAGTGATTAAAAAAATATAGGTCACTTTAAAGGTGCCTCTCCTAGTGCACCATCACAGAATCATAGAATCACCAGGCTGGAAAAGACCCATTGGATCACTGAGTCCAACCATTCCTATCAAATACTAAACCATATTAGGTTAATATTTTATACTTTATAATCAAGAACTTGTACTGAGTTCTGAAGCCAAATTATTGAAAGAGCCAGTAAAAATAAAGCCATAATTATCAAGTGCAGACTACCCACTTTGAATGGCTAATCCAGGTCAGATGAAATATATTCTAGTAAGAATAAACTCAACCAGCAACTCTCTGCAGATCTTGTAAGACCAAATCCCAAAGTCAGAGTTTATTCAGAAACAAGGTCTAGTCCCTTCTTTTTTTCATATGTCATATACTGTCATACAGACTGACCCCACACACATATCAACTGCCACAGACTCTGGTTTATCTTTTCTAGCAGGTATAAATAGAGGGCAACAAGCCCACTACTAAAGCTAGTAGCAAAACTTGAACAGACAAGAGCAGCTTAATGTTGTTATTTGCCTCTCTCAACAGGATAAGGATATCCATGAAGACCTTGTTCAGATGGGAACTACAACAAGGAATCAAAGGACAATTCCTACCAGAAACAGCAGAAAAAAATTCCTGGATCTCCATGAACTTTAGATTTATTTATATTTGGATAACAAAACAAATCCTTGCATCCATCCTGGAAAACTTGTGTGACAGTCTTTCTTATAAACAAAAATGTCACTATGCTGCCAAACAAGTAACAACTCTCAGTACTGGGATTAGTAACTCTGCAAATAAAATAATCTCTGCAAATAATCACCTCCTAGTTTCTCTCATCTTCCTTTTCTCAGTTCTTGCTCTTCCTCCTCTTGGTTTCTTATTATCTTATGCACAGAATAATTCCCCCTACTTCCCTCTATTCATTCCTCCCTATCCTTTTTTCTCTCTGCCTTTATGGCTTCCTCTCTGCCTGACCAATAATCTAAATTAAAACTGAATTAGAGAAGTCTAACTTACAAAACCTTGATCAAATACTCTATTCAGGAACCACTACCATTTAAAAAGAAACACAACTCCAAACCACATATGATATGAACATGTGACCCCATGCATACAAACACACAGGCATTTGTGCTGGTTGGAAGTTCAAAGACCCATGTGCTTTGTTTAATACAATACGGGTACAAAGCAAAAAGAAAAACTCAGGAGGAGAGCCTAAAAGGCCATCCTGATAGGCTAATCTTAAAGCAATCACCAACACTATTATATTGTTACTTATCAAAAGGCTATTTAAACAATGAGATACAAACCCTTTAAACACCATAGACACTTGGACTTTATAACAGAGGTGGCCATACAGATCAGGCTGGCTTTGATTTCATAACACTGTAAACACGGAAAATTTAAGTAAAGTCTACCCTTTTAACTGGCACTCTGGGCAGTTGACTTAATCAGTTGAATACCTTCAATGAATGAAATTCCCATAGGAAAGAAGGTTTCATAATCTATTCACTAGGGATCCCAATTTTATTACTATAAGAAATACTGTTACAGGCATTACAAGAAATGTTCCCCCTTTCTGACTAGTAGCTTGTCACTATAACCTCCCAAAACTGCTTAGTCTTGGTATGTTTTAAACTTCCCAGTCTTCAGGTCCTGAATTTAGTGTTTCTGTCTAAAGACTGGAGGACTTAGCCCATAAACCACAATGCTGTGTCTTTTAAAAGACTATTAAAAATATATAGACAGGTTGAATCAGAATGAGATTTATCATCTTTTCTTTTTTTTTACACTGCTGTATTTGCATTTGATATGGAGCATGTTCTTTTGTGGAATGTTCTGCCTGTTAGTCCTGAATTAGCCTCCTGGGGGAAGTTTTATATTAAGATTGGTAATATAGGTTGGTATCTGGGAAAAGAAATTACTGACTTCTTTTGCCTGATTTTGGTATGTCTACCTGATCACCTCAAAAGCCCCAATACTAGCAACTGCAGAAAATCAGAACCTTTTTTATCCCAATAATGAAAAGGGGCAAGAGAAACTTTGTAGTTTGTCATAGTTTATATAGCTTATTTAAGTTTATTTTAGAAAGATAGAGGTTTATTTAGAATGGTCATGGAACTACAGAGAAACCTGGTGAGGACTCTGAGAAATGAATACAAACTAGTGTGTCTTGAACAGTAGTAGTGCAATACACTGAGTACTTCAGGAGAACAAATTTAATTACCTTGAATTTTCAGCAGCCCATAAATGCAAGAGTCTGGGAGAGTAGAGTCACTTCTCATTGTGAACAGAGTACAATGGTAAATCCAATGCAAAATAGTTATTACAAACTCAAAGCCAGGTGGTCAAACAATAGTTGCAGGCCAGCAGAAACCTTCTCTGGCACCCAAGCTTCTAATAATAGTTATCACTGTTATTAATAACAACATTAGTGTAAGCAAGCAGTACTAGGGAGGAATATCCATGATTCCATTGCCTTATTGTACAGAGTTTTCTCAAGGGCACATTTGTTGTCAACTGCTACCACAGCTCCAGATAAGATCGTGGTGGAGGTTTTTCAAATTCATAAATATGAATATAGAAGCTAAACCTGACTTTTATGCTGATTTTACTTTCATGAGATTCTGCTTTCAAACTGTATAGCTCTAGAGAAGTTTCACAACAAGCACAGACAGCAGCAATATGGACTTGTCTGCACACAGTAGTTTCATCTCCAAATTCCTAGTGCAATCTACTAAGGAAGAGGATCCTAACAAAAAAATCAGCCAGTAGTTAGAACCCAATATTTTTAATAATAAGGTCTGATGAGAAACCACAGTTTCTTTTCCATGCTGAATATCTAAGGAAAGTTCCACATATTTATTCTCAAGGGAGGGCAGAGGGGAGGGGAAATTCTTTGGCCATACTGTGCATCCATTTCAAGAATGTAGCAGAAACCACTTGCACTGTTTGCAGTAAACAACAAAAATAGAGGTTTATATGCCAGATAGATGGAAAGTTTGATGGTTTTTTGTGTGCTGTGTTAACAACACTGTTTGATTCTCTTGTATACATGTTAGAATCAAAGCCGTGCAGCAAACTTGCTTGTCATTCCAGGTAACTATCAGCACAGAGGAGGGGGCTTGATGGTTAGTATCTCATTTGATTGCCATAAGGATTGAATAGCCTAAACAAGCATTTTACAATTATCCTTCTTTTTCTTGGAACAGTTGAGAGGAAATATAATTTCTGGAGCTGTTTAATATCTTCATCAATTATACAGACAGTGAGATCGAGTGCACCCTCAGCAAGTTTGCAAATGACACCAAGTGGAGTAGTGGAGTCGCCACACCAGAAGGACAGGATGTCATTCAGAGGGACCCTGACAGGCTGGAGAAGTGGGCCTCTGAGAACCTCATGAGGTTCAACAAGGACAAGTGCAAAGTCCTACACCTAGGCCAGGGTAATCACCATTTTCAGTACAGGATGGGGGATGATGTGATTGATAGCTGCCCTGCAGAGAAAGACTTGGGGGTACTGGTCAATAAGAAGCTTGGTGTGAGCCAGCAATGTAAGTTCACAACCCAGGGGTTGCATCAAAAGAAGTGTTGCCAGCAGGTTGAGGGAGGAGATTCTGTCCCTCTATTTCTCTCTTGTGAGATCTCATCTGGAGTATTGTGTCCAGTTTTGGAATCCTCAATGTAAAAAGGATATGGAGCAGTTGGAATGGGTGCAGAGGAGGGCTACAAAGATGATCCAAGGGCTGGAGCAGCTTCCATATGAGGACAGACTGAGAGAGTTGGGGTTGTTCAGCCTGGAGAAGAGAAAGCTCCAAGGCGATCCTATAGCAACCTCCCAGTACCTGAAGGGGGCCTACAAGAAAGCTAAGGGTGTACTATTCATAAAGGCTTGTGGTGACAGGACAAGGGGGCAATAGGTATAAACTGGAGAAGGGCAGGTTTAGACTAGACATTAGGAAGAATTTCTTCACCATGAGAGTGGTGAGGCACTGGAACAGGTTGCACAGGGAAGCTGTGGCTGCCCCATCCCTGGAGGTATTCAAGGCCAGGTTGGATGGGACCTTGGGCAGCCTGGTCTTAGTGGGATGTCCCTGACTATGGCAGAGGGTTTGGATCTAGATGATCTTTAAGGTCCCTTCCAACCCTAACTATTCTATGATTCTATAATAATAATAGTAGTAGTAATAATCACCCACAAAACAATGGAGTTCAGATAATAAATGGCATTTATAATACCATAAGTAACTTCCTGTATCAGAGTACTTTCATCTGTAGAGTTCAAGCAACCAAAAGTAATAACCAACCACCAATAGGCCTAATGTATTTTGCATCCCAAATGTGCTCCCAAACCTGACTAGCTTGCCCCTTAGTTTTAAACACAAATTTAATTTCCACTGGAGATGTAGTGAATTACACTGATCTAATTTAAGCAACAGTGAACTTTATTAGCCTCATAGGATTGTCCAGATTATCAGTGCCTTATACTGAGACTGCACACTAGTGTAATGAGTTCCCTTGAAGAATTTTCAACAGCAGGAGGCAGTCATCTTAAAAAAAAATCTCAGATGCATATCAGTGTTTGCCTACATATATAGGGTACATATACATGTGTGTATATAAACACACTTTTATGCAGATATGGTTGTGTGTGTTTGCAGGAAGTCTATAGGCTGCTTTTCTATAATCAAGTAATGACTAGGGGAAGAGTGAAGAGATAAATAGTGTAAGGACTATATTCTCCCCTGTAGGGTATGCTGCAATAATACCACTAACTGGTATACAAGTATCATGGGAAGGACACAACTCTGAGAGTGTGTGAAGGCCAAAGGTAGTTCATTTCCCTTGACTAACTCAAATACTGAGCTGAGATTGTAAAGTGGGTATTGTGATACATTCTAAACCAATGGGACTTAACATTAATCAGGATGAAGCAAAAATAACAAACATTATTTTAGTGAGGACCTCAAGGTGGACTTGGACATTAGTTTCCAATGGGCAATGTTTTCCTTGTTAATATCTCCTCTCCTGGCATAAGCTCTTTCCTGCACAGAGAGAAGAAAGTGTAACAATTGCAGTAATAAAAAATTCCCATGTATGATGCATAATTGCTACTACCAGTAGTAATTTATGTTTGTAGTTGGGTATGTTTTCTAAGTGTTCACATGGACAATTACAATTTGCTGTTTGTATTACTGCTGTGCCTATAACTATGCTCATAGATCATGACCCCACTGTCTTGTAAATGCTGAAGAAGTTCCAAAAAAAGGACAGGTCTTGCCACAGTGTAATACGGCTGTAAAATTGAGCTGGCATCAACAGTCATTGAAATAGCCTGACAATGAAACAACCAGGAACACAGAAATTGCCACATGGGCTCAAATCTAGTTTCATCTAGAACGATAAGCAGAACCTGATGCGTCAGCGGAAAATGCAAAAAAACCCCTGCACTAGGCAGATCTGGGATAACCCATCCCCCAAGAAAGCGTCCTTGCAATGTCTCCTAGCAATTAGAGTGCAAACCTAATGCATATGATTGCAGACCTGTTTAAGCAGTCTTCTTTTTTAATATATAGTAACAACACAAAATATTCTCATTCATATAAATTGCCAGACCTTTCCCTTTAACACATTAAATTCCTTAGCAACTTCCTAGAGCAAAGAAGCCCATTACCTAATTGCACATCAGGTGAAAAAATATTTTATCAGCCACATTTCTAGAGTATTCCTGTGTTCTTGTATCAAAAGGCAGAGAGAAAAGCTCTTGCCAAACTCCTTTCTCTATGCAAAATAATGAACAGTAAAGTCTTATCATGTTCTTTTTTTATTCTTCTTATCTCGATGGTAGCAATCCTAGTCTTTCCATCTCTACTTATAGGGAAGTTTTCCCATGCACCTGATCATTCTTCTTGCCCCACTGTGAACTCCTGGTATATCTGCAATAGCCTGTTTAGGATGGTGTCACCGACTTGATGAACAAGCACCATTTGTATAGCAGCGTTACTGTATTTTCCATATTATTTTTAATTCTTTCCTCATATACTTAAACCTATCTTTTGACTGAAGCTATGCACTGAGCGCTTGAGATATTTTCAAGTAAATACCAGTATGGATGGCTGTGTTTCAGTTGATATAGTTATTCTGTAGTCCAGCTAGACAAATAGTAATTTTTTTTCCAGCCCAGTGGTCATCACTTTGCATTTATCATCAATTAGTTTCATGTATCATTATGAAACCAGTTAAGTCCTTTAGAAGTTCCTTAAAGTCTCTCATTTAGATTTGACTGAAAAATTTTACATTTGCCAGTTCTCTCAGAGCTCATTCTTACATATATAAAGCCCAAACAAAAAACCAGACATGCAACAGCTTCCTTACATTATCAACATGGCTTAACTCTTGTCTAGATATAAAGCCTTACAGAGATGAGGAATGCTCATGCCAGTCTCTCTTGGGAACTACTAAATAGGTTGGAAAAGATATTATTATTACATAGGAAAGACTTATATATGTACAACAGAACCCCTCACATAAGCATTCACCTAGACTCCATCAGCTGGAAATCATATGCAGTTACTACAGTCTGAAGCTGAATTAAAACTGATTAGAGGTAAATGCTGACACATTGTGCTAAAGACTGCACTCAATGGAAATCAGCATGCTGGGGTTTTACTTCAATTACTTTCATTATTATAACTTAATACACTAGAATTCTTAAAAGTAGCCTGGATCTCTCCTTGTGGAAGAACATGCATATATTTGAATTTGGTCCCATCTTTCATCACAAACTAGTGCACCTCTGCGTTACTCAGTCTCTATCTTCATAGCTCAATCTTTGCTCTATGGAGATGTTGTCAGCTTAGGAGAAGAACTAATCTAGTCCACATCCAAACTCCAAACATTTTTTCATGAAAAGACCCCAAAATATTCATTCTTAATTGTCACAAGTGACTAACACATTGCTTTGACCAACTGCCTCAAAAGTCTCTTCCAGGAAAGCAAATGAAGTTAAGAGGACAAATGAAGTTAAGAGGAGAGCGTCAAAACACATATGTACTCCACTGCACAATTAAACTTGAATATAAAATACCAAGGGGCTGCCAGGTTGAGAGAACCTCATATCTTATTTCTAAATACTTTTTAGGAGCTTCACTGAACCTAGAACTTTGTATGGATTATTCTGAAACAGGGTATTTTGGGTATAAAAATAACTGGAATTATTCTTACTGCTACATGTTCCACAAACCTCTTCACATATGTGCATCAATGCTCTGGAGCCTTTGCCACCTTAGCACCACCAGCATACCCTGCTATAGCTGAAATACTTCCTCTTTTTGGACAAATCCTGTACTCCTTACTCATCCAAAACTCCCAAAGAAATTAAAAAGGAAATTAAAAAGGAAATTAAATGTGCAGCAGTTACATTATGGATGTGAAAGCCCTCTGAACCCAGTATTGTAGATGTCTAGGTTAGGTGTGATCCAGAACCCCTACAGACAGATTCCAGACATCCAAATGCAGTCAGTGGATGGTGGGAAGGTCCTCCAGAAGGTTATTTACACACTCTAACTGGTTGTCTAAAGTTGGATGTGAAGATCCTCCTTTGCAGCAAGCCCTTATAACATAAAAGCACAACTCTTCCTTATGTTCAGGTGAGATACTACAGCAAGACGTTGTAAGGATTCGCAACCGATCAGCATAACTTCTATAGAAAAAGGAAATCAGAACAGGTCTGACAGATTATTCATTAATCTTCCCATTAATCTTCTACACTATCCTCTTGAGTTAGGTCTAAAATGTCCATCTGCCACCAGAATTATTTTGCACATCTTTGTTACTTAAAGCTGAGGGGAGGGGACAGAAAATAGTGTTGCCTTAACAGAGGCTTATTTGGACATGCTCTGATTTATGGTGAAAACATTCACATACCCTTAGCAAAAGCTTTCAGAACAATAGCTATGGAAGGATTAAAACTAAACTCCTGTTTGTTCGGGGTTTTTTTCTGAACTTCCTACAAGATGACTTAGTAACTCAGAGCTGTGCCTCTTAAGAGTAATAACATGGTTGCTTCATTCTTTATCTATTAGGAATCTACTCTGCGTGTCTGTGGCTCTCTGTACATGTTAGTACATGAGCTACATGCTGGTTATCAAATTGCAAGCAAAAAATACCCAGTATTAGTCTGGAAAGAAGATGATGATTTTAAATAGCTATGGAAGACTTAACTTTCCAACCAAGATTTCAACTTGTTGACTTACATGAATCAATACATATAATTTCCAATCTTTATGTTATTGTGTGTTAGAAAAGTTAATGCTGAACTGCAAAATTAGGTCACTTGCATTAGATCTTCTAATTAGCCAGTTCTTCCTTTAAAAGAGCACTCACTCGGCTTTCAAGACTACTCTAGCATTTTGTCAATAGAGTTCAGAACAGGGCTAATGATTACCATTAAAGAAAGCCCAGAGTGATTTTAAGAACTTATCTTTCTGTATTTTGTTCTTTTTATCCAACTGTGGGATCCTGGAATGAAGTCACTTCAGACAACTGTTAAAGGTTTAGTAAAAAAAAAAAAAAAAAAAATTAAAATAAAGAGGTCAGGGAGGGAGCAAGAGGAAAATTTTCCGTAAGTGGAAACTACAAGCTACTTTGACACAAAATACTCCCCTCCAATTTACAGGTTGGTGACAGAAAAGCAACACATCCTGAGTCATATTACATATTTATAATGGACTAATAGTCTTTGGAGATGAAATGTAAGGAGAACAATAATACATAGACAAAAATTTCTTTATACTAGTCTCTTGCTTCAATTCTTGACCTTTGTAGTTTATTTCACTGTAAATAAATCCTGCTTAAATTCTTCGAAAGCCTGGCTCTTGCTGTAACTACACTTGTGCTTCCCTGTGCTTGTGTACATCATCACCTCAAACAGCCTTCAGCGGTCTGCCTCATCTGCTCCTTATCGAAGTGTCTTTAGCCAAACGATGTCTCCTTTGACAACGTACCTCAATATTTATCTTAAACTCTCATGAAGACTTCCTCACTGAATTTCACCTTTGCAGTTTCTTTAACTGTTCTGACAAGTGTTCACACTCAATTCTAACTGATTTCAAAGAAATGTGGCTGTACGCTGAGTACACAATCCTGTTTTGCATGAGATGCTATTCTTACTTGCAACATCCCTTTTTCATTGTTGCTACATGTTGTTTTTAAAAATACCTAAGTGAAAAAAATTCTTTTCTAAAGAAATCGGCATGCTCAATACTGCAAACCACCACAGAAACAGTGGAGACTAATAGTTAAATTCTGCCTTTCTTCCATAACATTTATCTGCCAGGGAAGACCCCTGTGTGTGCTTGTGTTTCACCCAGCTGGTGTCCTACCCAAGCCCTGAGGACAAGCTTTGAAGGCAAGACTTGGATAGGAGGATCCCCACCACTCTGTGCAATGTCCTGCTGCCAAGCCCAGGTTTGGCAGGTATTCCAAGCCTGTCCCCCTACTGAAGGATGAGGCATCCTTCCTCCTATTATGGCTGCAAAGGTTTCAAATACATCTGTGCTCTTCATACCCTTTTACAGTATGAAAGGAGGCCTTCGGGTCAAATACAGGACCAGCATGTCCAAAACTATATTGTTTCAGCTTACTGCTCCACTTAGCGTGCTCAGCTTATCTTCCAGTAGTTGTATTCTCCAGTTAACTACTTTGTTTGTTTTTTTAAAATAAATCTTTTTGAACTCTGTTATCTCCTCATAGTGCTATCTCAGTTACTGAGAGTTTTTCCTTTACATTTATATAAGGCAACTCCTACTCCCTGCTGCATTATCTCTTTGATCTCTCAGGAGTTAGAAATTATTGACTGCACATGCTATGTTGATTTTCCTGCTTGCCATTTGAATGAATTATCATCATTACGCAATTCCTCTAAAAACAGTAAAGTCAGAAGGTAAAGTTTGTCCGGGTGGCTTAAGAGCTCAAAAGCCCCTTTTCACTTTTACCTACTAGGAACCCTTGAATAAAAATGTTGCGCCCCATGGGAAAAGCAAATTCCATAAAGCTCCAAGGTTGATGATCTAAAATACAATAAGACATAAAGGAAAAGCTTACCTGAAATCAATCCGAAATTCCTGCTGGTTTGTGACCCTAACTCTTTTCTGCACTTGGTTAGGAATTCCTATATGACTTGGCATTCCCATTATGTTAGGAGAGGAAGTATTGCTTGATTTACTATAAATTAGTAATGGGCAAAAGTAGCCAGCTGGGCTACTTCCATTGATTTCAGTGAGTAGGATTCCTCTAGGAGTATCCATTTCTACATAGGCCCTTTGCTTTTCGTATGACTGAGAACCAAAATTAAAGGAAATTATGTTATTAATATTTCAGTGGATATACTCCATTTTAATGAGATTTCTAAGATACAGTTTTGGCCCTACATTAAAAATAAAAGATGTTAGTTTGTTATTCCCATTGCTTTTTTGGCCAGTGTTATTTAAAAATAAAAATGACAATAAACTATATCTTGAATAATTCATTAATATGATTTTATATCATTTTAGCATTGTGGTTTTTTTTTCTTCACAGGGACATGGTTGCTTCTGTCAAAACCATCAATCCTCAACTCCTTTCACCTTGGATTCCTCTGGGTGAGCAGCTTATAATTTTCAAAACGTGGTTACTGGGACAGTGCTCTGAGAGGATTTAAAAACAAGGATGTCCCAACTTTGCAAGAGAAGCGCTCAGATAAAGTCCTCTGCCAGAATTTAGTAGCTGCACATTTTAAATTACGAGGTTCCTTAAACATATGTTTTTAACTCAGTTTTATGTCAACAATTTGAGAGAAGCACAGAACAAGACTAGCAACACAGTTCTACTATCTATATTGTCACGTTGTTTTTAATTTAAAAGCAAAGAGCCATACTACCCTTTAAGACACAATTAAACCAGCAAATATGATTTGATTTATTAAAAGCTACTAATAAGCAAAGCTAGCCAGCTGGGATCAATCTACAAGAGAAAGAATGATGGATGAATTGATAGATTCATAGTTCACCTGACAACTAATTGGTGCAGCAGCTACCGTGGCAGTTCTATGGGAAGTGGTACAATTGGGCACAAAACATCATCATCATCATTGTCGTCATTTGTATATGTATGGCAGCTTTCAGTCCTCTATCTCATAGGTCTTTATAGACGCTTAATTAAGCCTCATGATATCCCCTCAAGGGAAGTCAATATTAGTTTACCTATAGGTAAACTGAGATACAGCAATGCACAACTTGCTCAAGGTCATAGAGTAGGCCAGGGCAAAGCCATGAATAAAACCCTGCAAATTTGACCCCAGCAGCCTGATTTAATTACAAAATGATGCTCCCCTTCTGTTACCATTCTACATTGGAAATAGCAGTGGCAGATGTTTTGTGCAAGGAAGCAAAATGTGGCAAAACCAAGAGGTAACAAAGTAATAAAAACCCTCCTAACAATATAGAGCCTATGCTTAAAAAAAATCAATCTGAAAAGCACTCTCTAAATGTGGAAACAGGTCTACCGGGCATCTTTTGTTGAATAAATAAAATAGTTTCCTTACTGAGGAGGGAATTTAATCATTTTACTTGCTCCCTAAACTACCACTCTCAACAACTAATTAATGTTAGTGGCTAGATAAGTAAACTAAACCATTGTGGTAACATTTCTCAGATGTTTTGCATGTATGCAGAGAGTGAAAAAAAACAGATGGAGAATACTATAATGAATTGAAATGTTCTATTTAAAAACTGTTTGTCAGCTGTAGTTAAGTTGATACTGTCATCATGGCAACAAATCACAACATTTCACATTTGCCTCCCTGCTCAAGTTTGCTCCTCAGAGCTGAGCTCTTGGAAATTGGAAGTTCTCGAGCAGTCTAGTGAGTGGAACAATAAACAAGCAATGGCTACCTCAGGTTTCTACTGCACTCAGACTGGAAGCAGAAAGGTCAATGGAGCACTCTTTTATAACAAAAACTGATGGTTACCTCTACTACACTGCACTAGATTAAAAAAATAAATAAACCAATCTACATAAGTAAAACCACTCAAAAACACACAAAGCGACTTCTTGGTTTGGGGAGCTGATAACAGGCTAATATTTTTCAGCTCAAGGTCACTGGCTGAAGTCAAATTTGCTCTTGATGTAACTCAAAGTCATTACAATCTGCAGTTCAAATACTAGCCTATGCAAAATGCATTTCTGGTCTCCGTAGTTCTCAGTGGACCAGAGCCCACAGGTATTTTAAAAAACAAACAAACATAATTTCAACTGGCAGTGTTTGGTACCTTTGTTGATATTTTCAGTGAAGGAGTGAGTGAGCATTGACATGGTGCTCCCTATGCACCCCTGGGACAGCTTGCCCAGTTTGGGAGGTACCAGGGCCAGGCTCTGCATCTGGACACAGTCCACTCCTATCACAGGGGCCCCAGCCCTTAGTGCTGCCACTTTGATACTCTTCACCAATTTGCTTTGACCTTTTATTTTTCCCCTCCCTTTCTCTACATGAAAGGAATGAATACACATTTTCATATTCAAAATTTATTGCCCAAATCCAAAGCCAGTGAATCTGTAGTGGAGGAAAGAGCAAGGCATTTTACAAGGTGACAAAGAGTCAGACCCTTAAATCCTTTGTCTGATTAAACTTCAACCCCGTGTGAAGCCCAAATGGGGATCTCTGCATCATCCATTTGTAATTACAATTACACTACTATACATTGCAGACAGTAATAACATTTGCGAGGACTGAGATTTCTGTCATCTTCTCACAGGGCTTTTCAAAGTAAGTCATGCTGCTAAAGTAGTCTGCAATTCTAACGTACCTCAGAATAATTTAAATGGATTTGCATTTACATTTTCTTTACTTGTATTAGTTATGGCTATGCACAGTCAAAAGGAGTAATTAATAAAGTGTAAGAATTCAAAAGCCTGATTTTTCTTTACATCACCAGTAACTGGTTTGAATCTAATAGAAATAATACTTGCGTAAAGGAGTAGAAAATGATAGGCAAATAAGTCTCAAACACTCTACTTGGTCTTAATTATTCCACTTCTTTAAGAGAGGTGAGAAAAATGTCTGCAGAGCTGCTCACTTGATAGAGCATGAATAATGAAAATATCTCGACGCAGCTTGCAACCTCCTATAAAGATGGTTGTAGAAAAAGACATTATTAAACACTGTGGCAAATGCATAGGACATTTATATTTCAGTTCTTTATTTTGCTAGATTTACGTGTTTAGTCAGTTGTGATCAAAATTATTTTCAGTACTTCTGGTGTAGAATTGTTCTTGCTATTGTCTCTGTTTTTACACATGGAAAGACAGAGATTGTCACAAGGGAAAATCAGACACTGGTTTTAGCAGCAAGGACTTGATTTATTATTGCTTCAAACAAGTTTCATGCATTAAAGATCCCTGTACAGAACATGACATGTTCTTTCTTTAAAAACAGCTACACACTTTAGGACAAGTGACATGATCCAAATGGTCTCGGCTGACGTTGACGGCTATTCTAATGCAGCACAGGAATGTCTCCCTGACTCAATGTGTTTAACATTTTTTCAAACAGACAGGAGAAGAATAAAGGGAAAAAAAACCAGTCAGTTAAAATGAAATCTCCATTCTGCAAAAATTCGGTTTTCATCTCACTTTCAGTATTGACTGCTATCCCTTAGGCTAAAGAAAGCATTTCCACATACATACAGACAACAGAGCCTCTTTTATTCAGATGTGAATTTCAGCATGTGATAATCATCTGTGGAGGGTCACATCTGAAATCCACTGATCTGGAGGGAAAGCATTATCTCATCTGTGCTTGCCTTTAGATCAGGTATGTGCAGATGTATTAATAATAGGAAATAAACTGCTAAGTAACACCACTGGAGCAAAAAGAACCTCAAGTTGACTTTTTTACTAGAAGAAAGAGGGACGAGAAGGATGACTGACAGAGCAGAAGGGACAAATGGTATCACATAGGGTGCCAATAACATAGCATTTTAAACTGGTGTAACACAACTTATCTTGAGAAAAGCCTAAAGCACTTTGTATAGACCAGATAAGCACATTTTTAGATTTTAATGTAGTTGAACTCTTTTACAGTGAAGCCTGTACCCTCCCCCCCAGCAATTAAATACGTAAAGTTGAAAAAAATTAAGCTAGTTTATTATTTTACTTTCTTGCAAACACACAGAACATGGTCCTGTCATTTTCACCAAATCTTTTTTGTTGAGTTTTTTTGACTCCTCTATGTGGAAGACTCTTTGCTTAGAAGACATGTTATTGTCCCACTATGACAGGAAAGATCAGGTGAAGTTTCTTCTCGATCCCACCAAAACAACATGAAAGGTGACTATAAAAACATACTAAAAGTGCTCTGAAGTATTCCTTTTTCAAGGGACAAAACATCAGCCACAATATCAATTCTACTCATACACAAGAATAACATGAAGACAACCACAATATGTTATTCAGGTTTTATGTTTATGTAAATGAACAGAGCAACCCTCCATCCCTAAGGACGATACAAACAAATACTCTTTTTTCCTTCACCATTTGCCAGTCTAATTTCTCTCTTGCTTTCCTCCTACTGTCCTGGCCTTGCTATGACCCTCTCATGGTTCTAATTTCCTCTTTCCCACCTACACATCAAATCTTTCCATGGACATGAAAAGTTCCTCTGCTCTGCTTCCATGCATGCGCTTCAGCTACAGAAACTGCTCCTTTAAGTCAACTAGCTCCACTTCTTAACATCTGGAAAAGTCAACTATCTCAAAAAACGGCAGGATAGATTGTCAGTGATCATGTAAGAAATGTAACCAGATAAGCAGTGCTGACACATACACCAAACCAAGGCGATGGCCCAGTGACCAAAGCAGTTATTTTCAGCTCTTCAGTGCCCAAGTGACGACCATGGCAGGGTCACCAGGCCAGCAAGGACTGCAAGAGAACAAAAAGCTCTGAAATGTACCCACTCACCAGTGAAGAAAGGCAAGTGAATTAAGTAATTATGCAACCAGTTCCTTCACAATATGTAATGGCAATACACAACATACAAGCCTGTTTTAAACCACGGGTGATTTTTAACTTGATTTTTTTTCATCCCTGCACAACCTTTGCTAAGGAACATACCCTAGAAGAGAGCTAATCACAACAGAAAAAGTGAAAGCACTTAAACAGCACCTTCAGCATTATCCCATTGTCTCTTCACTAAAAAAGAGGGGAAAAGAAAGCCAAACTGCTATTGCCCAGACTTAAGTGATCAGATTTGTTGTGGAAGATACTGTAACAAAGCAGAAGAGCTACTACACACTGACTGCTGCTTAGCCTGCTTTCAGTTTTATTCTTGATCTCCATGTAGCAATTGTACATGATTTCCTAAGTCTTCCATTTTGCCTTATGGCCCATGTCTATTTCTACTTTGGTTCATCTCTAATATAAGCTAGACATGGAAAGAATACTGGTACAAGAAGAGAAGATATAAGAGTAACTTGTTTTCTTTTATCAGTCTTCTGAATGGATTCCTAAAGTTTTGCCAGAATGCTTTAGGATGTATGACTTAATCCACAGATTCACAGTATTTACCTGGGCTTTTAGAAAAAGGAATGAAGACATTGAGAGTACAGAAGAGTAGCACCTTTGCGAATAAGCTTAAACACTCTGTGTATAATGTCAGCAGATTTTCTACAGTTAAACATAATTTCTTGCTACAGAAGTTTGAGATTACAGGCAGGGGTGTAAAAACAACTGAGAGCATAACCAATCTGCAAGAACCTCAGTGTTGCCCATATACAGCCAATTATGTCTTCCTAAGTGAAAAATGTGAGTGTCTAAATCCCCTCTGAAGTTACAGTTTCTTCTGACTAGATGAGTGCAATGCCACTGATGTTGTTCATCTAGTATCTCTTTAAAGTGACAAAAAGAGGCAGGTAGGTAGAGTGTTGTCTTTCTGTCTTCTAAAGTAGCCATCTGAAACAAGGAAGATGAATCGTACCCTAGAAGGCTTCGTTTCTCTCCACCAGCTATAGAGTCAAGGATGGGAAGCTCGGATATATTAGAGTACACTAGAGATGTCTAAAGTTAGGTGAAATGAATCTCATCGTGGGAGTTTTTCCAAGGACTTGAAAGATGAGAGGATTTCATCAAAGAGCTATTTCAAGATAACTGTCATAGACAAAAAAAGAAATAATTCACTTAGCTATGGCCAGCTTTAAGCTGGGCTTGTTTCTGTTTAGTAAAATTGGTTTCAAAAACCCATTTGGAGCTATTGCACTCTACCTGTTTGCAAAAACACAGTAAGTGTGTTAGAATAGAAGATGAATATGAGGACTTTTCTCTCTTTGTTTTTTGTTGACAAGTGAGTGACTCCAGGGTCCAGTTCAGAGTCCCCTAATCTATCTGCCTCTGCAGCAGTCTCTTCGTAAAAGCAAAGGAACTTCATTGCAACCTCACCAGTTACACATTTCCAAAATTATCTATATTCTTTGATACAAGGATTATGAATATCATATATTAATACTTTTCTTCTCACTTAGTTTTTCCTTCTGCAGGTCCCTGATATGTTTCTTACAAAGTCTAGCTTCCTACTTTTTCAAAGGAAAGCAAAGGAAAAGATGATTTCCCAATTTGTATTTGTTGTTGAGCCTCATTAAGCTTAAAAACCCCCTTTTTATTAGCCACAGCGTGTCCACTTTGTTAGGTGAACCTCACTGTGGACATTAAGTAGGTCTTATAAACAACTGTCCAGGTGCTATTGGTAATTACATAAAACCACAGAAACTGAAGACAAAAGGCAGAGAGCGAGGCAAAGTGCTTCCCTGAAAATGCAAAAGGTGGGGTTTTTCTTGTAAGAAATGGATTAAACATAGCCAACACTATTCATATAGGAGTGGTTAGACTCTAGCTGGGCTGGATTATACTGACATTTATTAATACAATTTCAAGTCTTCAGTTAATAGGCTTGAACTCTTTGGGCTTTATACAGGGTGTGTAAGACACAGATGTACTAACACAATGAATACTCTCAACTTTTCAATTTCCTTTCTTGACATTTCTCTTTGACCACTGTCAGGCTAATATTTGCATCTTAAGGGAAAGAAATAAAAATATCTCATACAAGGAAAATGATCTTCCATTTATTTATCTCTTGTTATTCTCTTGCTGTTATTCTGCCCCTGTCATTGTAACGTAGCAGCCAAAGAGGGCAGGCAGGTGCACATCTGTGTGCAGCTGAAATGACACTTCGTGCTGCTAACAAGTTATGATCAAGACTATAGTCAATACAGTTTAAGCTAGAATATAAAGACTGGTCAGACAAACTGACTGACATGCTCTCTCAAACTGCCTCTTCTTCCCAGATCCTCTTGTTTCTATGGTAGGAAGGTGTTAATACACCTAATGTAAAGTGTATTTTTATGAAGGAAGAAGATCTAGTTACCTGGCACACATGTAAGAAAAGAGAAAATAGTCCAGTCTTGAGAACAAAATGGTCAAAGAGAGAGGTTGAAAGAGGCAAGAGAAATAGCCAAGACCAGAATCACAGAATCACAGAAGGGAGGAGGGATGAAGGAAAAAGCTCATGCTAAAAGTAATAAGAATTAATTACACTGAAATTATAGGTACACTTCAACAGCTTAGTATTGTTCTGATAGTGCGCAACATACATACACAGGCACATAACAGCCAAAAAAGGGTTTTCTCTGTATCATCAGAGTGATTTGGAATAAGAGGAGAAACCAGAAAGTCTGATGCATCAATTTGATGTAGAAAGAAATACAAAGTTAATATACAGTAATAATATGTGAAAAAATGGCTCAATGAACAATTCAAGGACCACTTGGCTGAACAGCTCGTTTGTTTCCTATATACAGATAGTAATTTCTAGTGACATCCTTTAATAAAGTACTAGTTTGAGGAAACAACAGAGATCTGGTGGGCCAAATTTCACCTGTTTTTGCAAAAATCCAAAATAATCCACTAATATTAAAAAAAGCCTGTAATTTTAAGCAGGAGCCAGGTCTAGTCTTCTGTTCCAACCATGAGTGAAATGGAACATCAACAACAGTGAGTAATATCCAGCATTTATATCAGCATCCAACAGGATTTAAAAGTTTTCCATGTCTTCAGCAGCAGCAAACCTGGTTTAGATGCATCAGTAGACTGGCTACTTCACCTAATGTCCAATACTATAGGTGTGAAAGAGAACATCTGTTTATTCAAAATGCAAAAATTATATAATCATGCCACTGACCTTGGTGGATTCACCTCCCTTCAGGTTTCCACTGAACTCAGATTAATTGTTCTGTGGCCAAGAATATTGCATCAGCCTTGGCATAAAGTTTTTCTGGTACCTTAGAAACTGTGAAGTCATAGCAGAACAACAGCTAGGTAGAGGGTTTTTTTAATGTAATTTAAGAAAAGCATAATTGAATGTCTGCCTCTTGCTTGCAGATTACTTACTTGTGAAGATTACAACAACTGACACAGATACAAACTAATACCATGAGACGGCTAAGTTTTAAGATAGCCAAGATCATTTAGGAAAATAAGTTGGAGCACTCTCAGGTCCTTAGGAATGAATCTCCTATTCCATGTCTTTGTGTCATCTTTGAAGTATTCAGTGCTTGGGAAAAAAAAAAAAAAAGATTAAAAATACTGAAGTGTTCTGTGAAGATATTAACCTTTCATTCCTTTTGGCCAGCTACAAATTGTCAGGCTGTTTAAATCCCAGACACTATACCAATCCCCAATGCCTAAATGACATTCATCAAATAATTTCCTAATGAAACGTATTAGAAACCACTTAGAAAAAAACATATCTGTCTAATTTCCCAGAACAGACTAGAGGCTTAATTTTGTTCTCAGCTACACTGGAGTAATTCTAGAACAACTTAATTGATGACATTGAATTACTCAAATTCTCACAGCAGCATATCTGGAAGGTGAATTTGGTTGCAGGAACAATGGATTATGAGGACTCAAGGCACAAGATTCAAGCCCCAAATATCTCTGATTTAGAGCTGTTGTCTTGCTTCCTCAGCACAGTGCTAGAGTTTGGGCAGTGGCCACTGGAACAGATTTTTCTTGTAATTTGATGGTTGTGTGGGTATCATGTATAGATATCTGGCTATGAATACAAAGTAGCCCTGAGGTTGCTCCAAAGAACAGCAGTAGTAGGATGGAGGATAACTCAGATCAAAGAGTCTCAAAAGACTCCTTGGCAGCTGCTCTCCCAGTGGTGTGAGCAGAGCACAGCTTGCAGTCCAGCCCATGTGTTAAATGAGTTCCCAATGCATTGTCATTATTAGCCAGGGGTAGATGGAAGGCTACTAAGAAGACAAGCTTTATAATACGCTATTGACTTATAAGACTAACCTCCAATGACACAACATTTGGAATAAAACCCGTTGAGAGAGAAAATTCCAAGAAAATTTCTCTCTCTTCTTCCTCATACAGAGAAAACAGCAGCTTCAATCACCAGACCAGTAGCAGTCATAGACATGTTTGTTTTTTAAGATATCAGGACATTTTCGTTTTAAGAAAAATGGTTATAAATCAATTGAAGCAGTCATGAAAGATGTCTATCAATTGGAAATGATAAACACATATAGTATCGTTTCTGCTAATCTGTCTGGAAAACGGAAAGAAAAATGATGGATATATTTAAATTTATATAGGCTTAGACATAATCAATTTTTTTGTAGCATGACATAGTCTTTGTCTTTGGAGCACAACGGAAAATACCGCACATCCCATGTTAAGGGCAGGTTCCACAACAGGGAATTGACTTTGAATCCAATCTGTCCTACACATCATATGCACATTTGGGTCATAAAAATCTCATATATCCTGTTCCTCTATTCTTGGCCATTTTTCTCTTATATGACTGTATAAAACAATACACAAAAGCTATTTTTAAGACCTATGCTAGGATGCACTCCATGGGTATCAAGAGACCTTTATTATTATTTCTTGTCCTATAGACTTGGAAGTTAAGATCTTCATTGTAACAATAGAGGTTTTGAGTTTCATAAGTTCTGCTAACTAAACACATTTCCAAATCTATTCTACTTTTATTTTTAGTGAACCCCAAAACTGCCATACTTTTCTTTTCCTACCCAGGAGTTCATCAGCTAAATCTTTAACTCCGGAGAAGTGTAGAGAGCAAGCCAATGTACAAGAGCAAACTGGGAAGCATAAGAAGTCTCATAATTTTTTTATTAAAAGAGCCGATGAAAGCCATGTTGTGGAAAGTGCTCCTTAGGACAAGGGCCAGCATACAGCACAACAGTCGTGAACTCGATTTACTTGCTGGTAGCGCTAAAATGGCCAAGATCTGCAACAAATTTTGCCCTCATTTGGGCTAGAAGAAAATGCTAAACTATTGCATAGACATAAGATGAGAAACCAGTATTATCTCTCTGGATTCATCACATCATCAATAAACAACTTGTATTACAGGAAATACCAGCAAAATAAACAAGAAAAGCTAATAATCTTTTTCAGAAATAGCAGATATTCATTGCTGCAACTAGCACACAGGTTTAGACACAGCAACCTGAGGGAACTTAAGGTCCTCTTCCTATCACAGAATAAAGTCTAATACAGAGACCATCTTGTGGATGATTTCCTTCTTATTTAAATCCACAGACACAATTTCTCTTCACTTGCACAATCATAAGACAAGAACAGCTACAGTAAGAGTTGATTTGGAAGTACTTCATCAGGAAACCAGGTAGGGTACTGTTATCAATTGTTTCATACAGCCTAACAGTTGTATATGGGATTTTCCAGCAGCATGATACCCACCAGCGACCCACAGCCCACCCTGTAGAACTTCTTGAATGAAAATTCCTGGACCAGGTCGTTTCTATTTCTCCTAGATTTCTTGCCTCTAAGGCATAATGTACAACTGGAAATTTCATTTGTAACTCCTATTTCCTTTCTATATTGAGAATAATAGCTTCTTTTTCACATAAGAATACTTGCTTCATTTGTATATGCAGATTATACATCCACCAAAAAACCCATCACAAACAGAAGTACATTGGGGGATACAATAAAGGTAGATATGCAAGCTAATGGAAGCAGTGAGAGCTGGAAAAACAAGGGACACGATGAAACACTTTCTGACACAGGTGCTTCCCCAGCTAGGAACCCATTAACACCTTGTCACAAAAGCCCCCAAGCACACCAATATATGAATTTGGAAGTCATAAAATCTAATGCACATACACAACTAAGTGACCAATGCAAACCTGTCACATTTGCTCCCTCTCTGGAACACAGCCAGAAATAACTAGTGGGAAGGAAAAGATAATTTGGAAATGCATCCACTTTTAATCTCTACTGACAGGAAAAAAGAACCAATAAAAGGTGGCACATAACAAAAAGTGGAAGAAATAAGAGTGGTTTGTGGCAATATCTCCATTAATTTTATGAACCTTATGAAACATTAAGCCTTGTAGTGACTGCTGATTTAGGAGGTTCTAGGGGTAAATCTACTGAGCATCTCCTGTTATCTCCATGCAGAGCAAGTTACAAAGCATCTGCCAAAGGACCAACACCTCTACCTTCACAGTCTCCCACATTAGTTATCCCAGCTTCCCCTAGCTCATTTCATCTGCTGCAACTACAGCTACCGTTATCCGAGTATTTTTATTATACTTAGGTTTCCATACTCCTCCATTTCAGTTACTCCTGAAGAAATCTGAAGTCTCCCACCTCCAAATCCAAAGGTTCACCAAGGTAGTAAAACTACTCACATCTTGGCTGTCAAATTTGACACAAAGCAAGCTTAAAGCTTTAGTCTAACTAAAAATATGCTTTGCTTGGCTTGTGAAGTCAAACTTCTCTGGTCATAGCTCACATCTTTGTCTTCAATATCCATTCAAGATCTGTTTAAAGCTTGTTTATCCTTCCTCAGATTCTACCAGGAGTCAACCCATGTGTAACTTCATAATATAAGCCTTTAGTTATGAAGAAGAAAAAAGCCTGTACGAGAAATCCCACTCTTACTAGCACACTTCTCCCCATCCCATTTGTCTTAATTATACATATTTAGGTGGGAAACTGTTTATTATCACCAATTACGGAGCACCTCTGTCTTCACTACAGAACCCTATCATATGAGATTGTGTAAGTAACATAAAATATGATAGTCCTTAATGTAAAGAGCTTTGGGTAAGTCTGCCCTGGAGAGGACTCTTCTGGTATTTGATGCCCAAGACACCTCTTAGAACCCTTTACTATTCATCACACAAAAAATGGGCAACATCTCCAAAAGAAAACATGAATTTAAAAGAAAATATAAAAAAAATTAGAAACACTTGTTGACATAAATTTTTAAAGCTGAAGTTGGACCATCTTAGTGATTTTCATAGGATCCATCATTTTTTGCCCTACATTGTTCATCACCTAGACACTGCAAAGCACAAAACCTCTTAGAAATATGCTAGCTTTCAGGCTGTAACAGAATTAAGGGTTTGACTCTTCCACTAGCCTAAATCAGAAGTAAATGAAAAAAGTCACCTGGCATTATGCTGCTGTAAAACATGTATGCGGCTGAGATGTTGTGCTTGCTTCAGTGGAATAACTTCAGTAACACATGCAGATTGACATGCAAATAAACCTCTTGAAATTGCACCAGGAGAGGTGGAGAGAATAAGACAATCTTGATTAAAATTTTTTGAAGGACACTACTATGAGGTGCTTAGCTATGATCAGCTCAACATAAATTATCATATAACCCATTTCTAATGAGAACACAACACAAGCTGAAATTTACACTGATTTATAGCTTAGGAAGACTTCACTGAAAACTCTTGTTGTTTGACAAGTCTAGTTCACTACAGAATTTAGGTTTGTTTTCTTTCATTAAACATGTACGATTGTGCATTAGGGATGGAAGAATGTAGAAAAAGCAAGAAAAAAAAGACTTAAAAAATTATCTTCCCATGTAAGGAAAAGATTATTCCCCTGCACAAAGTCCTAAAGCTGTGTTTAGTTTAACCTGAACTGACTGCAATAATGACATAATTTTCAAGACGATGATGTGGATTTCAAAAAGAAAAACAGTAATACAAGACATGTCTTAAGCGTTTCTTTTATATTCAGTTCTCAATTCCTCTTTTCAGACAAAAAGACTCTCCCTGCGTTGAGCCACCATTTAGTTGGCAGTCTTCAAAGAGCAGGTAGAGGGGTCTACCTTAGACAGGAATGAAAAATACATTTTTCTCTTCCTTTTCCAGCCTGCTTCACAGGCACTGTGAAATCTCCTGCTAAAAAGCCCCACAGACTCTACCAGAGTCCATGTTTCAGTCATAGTTGCAGCATATAGCTAGAGACACGGCAGAAATGGGGTTTATTTGTACTAATGTAGATGAGATCAGAGTCAAAGCTCAGAGCTGAGACTATATGACAAGACTAGCAACTTGCAAAAATGACTATGAAAAGGCTATCTCATACAACAGTCATACATGGGGATTCAGATTTTTGAAAATACTTGGGTTTTGCCTTACAGTTCCGGGTTTTAATTATTATTAGATGTCATTAATCTGTTCAGACATTATCTACCTTTAATTTTGCTTGTTGTTTTTAACAGTGTATTTCAAGATATCAACAAAGTACCTCTCTTCTTCTGTATTAGCTCCACTCATGCAATCCGTAGAGCTCAAAGACTTGTGTGATTAATAGCTCTGCCAGCAATTCTTATTTAAAAACTATTCCTATGTTATCTCTTTTTACCCTGTCTCTGATTTTCCTCTACTCTCTGTGCAGAATACCCACGACCAGCATTTTCACGCAACCCAAAACTTTGTAACTTTATTTCCCACTATTCCTTTTCCACTTGAAGAAGGTCCTGACAATTTTGTTTGAATATATAATAACCAAGCAACTTAAAAGTGAAATCTTCTAAGTAGCTGATTGACCACTATTAGTGTAAGCCCAACCTGGTAATTCAGTGCCCTCGGAAGAGCTCAGCACCTTGCAGGATAGTATCAAAATGTTTCAGCTTGCTAAGCTATGATTAGCCTGTGTCCCCGTTTCTCACTTGGAAGTCAGCATTACCTTCTAGTCTTGTATTTCAAGAAAACAGAGAAAGGTATTTAAACAAGATCACACAGGATCTGTCACCAAGCAGGCAATGCAAGTTCCTTATGGCAAGCCTCCCAAGTGTAAGTTATATTCGCAAAATTATTCTGTCATCCCCATGACAATTTATTTATTTTTATTTTATTTTTTATCTAGTGCTTCTCAACTCTGTTTAGGTAGCCACGTATCCTCAATATCTCATTCAGGTATAGCACGGAAAAGTCTAACAACCCTGGGCTAGCAGCCAAGCTTGCCTATGACTGATGCTCGCTTAACTGAGCAAAGATTTGCTCTGCTCCAAGCAGGAACCTGACTACACAAGGACCAGCAGTGACAGCGAGGGTGCAGGCTTGCATCCTAACAACGCTGTTTCCAGCTTGTGCTCAGGCAAGTGGAACCAACACTTAAACTGAATGCTAAAAGGCTTCAATCTTCTGCTTCTTTCTGATTCACCTCCTGTATAAACCGAGGACTTTTTAGTAAGAGCGGCACATTAGGGTAGTTACATCACTAATCCAAGCATAATTTTAAGCTCAATGAAAGGAGATTTAAATATTGAAGGAGGAGGAAAGCAAAAGGAGGCACAGAACAGAGGGTGGAGAGGAATGAATTGCTTAGAATACATTTTTAAAAATGTATTCTTGCCAGTAAATGATAGAAATAAATCAGCAGTATGAAGTCACTAGTAGCTGGATTTAAAACAGAGTTTATGACCATTTGCTAAGGGGCCAACATAAAGCATAAGCAAAACTAATAAAAATATAGCTTCCATGAGCAATGATAATGTTAAGCTGTTGGAACAAATTCTTTGATTTAAATGAAATTACACTTATTCAAACACAGGCTACAGGTGAATTTAACAAAATCTATGCCACAAAGGTTTTACTGTCTAACCAGTCAGTGGTTGGAGCGTGTAGCAGAAACAAAAATGTGTAAGGGAAATCTGTGCCCAGCAGAAATATCTAAATCTCCTTGCCTCAACTTGACAAAAAAAAAAAAAATAGAATAAATCTCATTTTCCATGAAAAGCAAATGAAGAATCACAGCTTCCATGTAAGCAATTCCATGGTTATTAACAATTGCCAACTGCCCCCACAACTCACTCTCTCCTCTTTTTTTTATTAAATTAAGAATACTTTTTGTTGAATAGATGTAATTAAAAGAGCTAAAATTCTGTGATGCTAGTTCAGCTTGAACCCAGGTGCAATACAGAACTTCAGAAGAGAAAACAGATTTGGTCTCAAGCATATGATTTCATCAACATTCAGTTTTGGAATCTAGTCTCTAATTCAGTCTTGGAGAAGTTGACAACTATGACCCCATTCATCAAACCATACTGACAATGTACTGGACGAAGAACATATTCTTTACATATCCAGCAGCCCAGTATTGAGTTTGATGTGCAAGAAACTGTACCAAGCTGTGAAAGACAACAGTTTGCCTAGTCAGTGGAATGAAATAACTCTGTAAAATTTTCATCTTAGTACTTCGGTTTACACTCCAGTTAGGTCACAAGCAAAATCCATTTGGTCGTGTCAATCTACAGATGACATTGCTCAATTGTAAAAATTACCACAGAGCTAAGTACAATGGGTAATCTCAATAGTAGATTGCTCTAAATTAGAAATGGGGGGGAGGGTTATGCATCTCTACTATCTGTCTTCAGTAATCTATAAATTATTCTTAAAAGAATAGAAAAATAGCTCAGCTAAAGTTTACTAAGAAATAAACATTAGTAGGGATGGCCAGGAAAAACAAGAGTAGAAGTGAAGCCTTCTCAAAGAAAGGCCTACAGTCCGCAAGAATTTAAGGGATCCTGTGATCAGATCTCTGTTCTATCTTTCAGGAGAAATCAAACCAATAATCACTGAAAACTCTGACACCTTAAATACTGAAATTTACACACATCCACACCCCCACACTCAACTTTCTCTTTCAGATTTTTTTTTTTTTGAACCTACATCTTATAATTGAAAGACAGTGGATTAAGCATAACACATCAAACCACTGTTAACACCCAGTCTCCCGCAAGGCTGAATCCTAACAACTCTGTTTTCCGCCTACAGTATGTGCAAGCAAGTGGAACCACCACATGCACTGCATGCTAAAGGCCACAGCCTTTGTCTTCTCCAAGTTCTGTCTATTTCAGAGGCTAACATGCTGCAATTAGTCTAATTAATGTGAAACAATGAGCTGTGTTACCACTTATCAAATTGATTGTTCCCCTATCAAAACAAAACAGGCTGGCTTTTTGATGTAATTTCAAGAGATGATTTGAAATGTCATGTTGCTGCAAGCCAATTACCTTATGACTGGAGTCACGGTCAACAGAATACATAATTAGCATGAGTTTAGGAAGGCTGCTTACTGCTAGTATGCTAATTAACCGTCTTTTGTCATAAAACAAAAAAGGTTGTAGCTAGGGTTGTGAAATAGGTCTTTTTTATTTACATTTCTTTGTGCTTATCAATGTGAGGCATGACAATGCAAAAGAATGGAAAATTTTAATTCCACTACTTCAAATTAATACTGAGCCACAAGGTCAGGCATAGTGTTGGACTACAAGCAGTGCTCAACTGTTATGTGTGTGACACACGGGCTGTACCCTCTGCCTGGAGCGTGATAAAATTAAGCATGAAGCAAATCTCACACCAAGAGCCACTGAGTCACACCTGTGAAACAACCGATGACATTTGATCAGTATGGGATGTTCCTTTCCAGAAGGGAGGAGACTTGTGTTAGCCTGAGCCATCCCACCAGACCCAGACTGCTCCACCACAGCTTTTTCAAAAGTTCCCTTCAGAAAGCAGAAAAGCCTAAACTACAAACAAATTACACTATTACTTCTGTTTCAGCACTGTTCTCAAAGAACATTTAACAAGGGCATGCGGGATAGCAAAAAAACCCCCCTGCCTGTGAATAAGTTGTTCCATAACCCAGCTGCTGCCACTGCCTCTCCATCACCTTGGTTTTGTGATAAATTTCATATTCCTCAGGCATTCATTAAAGAGCTGATCCTGCACAGCGCTTGGTGTCCTCTATACCTATAGGTCTGGGTGATGTTGAGGAGCTCCATACTTTGCAGAACAAAAATCTACCCCAACTCCATCACATGAGGGTAAGGGAGGGCAGCAATTGGCTTAGTGAATCACCGCTAATTCCCACCAATTTAAATTCTGGATTTCTTTTTTTCTGCCTGTAATTCAGCACTTTAGATAAGGTTTTACTTGGCCTGAGCAACTCCCAAGAGCAAGGTCTGGGAATCACTGGAGGTTTTAATGATGTTGTTTTGCTAACAGATGCTGACTTATGAATCCTCCTATTTGTTGTTTTGTTTCTCTGTGCCTGCTTGGTTTGAACCACTGTAGAGATAATTCTCATACTTCTTGATAGCCCTTGAAAGCAAGAGACATGTAAATCACTCTCCTACAGAGAAAAGAAATTAAGTGTTCAAAACCTAGATCAAAAAGTTGTCAAGACTGCTTTTTCTGAAGACTTTGTTTGAATTCATACCAGTCTATCCTGGGTTCACAGGAAGAATCTTGAAGTTTAAAGTCCAGAAATTACACAGTGGATAATCTTTAAAATCATGATATGAAATCAGTAGGCATCCCTAAATTATTTTCCCGATTTTTCTTTTCCAAATACTTGAGCTGAACTCAAGTATAATAAAATTAGGTATGCATGCAGGAAGGCTAAATTTTTATCTTAAATGATGAAACCTATAATGAACAGGGAACACTCATTTCTTCGGGTGCTGTCATTTACTAGAATCAACATCATCCTTCCTGTCTTTATTCAGCAGAGAAAACAAAGCTAATCCCAATTTCTAAAGAGCTGGCTAATAAAGGAGTCAAGAGATCATTAGTCTAATTAACTCATTCCTGTTTTCAGTTTACATTTCATTATGCTATTACACTCTTTGAAATGTCAATTTTTAAATACTGAAAACTGTTTAATATATAGACTTTATGTTCAACAAATCTAGGCACATATAGAACAGTTACTCAGTACTACTAAATTAATAGTATCCAGGTATGCAACTAAACATCTCACAGCTAAATCGTTATTGTAAACTTCATTTACTGCTACACAAATCAGGATAATATTTCAATGATTCTTGGCTCCTTGCTTTATGGTGGTGCTATTGCTACCTGAGTATTTTGTAATATTTAGACATATATCTTTGCATCCAATTTTGGTACCAGACCATTTTATTATTAACAAAAATAAATCAGGATACTAAACTGCAACTTCCTGCAAGGTTTTTTTTTTCTTTTTTTCTTTCTTTTTATTGAGTGTCTTTCTACAGCCTAATGTAATGAGTCACTTACTGTACTTTAAGTCAATTTTTAAATTGATTTAAAGAGCCATTGAGTCACTTACTGTCTTTTAAGTCAATTTTCAAATAAATGCAACTTCTGTTAAATTAATGGTCACTTCTGTAACCAGCTGTTTGGAAACAATCAACCTGAGTTAACAGTACGAGCTTGTACTGCTACACATGTACAGACAAGTATAAGTCTTATACAATGATTAAATTCTTTATATAGATGAAATATCATACAATAATATGTGTACACACAAAAGCAAATAAGAAGAGAGAGAGCCTATAGGTGCACACACGAAGCTACTTTTGCCTGTGTGCAATTCTGAATATCTCACATGCACTATCTACCTACTTGCTCAAAAGCAACTATCTTGTGCTTAGCATTTAATCCAGTAAGTCACTAAACATGAGTAATGCTATACGTAACCTGTCCCCAGGCATCTCTTGGATTATCCACATTTCATTTAGACATATATCACAGACTGCTGGACAATATACTTCTATGTAGTAAAATGTCTGCAGGAGTTTGGGATACCTGAGCAATTAAGATAGGCACAACTGAAACTATTTCCTTGGTATCCTCTTTCCCGAAAGCCCCATAATGAGACATCCCCTCCACCTGCCTGGGTGTCCACCAAAGTCTTGTTTCCTATGAATTTGCACAGTACATATCATCTCACGGGGAGACAGAATCAGGCTACACGTGCCAGAGTACACCTGTACTGTTGTCCCAGTGAAAATGTCAGACATCATGATTCCTTTGTATGTATTTTAAGGAATGTTAATGATGGCATGACTCTGCCGACTCCAACTTACAGGCAAAATGAAGACAGACACATTGAAATGGGAATGAAGCATGACAGCAGCTCTTACATAAATATGATCCAGGCATCAATTATACCTGCTACAGCATGGGCCCAGTTATTAGTCATGATGGATAATAAGAAATCTGATCTTTATGCACATGTGAGTCTTTTCTTGAGTGTCTGAGATGCACGGAACCACTTTTTAATACTTTCTGATGTCATCTGACCCTTACCTACAGCAAAAAACTTACTAGATAATTCCCTGGTTATTTTAATTTCTAAGAACCAGAGTTTTGTCTTCTGAACAGCCTGGTGAGACCTCTTTGGCATCTCTACAACAGCCTCTAACTGCAACCTGGCACTAACATAACACAAGATTAGCCCTTACATGCTATAGATCACAGAATCACAGAACAACCAGGTTGGAAGAGACCCATTGAATCTTCTAGTCCAACCATTCCTATCGAACACTAAACCAAGTCCCTCAAGACCTCATCCACCCGTGCCTTAAACACCTCCAGGGATGGTGAATCAACTACCTCCCCGGGCAGCCTATTCCAATGCCCAATGACCCTTTCCGTGAAAAAGTTCCTCCTAATCTCTAGCCTAAATTTCCTCTGAAAATGCTACAAAAATGGATAGATACCTGTTTAAATATCTACCTGTTTGGCTTATTGCAGGAAAAGAAGTCCTTGCTGATCCCTAGCAAAAAGGAACATATGACTACATACCCCACTGGTTGCAGGAAACCATGCAGCTACTCATGAACAGTGGTATTGTGTAGTTGTTCTTGCATTGTGGGAGGGAGGAGGGTTCAGCTTTAGGTACTCGGACTTGTTTGAGAATATGAGTTTATATAAAAAATCTCTTACCTGGTTAGACATGTGACTTCACCTCAGAATGAGATATGTATTAAGAGATCTTTATGCAAACTTTTAAGTTGAGGGGAAGCTTGAACCGAGGCAGCCATATATTATGGAATCCATGCAGTGTGTTTCTGGTATAGTAGCATGGGGACCCCAGAACTGCAGGAAGCAGAGGGGATGATACCATTCTGGGTTTTGTCACCTGCAATAATACACTTGAAGAAAAGAAGTGCCTTTAAAAAGATTTAAAGGAGGACCATGAGTGCAGTACACGCAACATTTTCATTGGCTTGCCAGGGATTAAACTACATCTATCAATTAAAGTATTTTGAGAAGACTAATGAAAAATAACATTTCTGTCTGTTAAAAACATACAGGTATCTATCACCTCAGCTCCTCTTTAGGAGGACTGAATCAAGACAGGAACTGTAGCTAACAAGGTACCTGATAATGCTGCTACAACAAGAGGTGAGTGTTAGCTGTCATTAATTCATGTTCTTAGTGTTATTCAGCATCATGGGCTGACCTGATGTGATGTAACAGGATGTGGCATGCCAGAATGTATCACGTGTTCAGAATAGTAAAAGCGAGTAAACCCTCAACAACTGAACTTCCCTGCAGCCCATGGTAGGGAGTTTGGCATTCCAGATCCAACACTGTCTTATTACCTTTTATGATCAACATGATATACTTTAGGTTGGTTGTTCAATGAGTATTTTCTGTCGTCTGCTTTCTAAACCAGCCAAGCAGTTCAATTAATCTTCTTTTAAAAACAAAAGCACAGAATGCTGCTTAAAACTTTGACTTAGCAGCATCTTGTTTTCTTCCCCTCCACGTGTTTCTATGTGGTATTATCCAAATCTAACATTGCCAAGAGATGATCGAGGCAATTAGGAGATACACACTGTTATTTCTAGCAACCCCCTTGAAAAAAAGTATATAATGATTTGGACTTCAAACAAGGCTGAAATGTTAAAACAAAAGCAAGTACAAAAGCAGGAGCTATGGCACCGTACACCCCATCTAACAAGGTGTTGAGCACCAAAGCCCAGGGGACTCTTGGTGCTCTCACTGTGAAGCTTAGACAAGAGCACTCGTGCAGGACACAGCAGGAATATGAAGGGACATGAAGTGAGCAATCCTAGCAGACAGGCTGTTGAAATGTCAGTCAGGCACTCTGTCTCCACCACCTTTCACAGAGCTAAACATCTCTTTATGTCAGAACAAATTGGGCGATCCTCAAATCTTTTTTTCCTCTACGACTTCAATGCAACAACGAGTGCCAGGAAGGAGAGCAGGAGGGAGCGCGCAGAGACAGTTCAGTTCAGTTCACATGAAAGCGCCCTGACACGCTACAAGACTGAATACTGATATTGGCAACTCTTACAATCTTATCAGAAAGGCAGGAGCAGCAGCAGCCAGTGTGCTACAGACCTTCCCCTTTTCCAATTACACTGGGTGGCTGTTCCCAAGCATCCCACAATACCCTTTGAAAATAAACTCCTGGACTTGATCAAAGGCCACAAAAGCAAACATGTCATTTACTTTTTTTATAAGCATATTTACTTTTGTCATCTTTTTCTTGTTTCTACTCCTACGTTCCCTCATTAGTCCATTAAGGAAGATTTTGTCTGATTTTACTTGGCAATTAGCACAGCACTGAAATGGAGACTGGTGAGTGACTGCAGTCTTATTTTAAACAAATCAGTTTCACTTGCAAAATTCTGAACAGGGTACTTGGTTGGGATTTTTTGACCACAAAAGCATACACGGATTTTTTTTTTTGCAGTATAATAGCAATAAAACATTCAACATTCCCCCAACTTCTGTGATGTTAGAGAATTCTTAATGTGAGTGTATAAAGATAAAAGAATTACTTCTTTTTTTTTATTTGATTCAATACATGAAACATTACCTTAAAAATGATCAGACAATTTTTATTTAACAAAAAAATCAAAATAAAACAGAAAACTTACAACAGCCAATACAAAGAACTCTGAAATCAATGGAACATCTGCCTCCAAGAACAGTGAGATTAAGTTGCTAATCCACCTTTAGGTTATGAAGGAATCAAAAAATAAAGTTTCTTCTAAAATAAGCATCTGTTTTTTAAAAAGTCCCCAAAACACCAGATCCTCCGCCCCAAACACCATAAAACCCCTCAAAAAAACATAAGCCAAAACAAAAAAATCTGTGGCTTGAAAAAATGCAAAGTGAATATTCAATAAGAAAATACAATTAATTGGTCACTGTCATGTCAGGTCACCTATTCTTTATATAACAGGTTTATTGCAAGCATAATAATTTATATAGTATTGTCAACTTCTAAGACTTTATTCTGGATTATATTTCCTAAAAGCTGACTAAAAGTTCTAATATTAATTGATTATAAATAAAGATCAGATACATTACATAACAATTCCAAGATTCTACTTAAGGCATTCAGGCAGGTGAATGTCTGCATGTTTGGTGCAGACGTTAGCAGACCATTTACTGCCCATTACCACCAAGAAAAGAAGCCCATACGAGAATAAACTGTGCAGCATTTCTGTCATTCTTTAAAGGAATAAAGCTTTATAAGAAGAAAGAAATACCACTGATTTTCACAGGTGTTTAATAAAGATAAGCTGAAAAAAGAGTTCCTATTTTAAGCTTGGTGATAGCTAAAAATGCATTGAAATATGTTCAAAAGCAATCTGAAGTCTCCTAAAAATGGGTGTTTAAAAGTATTCAAGAAAACAGTAAAAATGCAAATAATATTTGTCACATTAGTGTAGAATATAGGACAAAAATGCTCATAAATTCAAAGAACCCTGCTGAGGCAAACTGCATTTGATTTAAATATGACATTATTTGGAAGTCATTAAAAAAGGAACCATATTTATTGGTTGCATTGGAAAGGCTACTACACGACAAGAGCAAAAGTTTGCCCCTACTAGAATGAGTGGTGGAAGGGACTGTGAGCATAACATCCTAAATTTCAGTTGTGCCGTGTCATGCGAAATAAGAAGACTATATGTAATTGATAATTAACTACAGTAGAAATACTAAAGGAAAAATAATGGAAGCACCAGTCTTTGCAAGAATCCCTGTTCCATATTCTAATGGCCTTCATCTACATTACAATGAGACAGATTTTAAAAAAAAGGGGTGCCAATAGCGAGGAAGTAGTACACAATGCCTTGTAATTGCTATAAAATATATACAACTGCTCTCATCCTTCCATTCAAGAATCTGTCCTGATTTTTTTTAAATACGGAAACATAAAACCACTTCACTAAACCCTTAGGCTATGTAGAAATGTGCTAATATGTTGGATTTATTGTAAAAAGCCTAAGTAAAAATTAAAAGTGTCTAACCTTGCTGAAGAGAGATATTTTCTAGCTATAACCATGAAGAATCTTCTGCAACTGGGGTTGAAAAGCTCTTATTTACACAGACTGGCAAAACTGTGTCTAGACTAATTTATAAAAACAGAGAAATAATGCTAAAAGACCCACAAAACTCAGGAGGTACCATTTACAACCTCATTCTGCTCGCTGCAGTCAACGAGCAGCATTAATTGCTGGTTATTTGTACATGGAAATCAAGATGAGGCCTTGATTACACAGACATGTAGTCAGTGGCTTGACTATTGTGAGTAGTTTTTTGAAGAAGCAATCAAATTAAGCATCCCATTAAACATCTGATGTAAGTAAATCAGCTCCCCGGCCTTAAAATTTGATCCATTTTGCCTTCCTCCACCCATCGTATTCATTTGCACTTGCCTTAGTACAGCTTTAGTTCTGTCATTGAACTTGAACACACCATATAAAGCACTTTTATGTAGTTTAAATTCAGACCCATTATAGTTCTGATACAAATGAGTTAAAATAATTCTGTGTCACACCCCACTAACATTATAATGACTTGCCTGGAAGTGATGCCAGTCATCTAGACTGTCCATGAACAGGTCACCCTTCCCACTCACACTGTGTTTGCTCCTTTCTGACAAGTATTGAGCCATGTGGTCTGAGAGGACAGGGAAAGGGGCTGGGATGTCAGTCAGCTTTTGTCATTTCCCTCTTACTAACAAGACCAAAGTTCCTCACACACGCACACATTTCACTCCAAGTCAGTGCTGGTGATGCTACTTTTGTGGGCAGCTATAACTGAGCACGGTTGTAGGGACAGCCTGGTAAAACGTTTGCCAGACAGACACAGTTCTCAACTGACACCTTTATTCAGAGCTTAGCATTACTGCTATTCAAAATATTTTTAAACTACAGGGTTTTTTGTGGGTCCCCAACCCCCATCCCACAGTAGTACAATCTGCACCACTAAGTTTCATGATCTCTCAGGAAAAAAAGTGGATCCTTTCCTGAAGCTGTTCTGAATAGAAACTGGAATAAGGCTTTTGCTGAAGACCTCCACAACTGGTCCAATCTGCATTGCACCACATAGCATACCATCCCTCCTGAAACCTTCATGTGGCCTACGCTAATTTGTATTAGTGTTATTTTTGAGCTTGAAATTTATTTGTGACATTCTCTCTGAAGGCTCACGATTTACATAATTTGCCATTATTCCTGCACCACACACTACTCCATGTCATGGGCTAAATCTTACACCACAGAAACAGTCAGACATGGGCTTAACTTTAAGCATAAGGGGTCCTATGAGACATCTCTGTTACTGCTCACAAGCTATACTTAAGCATACACTTATTTACTTTACTTTATTGTGCAATAGCCTAGAACAACATAGTTTCTTCGAACTATTAAAAGTGGACCCACAATAACTGCAAGGAGAACTGGGCTTATGGTCTCCATAGATTTGTTCTTAATATAACAGTGTCTCTAGACATCACTTCATTTCCATAACAAGGAGGAGATTTAATTTCTGTGGATTTGTGTAAAAAGCAATTTGGAAACTTTGAAACAGTGATATTCCCATAAATGCCAAATTGGTAAAAAAATCATGAGAGGCAAACACGGCACACATTCACAATATAATTTTTTTTCTATCTTAAGTACTGGCATTATTCAAAGACATTATACTGCTAAGTATCCAAACAATTAATTCATTTTAAGGATCGACAGCATAATATTATTTTGTTAAATTAACCTTGCTGTTTTCCAAATCCTTATTTTCTTGTTAAACAGAGAGAATAAAGGCATCTGAAAATGCATCTGCACATGAGGCTTTTATTTTCACCTTTCAGAGTTTGTTCTGCTCCAGTTGGGGTTTATACTTGCCTTCTTGCTGAGTACCAAAACACAATAATAATTGCAATGATAATTGTACTTCCCCTGCTTTGGATCATAAAATGAGTCTCAGGTATCATAATCTCATTCCTGCTTTCCATTGCTGGCAGGGAAGAGAAGGCTGGTGAGGGAAAACACTGCTTACCTTTAACTAGCAGGCACCACTATAATAATACAGTACCTCCAGCTAAAAGGGAAATCTAATAACCAAAATTGACTGTTTAAAATGATAGCAAAGATCAACATTTCTGACTACGGTAGGTTGGGGGCAGACAACCTAGTTTTAAGAGCATCCTATTAATTGATGAACACCAGGACTCTGTGGTCATTTTACACTCCCTATAAATGAAGACTTGATAACAGTTATTGATCTTAGTTTTCCTGGAAGAGGATCCCTGGGCTCAGCAGTGAACGGTTTTGCTTCTCTCAGTTCATAAATACAAGAATAGAGGTATTACTCAAATGCCACCCTAACTTCTGGAAATGAAATAAAAGTAAAATTTCAGTGCAGTGTTGAAGCAATATAGGTGTATTTCTGCAGGGTTTTTTGAGTAGATAGCCCAAGGTTGATATAAATCTCAAATTTCCTTATGGGAAATAAAGAATTGCCACAGCTGACCCCTGCTATCATTCGAAAATATCTTCTTACTGAATGTCTACTCAAACTACACAAGTGTAAAAGTTACTGTTTGTATTTATTTATTGATCTTCCTTGTATTACCCTGGAACTTGAATACCTCAAACTTGAACATTAATGAATTCAAGCCAAATAACATACAAGATGGGACTACAAACATCACTGCTGTCCAGGCAAGAAGCTGAAGCATGCAATGGGAAGTGTTAGGTTATTGCATCCCCAACAAAATGTGTCACAAGAAACGTCTGGAAACAGCTACTGCCTCTCCTGTCTCATTCTTTTGTCATTCAAAACTTAGCCCCATTTTTCTTCTTTCTATTTTTTCTCCCTAAAACGCTGCTATTGGCTGGTTAAATCAAAAGCTGGTTTTTAAAACTTTCTGTGATGCTGCCAGAAGCACCTACATCACTGATAATAAAGTATCACATGATTTAAACAGAGAAAATTAATCCCCTCCCTCTTTCCATCTCCCCTACCTCAAAATCAAAAAAACAATCTCTACATCTCCAGATTAAACCTGGATGTCGAAGAGACCTAGAAAGAGGTGCATGTCTCTTCCAACGACAATTTAAGGAGAAGCTACACAAGTAGATGAACTGTTGAACTCAGTCCTCTGTCTTAAAAATACATTTCATTGGGATTGTTAATGCACAACATAAGTACTCAAAAGATGTAACAAAAATCTAAAAAATGAATTAAGGACGTATTGCCATCTCCAGCAAAATAATAAAAGTAGAGAGATTAAGAGGCAAGCATATCTTTTTGAATTGTAAAATAGGTTTATAGGTCTTCTAATAACAACTTTTACTCAAACCTTACATAAATAGGCTTATGCGATACAAATATTACGTGGGCTATGTGGAAACTACAAGGTCCCTAATCATGTTTAGGGATTACTTGACAGAACAGAGACATTTCATTCCTATTGGACCTAGGGATTACAGCAAAGAAACATCTAATATTCCATTTTTTAATTTCATGCATTTTTTATTTACCTTTAATGATGCTGTATATATTCATCATCCTGAAATATTAAAACAGTATGAAAAAAGTAATAAATTGGTGGAAAATTTAGGGAATGGGAATGCAACAGCACGCAAATCATACACTATCAAGTGCTTGATACACATTTAAAATTACTGCCTAGTACAGCAAAGCCAAATTCCTGGCAGATTTCTGAAGCACAAAGTCACAATAAGAAGATCAGCAGAACAGACTGAAATAATAGAATATTCATCCCCCTAATCCATATGCAATTCTTTAGAGCTTTTTTTTTAACAATGCATATGAGGTCTGACTGTATTCAGGATTTAAATAAGTTGTCTTTCTCTCTCTCTCTCTCACTCACACACAGTGTATTTTTGTTAAAAAAAAAGTATATACAGTTATCATTTCTGCTCTACTGCACCCACATTGACAAGGTTAGCACATCTCCTCACACCTCAGATGAAACAATAGCATTTTAAACAACAAAAGTGTTAAAAGAAATACATTTATTCATACCACTACAGCCTCATGCAACAGCTTTGTTGGAAGGAGGGGGTCCAGTTCACCTAGGAAAGGGCTTTGTGGTTTTTTTTTTAACTCTTTCCTATTTCATTCTAAATAATTACTGGTTAATTTAAAGCAATTTCACATTTAGTTATTAGCAATAAAATCTTGAAACCAGTATTAAATCTTTAGGATCATGCCTTTCTCTCTAGCCAGATGTAATTTTAGATCTAGTATTGTATAAAGGGACAGAGACCTAGAGACAAATAAATCATGACTCAAAAGACAGATGCTGCTGATGATAATGATACATGTAGAAAATGTACATGAGGTTGAGTGATGGGGAAGTGTAGTATAAAACTTCCATTGCCATGCATAAGATTACTGAATTACTTTCAAGTAGTACAAAGCCACAACTGAGTTATGGATGTTCCTCCAAACAGGAGTAGCAAGAAATCCATATCCTATCATAGACATACAAAGTCTAATCTTGAGATCAAGCAGGGTTTACACAGGTTTAACTCTCCGATTAGGCTGCAGAATATCAATACCACAGATAGATGATATAAAATGAAGATATAAAATGAACGTACTCAAACATAAGACATTTGCAACAGTAATATACACATGGTCTTGCTAAATAAAGGAACCTGTATGTGATAATTAGTATGGCCACGTGCAGAAGGTAGCTTTCACAACCATCACAACAGTTCTTGTCACAACTCTGTTAGAGAGGCAAAGGAACACTAGGACAGGTGATGGTTCACAGAAAGCCATCTGGTAAGTGAGAAAGAGCAGCCATATCCTGTTGAATCCTCAATACCCAAATGTAGCTACATGCTATTTGTAGTAACTGGCCTCATGAGAAATGGCCCAGGGTGTAGATTGCTGCCAAGCATTTACCAGGAGTTTGGGTTTCTACCTGGTGAAGGACATGCTGATCCAATCCCTTTCAAGTCAGCCTCATGTGTTATTAGCCAAACTGTGATAACAGTTGACATTGCTATTCCGTTTGCAAGGTTACTGTTTTAATTCAATAGAGACTAAACAAACAATGCAAAACATATTTAATGGAAGACTTCATTTTTTGGTAAGGAACCTGCTTCTCTTTGGCTAAAACCTACTGTCATTTAGGCAGCTGTGATACCAGTACCTGCCCATATCATGATGGCCATCTACTGACAGATTCCAAACTTATTGATGCTAATTGCGTACAGATATCTAATTACTATTGATAAATAGGTAGGAAAAAATCATAACCATACTGAAATCAGGAGGAACAGTCTGGCAACAACAGGGCTAGAATACATCCATCCTGTTCATACATTTGCAGGCACATAAGGAAAATAATCAGCATTCTTGAAAAGGATTTTATCTGCACTAGTGAGAAGGATGTTAAGTTGCACAAGGAAATAAAAGGAAAATGAACATTAGAATTCTGCTACAAAATATGATGAATAAACAGGATCTATTAATGCACTCTGAACTTTGGAGACCTGATAGATGTTCTGCAGAGCTGCACTGGCCCAAATCTGAAATGTGAAAGGCACAGGTGGCAGCAGGTTTGATGAAAACATACCACAGTTTTAAAGGACAGGGCACCATATAGGCAGCAGGTAGCTGCTATAACAGGCAACTACATAACATTGGAGGACGGAAAAAAGAAAGAAAAATAAAGGAAGGATTTATTAAACAGTAATAATGAGCACCCAGTGAAAATAAGGGTAATAGAGTACCAAGGAAAATAAGAGTATGCCCGAAATACATTAGTGGTAGTCTTCCTTCTGCTATCATGTATTTGAAAGGACATAGCCCATGCCGGTTCGAGTCTCTATTTTAGTGAAGACAACAACTGCTCATTACAGAGAAGGCTAGAAAAGAATGGGAAAGCTTTTTCCCAAGTTTTAAAACTTTGTTCCAAAGCACAGAGCTACTGAAGGATTTCTACAAGGGTTTGCAAATAACACTTCTCAATGTGCACAAGGAATATTTTGTTTCCTTGTACTCATTCAAAGAAATGGTTCAATCACCTTCTGCTTAAAGTTTCTAAGCAAGCAATGTAAGACATATATTTGGAATATCAAAGTTTAATCCTACTCATTAAAACATGACCAACTTATAATTAATTGAGAATGGAGTCAATAATGAGATCATCCTTCAATGTAATGATGTTGGTACTATCAGCTTGTAATATGGGAATACGTTATAGAAAGTGAAGTATAATATGGAAAATTACAGTTCAGTTTAAAAAAGAACAGTCTGAAAGTTTTTCCTTGGGTCTAATCTTTAAGATACAAATTTTAAATCCTCAAAAGCTACATTTTCTCAGTCATCAAATGAGACAATACATTACATTGTTTTCCTGTGATGAGGAATAATTCAAGGTCTTACACTGCCTGATTAATCTCACAACCAATATTTAGAAAAGGTTTCTCTTTGAGCTAATCAAACTTGACAAAAGCAATCTCCAAACTATGCCATGTTCACCACTTTGTAAGATATCTCAAACTCGTGTTTTATTAAACACAGTTTAAATTAGCAGCAACTCTAAATCCACCTGACAGTACATGAGGTAGGTAAAAAGAAAACGCACGCAGATCAAAATTATTAGGATGAACTTTTGTGTGTTTGGTTTGTTGGTTTTTTTAAATGAAAGATGCCATTTTAAGATAGCAGCCAGTTACATTCCCATGCTGACATTATAACGCATTTTGGGAGGCAGTTGCTGACAGTATTCTGACACTTCTGTACCTAACTGCCTTGACCTTACTGGAGGAAGTATGTACAGTGATTCCTCCAAATAGTGCTTGTTACTTTATACATACAAAAGAGCAACATTATGATATTACAGCTTTCACCTTGAGGACTACTGGTAGGGAAGAACTACAATACTGGTAGGAAACATTGTGGGGAATCATGTAAGTACCCTTCCAATCTTCACCTTCACTACCAATAAGTGCTAGTAGTTTCCTTTCTTCCTGTGGGCAGTCACACATACGTGAACAGGATTTTCCCATGGTTTGAGAATGTGTTTAAAATTGGTTTGCCTGACTCTCAGCACCAAAAGATTCCTGAGTTAGTATAGCTGAGTAAGAGGAAGAAAAATATGGGAGGGATGCAAGTATAAATTCTCTACTGCAAACACTCCAAAAGGAAACCAGGCTTCCAGCTTATTCTTCCTGAACTACTGACTCCCCTCTGTTTCCTCATGGACAAGGAACAGAGAAACTATCTCTACATAGGCAATGTATATCATCAAGTAATATAATATAATACAATACAGTACTCCATTAACAAAGACTCATACGTACTAGAAATTACTGGTGCAAATCTTTTTCAGACCCAAGGAAGGATAACCAAATATTGGGTAACATACTCTGACTGGGAAGACTATCAGTGAGTTTCTCTATTTGTTTATATAAATGGGCCAATACTTAGTAAAGCACTTCACAGCACTTAACTAAAGCAAACAAGCTCTTGAACTTTAAATAACTAGCAAGAGAAGCTATTGACAAGCATGATTTTATATAATAAATCCTAATATCTTTATGAACTTTCACTCAGAGGCTTTTCAAGAAGAGAAGCACCAGGTTCTCATCTCAACTTCAGCTCTGCTGTAACATTCAGAGACGGGTAAGCAGCTGCCTATTCCCTTTTATTTCTTTTTGTTAAGGCAAACAGCTTTATTTTTTCCTATGTAGGGACTCTAGTCTTTAGAAAGACATTTCTGGTTCTGAAATCTTATTTAGTCACTTATTTGTCCTTTAAAGTAGGATTTTTATAATTTATGAACCTCCTTTTCCACTTGTTGCTATCCACAGGTAGCTATGCCTCAATTTGGGAATACAACATTTATTGAACACTGTCCTATTAATTCCCAGCAGTTAAATAATGCTGTGGGAATAGCTTATTATGCTTATTAAAAGGATGCTCTTGGTAAGAAGTTCTGTAAAGCTGCTAGCGCCAAGTGCATCTTTAAGGTTTCACGCTTAAAAAATCTTCCCTAGCACCTGCATTATGTACAATTACACCAGTCATTTGCTGACCTAATTAGTGTGATCTGATTCACATATACCTTCCTGCTGACAAATCAGCACCCAAATGAATATTTTTTTCTGTAGCTTTGGACAGTCTATTTTTTAGAAAAACAATGATTTCTTATGGGTCAATTAACATGCAATTTAATAGCTGGACTCTATCAAATCAGGTTTGCTATACCATAGTGGCTATGTTCTGAGAAACAGCATGGTTTTATGCATTTTGAGGAAAAGCAATTTTCAGGAAAATCCTGCTGATATATACCAGCCCAGCTCAAGTATAAGTTAGCCCTGAGAACCAAGAAGGTAGTGCTTAAAACAAACTTTTCTAATCAGTAGCAGGAGCATCTGGTTGTTAGCATCTTAGAGAAAGAAAATAAAGTATTTCTAAGCTATACTTTGGAGCACATTACCCACATTGGGACTTTGGTTCACTAGTTTTAGGAGACATGTTGCACATTCTGGAAATGGTATTGTCTATACAGGATTCATACTCACTGGTCTGGTAGTAAACATCCTCCAAACCCTGTTTTGTTAGGAAAAACCCAAAGAGATAAAGCGCAGTTGAGAATATGAACTACTTGGTGCTAAGGCATCACTCTAGGAATAGTTCCTAAAGGAGAGAGCTTTGATTCTTCAAAACACCCTCTAAGCTATATTTGGGATTTGATGTATAAAATGTCTAAGTAATTTAAATGTTTGGAAAGGAAAACAGACTTTCCTAAAGTTTATGAAGTGATAAGCGTACTTCATGTAATGGTTAGCTATGAATCCTAATTTCAAACATGACTGTCTAGTAGCATATGCTCTCCACAGCTGACACTGTGATATCATACAATTTTAGCAAAGTAATATTCCAGGGTCTAATTCCATTACTAAATCCCCATCCTCTTCTGCACCACCACCACTCCCCTGAATGAGTGCCTTGGTTTCTACAGAAGCATTTTTGCTTTCTACTCTTAAGCAAAAATGAAGTCAGGATTAAGCTTAATTTTTGGCGTGCTCTGCTCTGGACGCATTTTGATGTACTGAATGAAACAAGTTGCCTTTGGATTTACAGAATGCATAATATGACATTCCCACTGAAAACTGAAAAAAACCCAAAACCAAACAAGAACACTGGTAGCATCCAAGGTTAGTATAACACTCATTCATTTAAGGAACTTTTTTTTAGTAGTGAACGTGTGTTAGAGAGACAGATGAATTACTTCCAGGCCAGCATAAAACATGCTTTTGGGTAAGAGTGTCCTAAATAACGTCCCATTTTAAGACTGTGATAGAAAAAGACTATGACAAAAGGAAATGTAATTCAGTTATGAACACACTGCAAATAAGTAACAAAATCTAATCATTTAAGAAGCTCTTCAAGATACTATAGCTTTGGTAGAAATGAATTAAAGGGTGAAATTATAAAATAGAAGAAAAAGTTAGCCAAGATGAAATAAGATAGAAAAAGAGACAAAAGCATTGAAAAGAAACAGATCCAGGGAAAGCACTGGTCTACTTTACTCTAATAATAGAGTCATCAACAGAATATCTATATGAACTAACACCTAATTTGAGCATCCTGAATTCTCATCCTTATTCCCAGAGATGGCAGCTACATATTAAAAAAAAAAAAAAAACAAAAAAACCCAACCTTAAATTGCTCATTACTAGAAATAGATTGATTTGCATGAGAAAGGTGCAGAGTTAGATTTTCACTTCATTTATGAATATTAAGGTCATAAAATGAAGTCCTGAAGTCCTAACGCACAGACTAACACTTCCCTCCTGTTGTTAACAGCATCACTGCCCCTAAGACCCAGGAAATAACAGATATGGGTCCACAGGGAAGAGGCAGTTTGAGCAAGTCCAGAAAACCTCTGGATGAAAGCTTAGGTGATGAGCATGAGAACTCATAATCCTGTTCCATATATAAAGACAGACAAACAAATAGACAAATACCTAAGCAAGAAACACCATCAGTAGTGAAAGGTCTGACTTTATACCCATCTGAGCACCTGAGATCAGAGGTCGGGGCAAACAGCACAACTCAGTCAGAAACCTGGGACTGTTCAGTAGAAGTGGAGGGACCTGCTCATGTAAAGCAACTTCCAAAGCTGCAGTTGTGCTTGATTTTTCTCTTTCTCCTTAGCTTTCATCCCCTCAGAAAAACTTGCTGCTACAGACAATCAGATCTTTTGTTTATTTTTAGGTATATGAGTGTAACATTTCTAAAGAAACATGAGTTCAACCTGGTACAGAAGCTGATTGCCAGGGCAATCCAACATGGTGCACACTGATGGTGCACGAGATGATGGCTGTCAGTACATTTTGAACTGCTTATAGGTTTTAGGTTTAAAATTGTTTAATAAATAATAACTTTAGCTGTAGTTTGGTTTTTTTGAGGGGAGTGAGAGATGATGAATTTAATATAAGCAAATTACCCAGAATTAGAGGAACAGCAGCTAATTTACCTGCTGCTTCAGAGAATAGCCTAGGGACCTAAATTATTGTTTTCCCATTTGTCCAGCTCTATGCTAAACATCATGCTGTCAGAATTATCTTTATCCTCTGAATGCTACGTGTGAATAGTGCTGGGTTTGTGCTCTAACACTTTACCTAAGCACAGTTGCTTATACAGTTAAGAGCCACCTTCTTCAAAACCACACTGAAGCAAGGGATCACCCTTTGTTTTGAAGGCAAGAGTTTGTTTTACCAAAGACAGAAGCTTGTAAACTTCAAGGACCTTCAGCCACTAATCTCGCTCTGATATCTAAGTGCTAACATATTTCCTTGTTTTAACTAACTGAACATTTACAGTGGCCAAAACACACTTATTTAATATTACTAAATTGCTGCATCTGAACACCCCAGACTGTGGAAAAGGTCAAGAGCAGGACCAAAATTTGTAAGGCTGGCTTAAAGATTAAGCGTGAGCTCTTGCTGTGTCTGAAGCAATATACTTCAGGAAGCAAACAACCCCCCCACTGCTGTCTGCATTCTCCCACCACCCCCAGCAGCTCCTGCGTGCTCGTTCCACCAGACAAATTGCAGAGGAGAGGGAGCGAACCCCCTTTGTGGACTCACCATCCTTTTCTAGTCACATTCACTATGCATTGCATTAGAAAATCGTAACGGTGTTAAAATATTTTGGCAGGATTTGTTATGGCCAGATCACTCACTTCCTTTGGGACACACAAAGCCTCCTCTGGCAATGAAACAGCCCAAATGTCAGCAAATCCTATAGAACAGAAAACGGTCTGTCAATGTAAAGCCTAAATGAATCTCCAATCAAACAGAACAAAACTGTATAACATAAAAATGCACATACAGAAAAAAGAAACAACCTAGAAATGTTCACTTTTTATCAAGGTCTTTTTTTCTTTCCCCACCCTCCGGAAACTTAAGAGCATTACAATGTTTTCATCACAAGGTGCTATTAGAGCACAAGCTCACTCCAAGTGTTACCAATTCACGGACAGATTAGAGGGCACATTAATAACATAGTTAATATGAAGTGTTTAGAGCCTTTACGTCGGTGACAAATACGACTCAGCCAAATTTCCTGACCATTGAGGCCACGGAGGAACAATTTGGTAGATTTCATCAACAGTTCTAATTATGTTCCTGTCAAGTCGAGAACAAAGTAATCCATAACTGGGGGGCTGCTCAGAGACAGTGCCACGCGAGAGTAATTTATGCCCAAGACACAGGGCCCTCGCTGTAGTTAGAGTGCACAACGCTTGACTAACAAGTGGGTTCACAAAAAAGAATTTATTACGGGAAACAGAGCCCTCCAGCTCTGCCAGAGCTAGGTGAGCTTACTTCCGAGGCCAGAGTGCGACCCAGTACTTTTAAAAATCATTTCAGTCCTTGGGACAAAGGCAATGCCACCTCAAAGGGTGAGCAATACCAATGCCCTTTTGTGATCCTTTAAGTAACATACTAATGAAAGATGCAAAGGGATTATTAGTAATAGTAAACTAAAATGTCACAATGCACGATGCACTTCTTACTGCAGCCCAACTGAGAAACAGGCTGAGAAAGAGAAGGAGGGGAGATAAATGGGTAGAAGCTGTCATGTAATTTTGAGTCATTTTCGACTGTGATCTGTATTGGGATGCAGCTTCCATCCTTTTGAACAGGATCATTTTACACATGACACTCTCGTCGTATTTCACAAAAAGGTAGGAATGTCTCCCTAATATTAGAAGTGCAAAGCCTGGCAGTGGGCATTCAGGACTAGCTACTTGCATAAATAGTAAGATGTTAGAGAAAGTAAAATGATGCATTTCAAATATGATTAAGAACAGTATCTGTAAACACTGAGAAAACAACATTAGCAAAAATGAGATTTATGTGATAAATGGAAAAATCCTTAACAGGTTTTAAAGCATAGTTTTCCGAAGGTAGCTCTGGGCATACATTGCTGTCAGCAGTTTTAGATTTTTATTTAACAAGGCAAAAAACCACAGAACTTTTAAAAAAGATAATATTTTACAGTCCTTCCTTTGACAGTGAAGAAACAAGCTCATAGATGTGTTACCAGCTAACCAAAGCAGCAGCCTGCTTTAGTGGACCGAACGTCAGCTCACATAAGGGGGATGCTCAAACCACAAACCCATTTCAGAGACTGACTTGCCACGCAGCCCTGAGAAGGTTGTCTTCTCCATTCACATTCCTTACCAAACTGGTAGAATGGATGTAAGTAAGTGAAGGCAGGGATGAAGTCCCCATGTGACAACTCTTAACAATGGATTTTTTGCTGTACAAAAATGTTACTAGATTCACTGACCTACTGGTTTTACATTACCGATTAAATACTAGTTGAACACTGGTACAGAGTTAACACAGAGCATGGTTGTGGAGCACTACATCAAAACCTCAAGCTTCTCCTTTTACACTGCTAAGGTTTCTTATTCAAATTTTCTTGAACCTGTAAATTACCTGCTGCCAAATTTAAGGAATTTCCTAGCAGTTACTGAGTGGGACAGTACTAGTCTTGGTCAACAGAAGCTTCACAGAATTGTGATTACTTGAATCCTTTGCATCCATGTATTAAAAAAAAAAATATATATATATATACATATATATATATATATATACACACACTTTACAAGCACTGGTGGCTTAAGCTTCAGAACAAGGCAAAGAGGAAGGGGAAAGACACAGTCCCAATTCTGCAGATGTGAAAAAAGAAACCTCTCTGGTAAATCAGACAGACAGTAAATTTGGAAGCCAAGCAATGCCTGGACGTTATAATTTCCAGACTCGTGATTCAGTCACAAGACACGCTTCCTTTCCTGGTGAAATGTCATGCTGCTGCATGCTTCTGTTACAGAACACATCTTAACCAAGTGTAGCAAAAGCATGATGATCCCATTAAGTATCTAACATCTAATACCTTGTGAAAACTAATTTAGTGCTTTATCAAATCCCTAGTTTGTATGTAGAGCATAAACTGGCTACATTTGCTAATAGGGGCAGATTGACCCATCCCATATATTATCAAACCACATCAAAGTCTGCTGGAGGACATAGCCTTAGCTACTTATTATCCCTTGCATTAACTCTCTCACTAGCTACTCAACCAATACATTTTCCTGTAATACATCTGTCATGATTTTGCAGAGAAATCACCAATTCTGAACAATGCATCAGTTACAGAGAGATAAAAGGGCTAAACACATAGTGGTCGCTGACTTTCCAGTCCACTGTTAAATGCCACAGACAGAAGTCCTTAGAGCAAAACCAGCACAACAGCACAGCGCTGCTGGGCCCCAGAGATTCAGCCTCTTAGTAAGATTTGTATTGTTAGAACTTTAGTCATTCACATGATTTCTTAAGGATTTATTATATACAAGACAGAAATAAGATTGGATGCCAACACCTTCAAATTCACAAGATTTTTTTTTTAGTAGAAAAAGTATATCTTACACAACAGAATATGTGCTTTAGTAATCAGGAATAAAGTGCTAGAATACTACTACTAATAATGTTAATAATATTAGATAGAATGAGGACATTTTTTTGTGGCTTGGATGCTATGCAATAGTATTCCTACAAGTGTTATGTTTGCGATTTTATTTGCAACATTCTATAATGGATTAAAAATATGAAGGAATGCCTGGGAATTTGCACATATGGCTAATAGATGGTTTGGGTTTGAGTTTTTGTTTGGTTTTTAAATCACAGCTGGTACTATTTTCTGTTACATAGTGTTTGTTTTTGATTTGTAAATCCTGAGCCATTGTACATGGGTCTCTTACTGACCTTTTCTGACCATTTGACTACCTATCATGACATACTTTCTCTTCAGAAGGCAACCTTATCTACTCAATAGAAATAAAAGATGCATCTCTCACCTTGCATATGTGACTGTATAAAGTTCTGAAATAAAATATCCCTTGCACAATTCTACTCATTGATATTTAATTCCATGACTCGATTTGTTCTCTGTACAGTTTCTCAAACACTGTAATTTTCTTTTTCTTTATAACTTCTGGCTCTCCATATCTTTAAACACTATTATAAACAAGTAAAAGGCATTTTGAGGGGGATTTAGGATATTAGAAGTTTTGAACTTTGTTCATGATCCCAGCTCCCATTTAGGATGGATCATTTTTTAAACCAGAGAATAGTAAGAACTGCTTACTGCAACTTTGGTTCAGCATCAACAAATCAGGCAGGCCAACACAGAAAGCCTTCTACTGGGTAAAACTTATGCCAAGTAAACTTATAACCAGGGAGAATAAATTAGGTAAAAAAAAAAGAAACAAAACCAAACAAATAAAACCAACACCAAACAAACCAACAATAAAAAAGTGGGCAGTGAGTTAAAACATCACAATCCGACTGAATTGCAAGTCTTTAGAGCTTTCTACCCCCTTCCTTTCCCTCTGTATTTTTCTTCTTCTGTTTTTATGTTGAAATCACAGGAACTACGCAGCCTAGCAAGGCTGTAATCACTCAGCAGGAACCTGGCACCAGCACAATGCAACCACCAGCCAGGCAGCAGGAAAATGAAGGAAATCTCTCTCTCCCTCCCTCCTACGTTTCTTAAAAGGGGCTCGGCGTGAATGAATCTTCCCGGTAGCCACCAACAATTTCTTATTCCTTCCGAGCAATCATCAATTTCAGCATCAAGTGGTTTAGTGGCTCTACAACTGGTGGTGGCAGCGGAGTAAGCCCAGCATGCAAACATTTTGGCTAATTTAAAACCCTTGTGCTGCTGAATCAAACATGACAAGACAACAGTAAAAAGAGAGGCTATTATCCCAAATGAGAGTCAGTGGATGGCTGAAATTGGCTTGAGTGGCAGAGACAAAAGAGGTGGAAGGAGTGGGGACAACCAGGCATGATAGTACCAGTTACAGCACACTCTTCTTCTCCACCCCCAGCACATTCACACATATCACTGCCTGGAGGAAAAAAGACAACATTTCTGGGTTTCATGACCAGACAGAAAAAATACACTTAAGAAGATTCAAGATAAATTAATAGCTGGTAAAGCGTCTGCCCCACAGGCATGGAGGAACTTAGCTTACAAGAAATGTGGGAGGAGGGGAAAAAAAATATATATATTTAACAATGAGAGACTGGGAGACAAAAGACAAGGCAGGGAGAGTACTCACACCCTTGTCATCACTCAGAATCAGTTCACCTGTGGTTTACATTTACCTTTTTATATGAGATAATTACACTCTAAATTACTGTATGCACAGAGCGTTTCAAGGAACAGCTGCACTCAACACTAAAACCCAAATCAAAGATTTAAAAGATACCTGTTCAGCTTCACATCCTAGTACATGTGAGCTATCACTCACGACATACGAAAATATGGTGACTAGTACTCCCTAATAATGCAATTTCGTCCTACATTTTTAGCAACAACATGCAACTAATCACACAGGTGAAGTTTATAACACATGCAAAGTTTGGAAATAGAAGCAGGACATTTGCATTGCACCACCATGTAGGATATTCTGAATTGGCTGAATTAAACAACACTGCCCTCAGAAGTATTTTTATTCTTTACAGCTGAACCTGTGTGAAAGGTGGATTCTTGAGTTCAAGCATGAGTACAACTTCAAAAAATCCCACACCCCCAAATACAAAACCATTCAGTTTCTATACATATCAACTTGGTCTTGCAAACATGTCTTCTCAGGGAACACAGAAGCCCAACTGAGGATATGATAATGATGGATACAGTGTGTGGGTTTGTTTCATCACGCCCACTTCTTTTTTTCCCCCCTCCAGTTCAAATAAAACACAGGGTTTGCTTTGTAAAGTAAGTCAAAACCCAGTTACATGCCAAGCAATGGAAGTCCAAGCTGTTGATACACAGTCTACCCTGGGATAGGCAAGTGTTATTGAACTGGGAAACCTGTACCACTCAGCCATACAGGCAAGCAGACACACTTCAGCCTCTGCTAGCAGCCCAGAGCACAGAAGCATGTTGTCCTGCATAATGAAACTTGCTATGAACCTGCAGGTGGAGGGGGACATTTCCCTGGCAATGAAGTAACTGACAGTCATTAGAGAGGACAGAATTAATTCTGCTGCAAGCCTGTCACTGACAGTGGCCAAAGAAAATGCACTGGCCATTTTTCTCTGCCCCTTCCACAGGGAGTTAGAACAAAGAAAGGAGACACCGAGAAATACTTAAGACACCACAAAAAAAAAAAAAAATTAGGTATTAAAAGATAGCTATTTGATAATAATACTGGCACCAAATACTGTGTGCTTTCAGACTGACATATGCTGGTGGTATATGTTGTTTGTAGCCTTTTTTTACCTCAAAGTTGAATTCATAGCCTCACACAGCACTTCAAGAAAAGCTCCGCTCACAGTTCAGCAAGGCACTGCTTAAAAGGCAAGCCAGAAACAGGTCCTTAGGGCATCTCATCCATCCTGTGCTTGGATGGCATCCTCCACCAAGGGACCCCATTAGGAAGGAAGGGCAAACTGAAATCCTAACCCAAAGTAGCCTGAAACAGTACCAGTGTACTGGCATAGCAGCGATGGATGAGACTCCATTTGTCTTCAAAGCATGGGAAGCCAATATATCTGCCTCATTGCAAACTCAACTTTACTTTCCAACCTTGTAGCGTACTTAAAACATAGATCAGCTTTCTATCCAGGGATAAGGCAGTAGAGAAGTGTCACCCAAAACTCCAATTATACAGATTGGAACTGATGCACTTCCAATGCAACTTGATATAGAAAACACTCTGAGATACCCTGTCTGTGTGTAAAATCAATTGCCCAGGAAGGCATCACCAAAAGATACAAAAATTTCCTTCCCCCTTCTTATGGTAGAATAACTCAAAAGACCTTATGCTAGTACAAAGCTTGCTGGGAAACACAGTTGCTGTTCAATACCAAAGATATCACAGATCTTACTCTCCCTACAGAAGGTTAGGCCCTTCCAAGCAGAAAGAAACATTATGTTTGTTCTACGGCCAAGGTAATTATAGGCTTAACTATATTGCTTTATATTTCTCCTTTCACAAAAGAGCTTTGTCTCAGTATAGAAATGAGCTGAGTTTGTGAGACTAGTACTTATCTGGAAGTCTCTGAGCTAAACTTATGTCTGGCAGAAGTAGATACAGCTTCACTCACTTCAGGAAACATAATTCTGTTTATACCAGGTCTGAATATGGTCAAATAAGCTTCCTTCAATATTGCTTGTTAAAATATTTAGCCTTAAGTAGGTGTAATTCCCTCATGGATAATATGAAAGTGTACATCTTTGGACTTTTCTTTGCGTGTTAGTTTAGCAAGTATATAATTTTAGAAAATTAACTCACGTTCTTCACACATGAGCGTACATCCAAGAAGATCATGGAGATTCAAATATGGTAACATGAAATACGCTTGATAGCAAAGTACAGCTTTTTTGAAAGCTAATCACCTGTTTACATGAACCTCTAGCCAGGGCTCTTATTTACAAGTTCATCCCCATCTACTGTTCCAGGTGAGATCCTCCTGTGCCAGGAAATGTACGAGCGCAAAGAGAAAACCACCATGGCCAACGCATTCTGCAACTTAAAGAGAACATTCAGAGAACTACTGGGAGTTGAATATGTTTTTCTTGTGTTCCAGCCAGAAGCCTAGACCTAAAGGTTATCCTGTCCTAGTGTAACACCGTATCACCTCTAGTGCCAATTAGGCTGACCAGAACTGTATATATCTACCTGCCTATTCAGTTCATATCAGAAAGAAAGGAGAAAGGAAAAAAAAGAGGGGGGTGGGGAGGAAGGGAAATAGCAAGGTCAGGCACTTCTGTATGAGCTACATACCTGTAATTCATACTTGTATGAATTACGGCAGCCTCACACAGACCAAAACCCCCAACCCAACAACAGAAACTCCGCCTCCTCCTTGCTCAGTACACAATTATTACAATTGTTAATAACAATCACCTCACTCAAAACGGCAGACCAGTTTTCTTTCTACTGGTGTTCAAGATCAGAAAAATATCTCCACTAAAAGCCTTTTAGTGTGTCCACATTTGTCTCTGTAAACCCAGTGAGAAGGCTAACCTAGGTATGCTGCTAATCTACAAAACCCAGTTAGTGAGGACCAATGACAAGGACAGCTGACATACCTCTGGAATACTGAGGAAGCTTACAGGATGTCACCTAACTGACTACAAGAACTGTATGGATGAGTAGCCTAATGTGACTGTTCCAAACATCCTACTTAAACTCTCTGCCCCAAAGTTTTGAACTTTTTTCTCTTCACAGAAAACTTAAAACTGGTTCTGGCCAGCAGGAGAACGGGAGAGATGTAAGAATCGCCCTCTCCAACCCAGTTCTCCTTGTGATCAAGCATTTCTAATCAAACTGAAAGATGCTGCCTCAAACACTTTTTTCCTCAACCCGTAAAGTTCTAAAGACCTCTCAAAAAACATCTCCACAGCCTAGAAAACAGCAGCAGTGAAGATTGAGTCCAAGCACCCCATTATCATTGCTGTGCCTCCACTGTTCTTCCTGCCCACAGTGTGGCAGTATTTCTGAATGACTTGCAAAAGAGGAGGGAGAGGAGAGGACTGGAAAAGTAAGACTGAGATCTTGGCTGGAAATAAAAGAAAGGAGAACTAAGCCAGCCAGCCTCAGCTGCAAAAAGATTTCTATGAGCTTCTGCCTTTGTGTTACACAGGTGAAAAGAGCTTGCCCTTTCTATGGAAAACTGAAAAAGCTAGATTCTGCCAGTTATTTTTGATGTACATGCATATGTAGGTGGCAGGTACTAACTTGACCATGCCTAGGAATATTAAGCATCATTTCCAGGAGAAACATCAAGCCTCAATAATGACACAATGTTATACTCTTCACGTCATCATCTTCATTTCCAGCCACCAAGAGATGCCACACCATAGAATTGTTTTCCCAAAGAAATGGTACGGCTCAAATTAATCTGATGCTTATTGCAGAAAACTGGGAAGCTTATTATTTCAATCAGGGAAAAAGAATTATTTGTTGTGGTCACCTTTGAACTTCTGTCTGTACCACTGGGACAAATGTACTCAGAATCAGGAAAAGAAAGATTAGGAGGTTTTTCATGATGCAGTACAAGAAAAAAAAATAATAAAAAAAGGTGTCATGATATGTCCTGTACCTGTTCTGGTAAAAAATGTTTTGAGATAAAGCCTTCTCTTGTCAGAGAGAATGTTTCCTTTTTTTAATAGGATTTTAGGTCTAGCCCATGCATAGGATTTTGATATCGGCTATTATTATAGCATCAAAACACACTAAGAATATTGAGTAAATTCATCAAAGTTCCCTGATTCAAAAAATAAATAAATTAAAATCAGGAAAATCTGAAGCCCAAGATGAAAACAGGGCAGTAAACACTAAAGTACTATTTTTTCCTTTTTTCTTTCAGGCACAGAGAGCTGTCATAAGGGAACAGTCCAAAGGAGCTGAGGAAACTCATTACCAATACAGCAAAGCATGGTCAGGGGGCCGTTTGTTTAGGGTTTTTTCCTTTCTTTCTCTTTTATACAGAGATGAAGCATGAAGAGACTTTTGGGACCTGACCATGTTACAGAGCAGGAACGACCTGACTCTGGCCTTGCTCTGCAAACTATTCCATCAGCAGAAGTCTCCAGCAGGTCGGAGACAGACTAACTTTTTCAAGGTATTAAATTAAAAGATGTTGAATTAAGTTAAACACCCTACATTGAATTGACATTTCCCTTTTTTAATGCAAGCTAAGATTGATGAAAAATACCACTTATCTACATTAAGGGTCAAAATATCCAGTGAAAGAAGCCTCTGGTTCAGCGCGTCAGAGCAAAGTCAGTCTTACATAATCCAGGGACCAGAACGCGGATCACATTCTGATGATCCAATTAATGGTGGGATACTTTGCAATCAGCCAGGAAGCAAGGCCCCTAACAGATTGTGGGGCTGTAACATCAATTTCTTAAGTGCATTTAAAGGATTACAAATGTTAGTCCTGGCTTGAGATTGAAACACCTATTGAGGTGCTCTGAACCACATTACAGTAATTGGGTACCTGAATTAATGCCATTTCTTCTGATGGGTGAGTTGAATACATTGGAATTGAGGATTTCTTTTGCTGTGTTTCACTTTCAGCTTCCCCATCCCCCCCGCCACCCCCCCAGCATGGAAATCTGAGGCTGAAAACCTCTTTTTATGTAGATAGCTTTAATTACAGCCCTGAGGTACCCAAGTACTGTCCTAATTTTACCTTCTATGTTGTTTGGGTGCATTTCCTTTTTTTTTCTTATTATTTTACAATGCCATGACATTAAGATGGGAATAAAATTATTTTTTCTTGAAGTTTCAGAAAGAGGAATAGGCTGGTAAGAGATGCAGAAGGAAAAGCCTTTCTTTTCCTTCTCATATCCTTTTTCCACTATGCAAACCTTTTTATGCATGCGCCAGATACCATTTGCAGTGTTTTACACCTCTAGAGAGCTAGAACTAGGGCTGCCTCAATTAGTCTTCAATTCCTTCTGAGGTCAGTTCAAGTAAAGGTCTCAATCATATCAAATTGTCAGGAATGCTAACTACTGGGTATTTCAAACCATACAGGGTTTAGCTAAAGAGCTTAAAAAACATGTAGCTGGTTTCAGAAGCATTCAGTGAATACACAGCATAAAGCCATATGTGTGTGCCAGAGACTAAACTCACTCACCTGGTGTATGAAGTGTTTAAAAATCTAAAATAGGTTAGAGCACAGACTCATTTGTAGAGCTTTTAAGCCAAGCAGTTTCTCTATTAGACTACAGTACAGAGCATATGGGAAAATGCATTTTCCTCTTGCATCATATAAGTTTTTAATAAGAGCTATAACAGAGAATTCCATTCATTTTTGTCCCCAGTGTGCACGGCACTGACATTTTGGCAACCTCAGCAGTGATTTCTCACTTGCAACTAACCAGAATGTACACAACCATGATATAATGCTCATGCAGTGTAAAAAGGGGTAGGAAATAAGAGTGTGGCATTCTAAATACTCCAGTCCACTTTGTATATATTTATCTGGCTACAGCTCATCAAGCTTATATATCATTTTAATTGCTTGGTCCTTTAAGATCTATTTGTAATAAAAGTTATAAAAATGCATGCAAGTACACATACATGTATTTTGTATTTCACATATCTTTCCTGATGTATTCTGAGATTTTGTCCTAGATTCAAGATTCTATAAAAAA